>PVLA01003478.1:0-210986 GCA_004027455.1 Hydrochoerus hydrochaeris
AATTGTAGATTCTCTTGTCATCTTCTAGCCTTTGTATTGTTCCTGCCTGTTTCCTTGTTGTTTTTAAGAGATCTTTCCTTTCATGATCACACATTGCAAACTTGCCTTCCTGAGAGCATTTCTTTTATTACTCTACTCATATCCTGCTTTACCTGATTTAATATTTCAGTTTTGAGCTCGTCTACAAGGTCCTGAAGATATCTCTTAATGTCCATTG
Organism: Hydrochoerus hydrochaeris; assembly: GCA_004027455.1. Lineage (NCBI taxonomy): Eukaryota > Metazoa > Chordata > Mammalia > Rodentia > Hydrochaeridae > Hydrochoerus > Hydrochoerus hydrochaeris. The sequence continues at coordinate 218 of PVLA01003478.1, forward strand.
AAGCCATGTCTGATGTTGTGTGTTTGCCACCCTCAGTCTCCCTTATTTTTCCTTCTCCTAGATCAGTGCTCTCAGGGTTCTGGGCTGGGGGCTTCCTCCTGCCTCTCTCTCCTGTCATGGCCCTGGCTTCCTCCACACAAGTTACAGTGCAGGTCCCAGCCCCCTTCCCTGTTGGCCACATTTCCTCCAAAGCACACTGGCGAGGGGACTCCGCCCTCTCCTGCCTGCCGTTGTCACTAGGGTGTAAGTAGCGGCTGCGTATACCTGCCCCTCCCCACCGGGCCAGCCAAACTTTAGGTGCCTTCACCCCATTAGTGCATGCTGGGTGCAGGGAATCGATTTGGGATGGCTCATTGGGTCCTAGCCAGGGGCATGGCCCAGTCCAAGCAAATCCCACCAATCTGCTCTGGGGAGGGAGCAACCAACTGAGATCATTGTCTCTCCCAGTTCAGGCTCTTCCTGCCCAATTCCAACATGTCACCTATTTGGTCGCACCCTTCCCATGGGGGGGGTCTCATTCCCAGCACTGACCTTGGATTAATGGAGGTCCCTTCGCCGGCTTCACTCTCTGTTGGGCTCACCAACCCCCGACTTCAGTACTGCTGTGCTTCCTGTGAGTGGCAGCGGGAATGAGTTTAGGCAACTCTGCCTGCTGGTGCAGATTCAAGCTGGTGCAAACTTGGTGGGTCACCATGAAAACGCTGTGTCCCGTAATTTTTAGCTGTTTCAGTTGTAGTCCTGAAGTATTTGATGAGCTTTTTTATGTTATAATTTCTTCCTGTGTCAAGAGGATCCATCTCCCTCTGTCTGGGTCTCTCTAGGGTGTTTTATCCTGGCAAATGAGTTGTTTCTCCTGGGAGGCTTTGTATTTTGTTACTCACTGATTGGCCATCTTGTCTTCTCTCCTTGTGTCAGACTTCTTGTGTCTAAATCCCACTTCTTCCACTCACTCATCAGTGACCTTCAGCAAAGTTCATCTTTCTTTTTCAGTTTTCTTGCTTATAAAATGGAAATGATAATACACCTTTTCCTTGATTCTCAGCTATACCTTTAAAAATATTTTAACATTTCCAAAGTCAAAGTGTTTTTATCATACTTTAATCAGCAGCTTTTTCTTTCCTAATGATGTGTTGCATTCATTTAAATATGGCGTCTCCCTCCCTGAGCTATTATAAGAACTGCATGAGGTACTATATATATATATTGCATGGCACATGAATATCATGAAATGTCATTACCTTCTTTTTTCACACCAAGTCATAATCATCTTTATTGTTGACTCATCTGCTTTCTTCCTTTCATCTGTCCTCCAGCCTTTTTATTTATTTCAACTTTTTCTTTTTGCTTTATTCCCTTTTGAAACCTGGTGTAAAATAAATTGCAAACAAAGTAGATGATGCTATAAGGTGCACTAATGATAGCTACCACTATTTGAAACCACCTACAATAATGAATTAAGAAAGTACAAATGGCAACCTCTAGTGCAAAAGCATGACCCATGTTGTACCCACATGTCCTTGTACTACAGGAGGAGAAATGACAGCTGTCTATTATCAGGCCAGCCCTGGAGATACTACTGAAAAACAGTGACCGCGTTGAAATCAGAGATTATTTTCCTGGTTGATAATTGTAGGTCACAGATATTTTGAACCTTTTTCTATGCAGTCATACATGATTAAGGAAGACTATTTTGTGTTATTTTATGTTGCTTTTTATGTCATCCTTCCTAAAGCTTTAACTTGCTTGCTGTCTATCAGTCATTTTAAGCTCCTGAAATTTAGTGGCTTGGTGGATGCTAGAATGAGAATTGGCCAGTTCTATTCATTATTAACAAGCAATTTTAAAAAATCCTCTTTCTATTCTGCTTCTTATGCAGTTCTGGAATCTACTTCACAGTATCTCTCTCCTTGTGCTGTATTTCTGGAACTCTATGCTGTTGCCATGTGTAAGGGGGAAGCTAAATTGAAAGGGACAGAAAGGAGTTTGTTTAGACCCACCTGTGCCCAGCCTTTGTTTGGCAATTTTTGTATGACAGCCCATCTGATCTTTGATACATCTCTAAACAGATTTTATTATCTTCTTCCAATAAATGAGCAAACGGTCTTAAAGTCTCTGTGTGTAGTTATGGCCTTTTCCAGACTTAAAGTAGTTAAGTAATTTGTTCAGCATCATACCACCAGTAAACTCTTTAACTTAAATAAGTTCAGCCTTGTTCCACAGCCCCATAATCTTTCCACTAATGTTTTCCACAGGACTTGTTCTCTGTCATTTGTTCATTCATTCTTCCATCCATTCCCAGGCCACCATCATTCATTCATCCAGCAAACATGTCTTAATTGTCTGCTGTGTGGCAGGCACTGTGCTGTGCCCAAACACATAAAGATGAATATGACTCTGGCTCCCATCTTACATCCCAGTGGAGGATCCACACAAGCCCACAGTGACACATTGCAGTGTGATTGAAGAGCTGTGTGTGTGTGTGTGTGTGTGTGTACTGCTGCTCTTCCCCTCTGAGTGACATTCCCCTGCTCATATAAATTAGCATTCTCACCTCCCTGTCACGTTTTTTTAAACTAGTCTCCATATTACAGGCAGAGTGATATTTCCAGATACCTGCTCAGACTCCTTCCTGCTTAAGGCTCTCTAATGGCCTTTGGTGGCCAAGAATGTCTACACTTCGTAGTGAGGCTTACCAGCCCCTTCCTGACCTCCCAGCCTCTTCCCCCACCCTGAAGTGCTTGACTGTGTTACATGGAATTTCTGTGATGCTCTCAGGGATCAGCTAGACTACTTGGCTCTGCCTTTCTCCCTATCCTCAAGTCTTTGGTCCAGCTGTACTGAGCATCTCACAAAGCTAAATCATTTAAGAGCATGTGATGTATCTCTGTGCACTGATCCTTTTGCCTCAGATGTTCTCCCTGACTAAAGCATCCTCCTTCTACCCCTCACCCCAACCTTCCAGTACCCCTTTGACCTTTTTGTCCTCTCCCATTATCACTTCCTGTGAAAAGAATTCCCTGACCCCAGAGCCTTGGTCAGGGTCCCCCTCTGCAGCATGGTCCCATCCCTGCAGTGAGACTACTTATCACATAGTTTTCAAATCTTCCAGAGCTCCTGTGTCTCCTCTGTTGGCTGGTAAGTGCCTTATGAACAGGACCTTAACCTTGGTCTCCACTGAATCCTCAGTAGCTGGTAACCTGGCTGGCAAATAGTAGGTGCTTCATAAATATTGCTGAGGGAGCAGATCATAAACACACATGCCAATATGAAGCCAACAGAAACTGTTTATACTTTTGTAAAAAATATGCATTGAAATACAGTTAGCTTTATTTCCTTATGTTTTCTCATGGCCTGACCAACAAACGTGTAAAAATGGTAGCTGAAAATTTGAGAAGCACCAACAGTCAGAATAAGAGGTGAAGGGTGGGAAATGAGGTCTAGAGTTTACCAGGATGAACATGCCGTTATCTTTTATTCTAGAACAAATAGTGTTGTGATTAACAAGTAGGAAACAGAACACAAGCACACTCATGCTAATGAGGGGGCTGAACATTTTTGTAGAAAAGCATGACCAGCTGAGAAAGAGACCCATCTAGGATGTAGGCATGGGTAACACTGCATTAAGTCAGTGGTAGGGACACAGTGGCAGGGCCCTAATGGGTGAGTAGATTTGCTTGGTAGGTGGAGAATATCCACATGGGAGAAGGAGCGGTTGGAAGGCCCTTGGTGAAGACTTGGCTGTTGGTTGAGTGGGTTGTTCTAGCTACCCTGGTTGCTTTTGCACATAGCAGAACCCCCAGAGTGGGATCCTGACAATAGTGTTACCATATTGTGTTCTCTATCTGAGCAGTATAGTGGATTGGGTTTGTTTATTTCTAGTTCAGCTCTGATGAAAATCTATGATGGGTGAGAGAGGACCCTTTCCTTTTGAGAATGCAGTAACTCTGACACCTTGCAGAAATGAAGGATAGGACCCAGGATGTCTGGCTTGCTTGTCTCCTGTCATACTGGAGTTGGTGAATGAGAAATTGGAAAACCTCTCTGTTAAAACCAAACCAAACCCGAACACAGCTTGTTTTTGAGTGCCTTCGAGGAAGGCATTGTTTATCATTAATTCTCTGTGTGTGGCTATACTCTTTTCCAGATGGCCACATTTTTGCACTGACAAAACATTTAATTCTCAGTGACATTTCTCCATCATTATAAATAGCAGGGAGTTTTTAATCAGTTTTTAAGTGTTAAAGCTTTTTTTGCCCAGTGGGCCTATAGCACTTTGAGGAAAGCCATTTGGATTCTAAAACAGATCGATTGGCACATATTACACTCTTGCTCTCAAACGAGAACTGCTGATTTTAGCTCGTTTGGAAGTTATACAAGGGTATATGTTTTCATATTTTCTTCCTGTCAGTCGTTTCCATGGTACTGAAGTTTTTGTGCTGTAGCTGATGCTCCAGGATAGCGCTGATGATCTTGAAGGGTGTCACATAGTTTTTGAAAAAACATAACAAAACAAAAAAAAAAATCAAACAGAAATTAGTTTTAATTTACTGTAATTACAGGGAAATACTCATTAAAACTGAGCAAGAAGCCTTCTGGAGACACTGGGCCAGCACGTGATGCAGTACCTGTCAGGACACACCTGTGTCATCCCAGGCCCGGGACACACCTATGGACTTAGCGTCTGTCACTGTGGCCTTCCCGGAATGATGCTCTGGCAGTGGTCTTGTCCTGTATCCCTTCCTGCCCCATCGTCTTCTTTTATGTACTGGTGAGCAGTGATGGTTATTTATAAAACGTGGGTAGAAAACATCATAGATGCAGTGAGAAGATTAAACTTGGTGAATGTTGATTAGCATTCTCAACACTGCTTTAAAAATATATATTGTAATGAACCCTCTCAGCTAAAATACGGCTTTCCATAATCATAAGTCTGGCTTCTGTGCTATTGTAATTTCTGTAAGTATAATTTATTGCTCCTGAGTCCTGGGTGGAATGAAGATTGTGAGTTTATTAAAAAAAGAAAAAGAAAAGAAAGAAAATATTTGTAGGAACATCAACAAGTAGTTTTTAAAATGTACCCAGGAAGGTAGGAAAAATGTGTTAGAAGAGGGTGCCATAATGCTGTAGGTACTATTGGGCCCCAAGTAGAGGGTTTGTTTGTTCTTTCTTTCTTTCTTTCTTTCTTTCTTTCTTTCTTTTTTTTTTTTTTTTGTACCAGGGATTGAACTCATGACCTCACGCTTGCCAGGTAGGCGCTTACACCACAGAACTAAATCCCTGGCCCTATGTACTTATTTCTTATATAACAGACTTGTTGAGATATAACTTGTACATCACTGAATTTACCTGCCTAACTGTGCAGTGATTTTTAGTACATTTCTAGGGTTGTATATAATTTTAAAATATCTTTGATAGCGCCAAAGTAAACCCATTAAAACTCTTCTGTCTCTAGATTTGCCTATTCTGGACATTACATATATATGAAGTGATATACCATGTAGCCTTTTGTCAAACTTCTTTTCCTTGATACCACATTTTCAAGTTTTATCTGTAGTTTAGCAAATATCAGTACTTCATTCCTTTTGATTGCTGAATATTATTCTCTCATATAGAGTTAACACATTTTCTTTATTCACTGGGATGATGGATGCGTGAGGCCCCCCCCCTCCGCCCCTTTGGCTCTTATGAATAATACTGCTATAAACAATCATTTTCAAGTTGCAGGGCATATGTTTCTGATTCTCTTAGGTATATACCTCGGAGTGGAATTGCTGGATCATATGGAAACTCTATATTTAAACACTCGGGGAACTGCCAAACTGCTTTCCACAGTGCGTACATCATTTTGCAATCTCACCAGCAAAGTGTGAGGTTTCTAATTTCTCCACATCCTCAGAACAGTTAGTATTGTCTGTTTTTTAAAAAACTAGCCATTTAGTAGATGTGAAGTGGTATTTCCCTAATGGCTAACTATATAGAGAATCTTTTCATGTGCTTATTGATGATTTTTATATCTTATCTGGAAAATGCCTATTCAACTTCTTTAGCCATTTTATTTTACTCTTAGTGCTGAGGCTGGAACCCAGAGCCTCACACATGCCAAGCATGCACTCTCACCAAGCTATGCTCCCACGTCCCATTTGGCCACTTAAAAAATAAGATTTTTGTTTTGTTTTTAATTGCTTAGTTTGAAACTTTTTTTATTCTGGATGTATCTCATGTCAGATCTATAGTTTGAAAACATTTTCTCCAATTCCATGGGTTTCACTTTATTGATGCTGTCTTCTGAAGGAAAAATTTTAAATTCTGTTTTGCTTTCAAGACAGAGTCTCCTATGTAGTGTAGGCTGGAACGTAACTTGCTGCGTAGCCCAGGCTGGCCTCAAACCCATGAATGCAGAGATTATAGGCATGCATCACTTTGCCTGGCTTGAGAATGTTTATGTTTTCATGACATTCATTTTACTCACTTTTTTTTTCTTTGCTTGTAATTTTGATATCGTATCTAAGAAATCATTGCTTAATCCAAAGTTAGGAAGATTTACTTCTTTATTGCATTCTAAAAGTTGTAGCTCTTAGTACATGATACACTTTGAGTCAATTTTTGTTTATGGTATGAAGTAGGGGTCCAATTTCATTATTTTAGATGTGGATATCTTGTTGCCTCAGAATCACTTTTTGAAAAGGTGATTGTTTCCCCCATTGAGTAGTCCTATGCCCTTGTTGAAAATTAATTGATCATAAATTTAAGACTTTATTTTTTGTAATATTTAGCCTATCACACACTTATTGAACCATCTGTTAATAGGTGGTAAGAAATCAAGGATTTGGGGAAATTGAGGATGAAATACCCATGGTTTCTACCTGCAAGGATCTTCCACCTGATAGGAAAGGCAAATAGAAGATTCCACATAGGATGTCAAATGCTACAGAGTCAAATTTAGGCGCTGAGGAAGCACATTGAGGGACACCCCACCCAACTCGGGGAGGACAGGAATACTTCCTGGAGGAGAGGATGACCCAGGCAAGGCCTAGGATTGTTCAGGAGTCGTCATGACACTGTAGAGAAGAGGAGACAAGCGTGTGTGATGACTTTGGCAGGAGGAGTTATTGGCAGCTTCAAGTGGCCTGGGTAGTTATTTTCTCAAGGCTCCCTTCTCATCCCCTCAGTCCACTGCCCATCAACCTCGTGGAATCCCCTTTTGCCTGAATATGTGGTCCCCTCCCCTGAGTGTGAAACTCAGAGGCTCTGTAAGCATTTCACCCCTACCCATGCTCTGTTCTAGTCATATTAAATTATTCCCCTTCCCTGAGCCTGTTTCTCATTCTTCATCTTGACTAATTTTATAGTTTACCTAAAATAACCTACCCTATCTTCTCTACTGGTCAGCTCCTATTCCCCTTTGAGAAATCCTAAGAAGTCACTTGTGAAGCCTTAAATTTATCCCAAGGTGGGCTTTTTATGTCTCCCCCTTCCGCAATTACAGAGCTCCTGTCTTGTATTATGCAGCGTGGATCACAGCCAGCCATATACTTGAATCATCTCCCCATCTTTTTACCCGTTGTCCTTCTGTGAGCAACCTGAGGATGGGGAACCAAGGCTGATTCATCTTCATATCCCACGTGTGCCTGTCACACGAGAGGTTCTAAGAGAGCCACAAGCAGGAGCAGCTGGCTTAGACCCAAGTCTGGGTTTGACTCCTTGTCTGGCATCAACAGTGACAGTGTACCTTGGCAAAGGCCTTTGCCTTCCTTGGGCCCTCAACCTCTTCCTTTATGAAGGAGAGATAATGATCTTAAGCACTTGGTAGATAGCTTGGTCAATGAAATGAAACAGCTCCAAAAAATATATTGGGTAGAAACTGGTGTGCAGTAGGTGCTCCATGAACACCTGCCCAAAGAAATGGGCTGCAACATAATTGTTGCTTGGTTTCTTTTGGTCCTGCTTTTTCCAGGCCATGGTCTGCTACCTTCACAGACCCTGAAAAGCAAGGAAAGATACAGAGATGCTAAAGATTTGGTGCTATAGATGTTGTTATGCTAATGAAGGAGGGCTGCAACATTTAAACTTCTGGGGGAATATTCAGAGAAATCGAAAGCCTTGCAGGATGTGGATCCTGGGAGAATGGTGGTGTAGAACCCCCTGGGTGTGTGGGTTTGCTGGCTGCTGCCCTAGAGCTGTGGACAGTTAAAGCACTGAGCATGAGGACAGCACTTCATATTTCCTCAAATGACTTGCTGAGCAGAAAGGGTCAGGGCTGAATATACTGATAACACCCGCTTCATTACCTCCTCGTCTTCTTAAGGAGTGCAGACGTAAGTAAAGATGTTGTTTTGCTTCTCCTGATACTGGCTCCTGGATGCATGCTTTTTATTTATTTATTTTTTACTCAGCCTTTTTTCCAAAAAAAGAAAGCAGGATTTATAGAGCTTACAAAAATAGCCTGTTTCTCCCCAGTTTGGCAGCTTCTAGACAAAGATATATATCAGAACTGACAGAAGTACTTTAAAAAAATATAGTTTCCTACAGGTGTGGATGTGCATGTCTATAATCTTAGCTTCCTAGGCGGCTGAGGGAGGAGGACTGCAAGTTGGAGGCCAGCCTGGGCAACTTAGTGAGACCCTGTCTCAAAATTTAAAACATTTTACAAAGGGCTGAAGATGTAAGACTCAGTGAGAAGACTCTTGCATTCAATCCTCAGTACTGAATACAAGCAAACCAACAGGGAGTTTCCCTGCTTCCATCTCTGTTGTGATTCCTAAAATCTGGGATGGTCTCTGAGTATATCTGTATCCTTCAAAAACTTCTCAGGTGTGCCCATCCCTACACGAGGAACTTTGCCCTACACCCCGTAGGGTCTTTTAAAACCTGGAAACTGTCCATCCAGGATGCAGCCTACGGGAAGGATGGCAAATTTGATCGCCTCCTCAGGAAATCTATTACTGTGCTGAAACTGGCAAGCTGCCCAATTTAAAGGAAATGAGAATCTGCAGTTTTGTTGGGAGAAAAGTTTACTCTGTAATCAGGGACATGGATAATAAGCACGCAGGCCATTCTGACTTGGAATAAAGCATTTAGATGAATGAACTGGCGGTGTGTGTGTGTGTGTGTGTGATAGCTCCTGATCAAGGCTGAACCTTGGCTGCAAACATTTGTCAGCAGCCAAGATGCTGGCGTGAGGTGTTGGATTAGAGGGAAACTCAAGTTTGTAAGCCGAAGGTCAAGTCCAGAGGTTATCTGAGAAGTGACTAGATGCTATGGGGCCAGAATCCAGAGCACTTTGTATTTTTGCAGTGCTAAGGGCTTTTGCACTGAGGTAATCCCTCAACCCTTTTTTATTTTGAGAGAGGGTCTCACTAAATTGCTAAGTTGCTCACGCTGGGCTTGAACTTGTATGCCTCTTAGAGTGCTGAGGTTTCAGGTTTGTCCCCCTATGCCCACAGCTAGAGAAACTTTTGATTCAAAAATAAGTCATCTCACATCACCTTTTCACTTAAAACTCTCCATTAGGTTTCCATTACACTTCAAATAAAATTTAGACACCAAACCATGACAAATCCACTTCCCTATCGTGGCTGCTGTAACCTCTGTCTGCCTCGTACCTACTCACTGCCATGCTTGAAACTCACTACATTCCTATTGTTTTAAGACCTCATAATTCCTTCCTGTAAGCTCATCACCCTTCCATGCCCCCTGGACCCTGCTTATCATTCAGATCTCAGCTCAGAGGTCCCCTTAGTGGGCGGGGCCTTTCCTGTGTGTCTTATTACAAAGCTTCTATCAGCATCACCCTGAAACTTATCACCCAGCTTTGTCTTCACTTTTTCATAGAACTATACTCCATAGACAGCTGTCATTTATTTACCTATGCATTTTCTTGCCTAGTGTGTGTCTCTTTTATGGGCATGAAGGACCCATGAGGGGAGATCTGTGTGTCTTCTTTGATCCTATACTCTGGACCAGTGCTAGGCACAGAGTTGAGAACTATAAATAGACTGAGTAAAAGAGCAAACAGATTGCAGATCTCAAACAAGTTAACTAGAGTCCAGAGCTTTGAGGGCCCAGACTAAAGTCTTAATGACTCAGGATCCATGACCAGGCCAGGCACAGTAACCATCCCAACCCCCAGATATAGGGAGGCAGCTTGGGGCTCAGTCATAGCAGAGGCGTGATGGCTAGAAGAGAGCTATGTCACTTCTTTTCCCCGGAAGAGTCTCCTGACAGCCTCCTTGGCAGGACCTAAGCCCAATGGGGAGTACACGTGTCTACCTGAATAGAATGGCCTCCCACTTTGGGCACACTGGGGAGGGGAGCCACGCAGTCTGTCTCTGACACTTCACAAAGAGTGATCATACGTTTAACAGGATGTAGAAGTACAGTGACTCAGAAATGTTCATTCTGACCTTCTACCCAATGGGATGGAACTCAATAAATTTTAAGATATAAGATGTTTAATGTGAAGTTTTTAGAAAGGAACTATGATGAATAATCAGTAGTGGAGTGTGCCAGGTGCACACACACATGTTCCTTTGCACACTGTCTCTTTGGCCAATGCCTCCTCACTTTTTGGGCCTCTCAAAGGTGTCATATGCTTTCAAACCACTGGGGGCCAGAGGAGGCACTCTTGCAGGGTGATCCTTGCAGATGGCTCTGTCTGTGCACATCCTTCCCTCTTGGGCTTGGTGGTCAAAAGCTGCCTCTCTTACTCCCAGAACTGTGAGCTCCTGTATTGTTTTTATAGTTAAGTTTCCCAGCACTGTGCCTGACCCACAGTAGGTTCTTTATAAATGTTTGCTGCATGTGTAAATGTGTGTATGAGTGTCATTGCAGGAACATATGTGTAGTAACCGTCTAAGAGGCACAGGGCACCTGCTATAGTAACATATTATTAGCATGTGATGTGGAGACCTGCGTGCTACAGGTGAGATGTGTAGGTGACATTTGGACAAAAGGTCAAGGTCCAGCTAGGGGGCTGTTGGCTTGTCATGTAAAAGGGCAAGATTTGAGTTTTTCTCTGAGATTTACTTCCCCATAGGAAAAAGGGATGAGGCAGGGGACCCAAGCAATACTGAAATCACTGTCTTCTCTGGTCTGCGGATTCCCTTGACCTTGAACTTCCTGAAGACACAGTATCGATTGCACTGCCACCTGCAAGTCTGCAGCGGCAGCAGCTGCCAGCAGATGCCGTGCTAACAAGGCTCTGAGAGGTGAGTTTGGTTTCAGCCTCACAGGCGTGGCTGTCTCTGCAGCTCCCAGAATGGGCAAAGGTTTCAGCAAAGCTGTGTCTTACAAGGACTATGGTTTTATCTTGGGAAAAACATAGATTGGCCTGAACCATCTGAAGGGGCAGAACACAGAGAAAGAGGATTTACCACCCTGTCAGGCTTTGCAGAGCTGTTTTAACCACACGGAACAGATTTTCAGAGCTAAGGACTCTGCCTTGCAGAAGGCTGCATAGCAACAAGGGAGGAGTCCTCTATTTCTGTCCTTTTAAGGAGCTGGTCACAGACAGTACAGCATTTTCTCCATCTGCTTTTTGTGTTGTCATTCAAGTAAAGAGCAATAGATGATTTTGCTTCATGTGGACTAACAGAGTCACTGCAGTCTGCAACTCTTCACTTGAACAATCTCATTTAATCCTCAAAATAGCTCTAAAAGCAGTTACTATTATTATTTATATTTTTACAGTATGGAAACCAAAACTTCAGCCTGTTGCTTCCTAAAGTCACCTGATTAATAAAGAACAGAGTCTAAACTTGAATCCAAGACAGGTAAAGACATGAATGAACTGTTTACAAATCTGCATATCTTCAGCTTTTTCTTCACCAGTGATTGCTATGATATCTTTGTCCTCTTTACTTTTATTTGGATGACAAGGCAAAGTCAGGGCTGTGCAAGTAGAAACCTTCTATGCATTTGTTAGCTGGAAATGGCCAGGCTGGGGTAGGAGCATTCAGCTGTACTAGTGACTAGGCCAGAGGGCATTCAAGTGTCACACAGTCCACTTGGTAGCCACCACCTGGCCTTTTCTTGCCTGTGATTGGCCATCATTAGGAAGAAAAGCCAGGATGTGGAATTTGCAAATGGCCTGTTGTGGGATGGGATTGGGGGACTTCCAGGTGGAGAGAGGCTGTCAGACAGCAAAATGAATCATCAACCAAAGAGTCAGGCAGTATTGGGCAGGAGCACTGGGCTGCACAGATGACCAGCTGGCCTTTGATGAGCCCGAGCCAGAGAGAAAGGGTAGAAAGTGCCAGAAATGGAGAATCACTGGGAAATTTAAAAGTTGAATTGGAAAATCTGAAATAAAAGCCGTGTTGGTAGATAAAAGGAGGCTTTCTACTGTATTATAATAAAAGAGAAAGAAAGCTCATGGTTTTCAAACCTTTTTTCCTGTTAGGAGAATAACCCTGGGCCTGGGAATTGAATCAAGTGTGCATTTTTAGCAGAAGAGTTTGTCAGGAGGGAAACTAGAAGCCAGTGCTGGTCATATTTTGATAGAGAATTAAACTGATTTTCAAAGAGGGAAAAAAAGAAGAAAAAGTAGGACTGTTAGAACTGAGCAAAGGTGGGAAAAACAGAGGCTTAGAATGCTAACTGAGGCCTCCTAAAATTATGCTATATTTAGCAAGGAGGGTTTTGTTCCAGAGACTAAGATGCAAGACACAGCCTGTTAACTTATCTTCTTAAATCTAGTTAAATTTGGCCCTAAGATGCTTAAGAGGGGTAGAAGGAGATTCTGATTAATGTGTGTATGTGTGTTCAGAATAGCTTTATTGAGATAGAGATTATATGCAATTCATCTATTTAGAGTGTATAATGCAGTGAATTTTATTATATTCACAGACTTATGTAACTGTCACCACATTTTAGGATGTTTTCATCACCCTAAAAAGAAACTGTATCTATTAGCATTCATTCTCCGTATCTCTGTAGCTGTCTCAGCAACAAGTGACCACCAGTCTATGAATTTACCTAGTCCATTGGCTTCTTTCATTTATAAGGTTCGTCCATGCTGAAGAATGTTGGAGTTTCAATCCTTTTTATGGCTGAGTATTGCATGGTCATGGCTTACTTAATTTACCCATTAATGGGCCCTTGCATTGTTTCCACCATATTGCTGGTGTGAATACTCTTGACATGAACATGTACAGGCAGGTTTTTGTGTGTGTGTGCGTGTGTGTGTGTGTGTGTGTATTTTCATATTGTCATTTCTCTTTGGGATAAACCCAGAAGTGGGATTAGTGGAACACATGGTAACTGTGGTTGGGATATTGTCTATTATTCCAAGGTTTCAAGAGAGTTACAAGAGGTGACTAGAAGTTTTGGGAGAGAATCTCTTGTTTTCACCCCACATGTACACCTTATGATGGTCCTGTTCTCATCCATATGGCATAATCGAATGTTAGTGCTTCTGCTATTTCTGTGTTCTCTTAATCCCCCTGTGCTAGACTCTACATTGAGACTCATCTGCCAAGGCTGGGTCTTTATGGCTCTGTTTCCTGATGATCATGTGCCACCTCCACCAGATGTCCAGCTTCCTTCTGGACTATCAAGCTGAAGTAGGAATCGGCATTCCCTGCCTAGGGGATATAGCTCCATCTCTATCCTCTGCTTACTCCACCATTAGAAATTTGGTTGTTTTTTTAAAATGGCTTGTTTCCTTATGGCTAGAAATATGTTTCTTTTTATTTATTTTTTCCTGTTGAGGTCTCCTTTGGAATCTCTGGCCAACTTGATGAATAGAATCTTTTTTTTTTTTTTTTTGCTATGTGTTTATATCCATTCTTTAGTTGTATTGTTTTGATTGGTAAAACTATTATCAGTTTTATTTGTCATATTTCACACAATACTTATTTCTTTAACCCACTGACCTTTTTTGTTTTATTTCTTCAGTAGGAAAAGCATCATTTCATCTTCGCTTTTCATTTTTTAATATGATTCAGATAGTTTTAATGCATAATTTATTACCCAATTTGAAATTGTTATTTCATATCACTAGACCATAAGGCATAATGAATCATTTTCATTTAAGTTAACATTTAAGAATAGTGTTTCTCTTTGTCAGGTTTGGGAGTGAAGGCCTTTGTCCCATAAATTAACCTAATGAATAATACTATTGTTCTAGAATATGAGACTCTATAGAACCAGTGTCTTGGAGAACTTCTTATGGGAGTCCAGTAGTAAGAAATACCTTCTTTGAGGGGAAGTTGTTGGAACAGGAGAATCCTACATTCTAGGCACCCTTCCAGAAGGTTAAGATGCCATCTTTGAGTAGAATGACTGTGGGATGATGTAGGTAGATGAACTTTTCAGAGGTCGAGATAGTAACCATTGTGGAATGGTGACGGTGACACTGATAGGTGATGGAAAAGATATTATGGAGGTAGAGTTTGTCCTCTTTACAGCTGAGCATGATGGGCAGGACAGGAAGATGTTTTTTTACTCTTGGGATTCTCCTGTCTCCATCCATCTGAGGATTTCACTTGAGCATTGGTCTTGGTCTTACTCTTTTGAATGTGGACAATATCCTTGGTGAGATACTGTCCATGCCTTCATTCTGGGTCTTTCCAGACCCTTTACTTTTCCCCAGTGTTGTAAGGTAGAATTCTATTCTCATTTCTATAATTATTTTCTATTTTCTGTTGTTGTTATTCTAACTGTGAATTTTGGGGGATGGATCATGAATCTGTCCTTTGAATTTGAAGTTTAGAAGCCCAGTAAGTGCAAATCTCTATACATTTCTTTTTAAAATGTTGTTATGTCTTAACTGTGCTGCACTGTTCATTGTTGTCTGCTTGTAACTGTTCTTCCTGATGGAGAGTGCTGTCTCTAATCCCTGTCACCCTAAGATCTCAGTCTTGCTGCATTTCTTTTCCCCCTGTTATGGTTTGTTTTCAGATGCCCCCCTCCTTCAAGTCTCATGCAATCATGGGCACATCGTTTGTGATTGGTTTGTTGTCTGGTGCTGGGATTGGTGGTATGAGTGTTGCACCCGCCCAGGAGTGGAGCTGACGTACAGTATAAGGGAAGGTGTGTCTATTCTCTCTTGCACTCAGTTTGCTCTTGCTGTTTGTGGTGGCCATGAATGGCCACCAGCCATGCCATCCTGCCTTGAAACCAGCTGAGTAAGAGTTGAAACCTCCAGGCTGTAAGAAATAAACCTTCCCTTCCTTCATATTGGCTGTTGGGTATTTTGTCTCAGCAAAGAGAGAAAAGTAACCAAGACACCCTTTTTCTCCATCCCCTTGTCACATGGTATGGATCTTCCTTCTCTGTTTCCAGTTATGGCCAAGTTTTCCATGTTGAAGGTAGTATGCTGTGGTAATGAGTGAAAAAACCCAACTGCATTATTTATAGTCAGAGTGACCTTGACCAGTCACTTAACCCCTGTGTGACTGCTTCTCTAACTGTGTGATGGGAATCATGACCCCTGTCTTTGTAGAGCCATTTTGATGATGAAACTATTTACATAAAGGACTTTACATAGTGCCTAATGGAGGTGAATGTTCCATAAATACTAGCTGTGGCTACATTGTTGGAGTCTAGTGGTGTGGTAAAGCTATAAATTAGATTTTCTGTGGTCATGTATGCTTTCCACTGGATGTGCCTTGTTAGAATTTATGAGTTTACTATGCTTTCTTTACTTCCCTGTCTAATTTCACTCTGGTACTTTATTTCTTCCTGCACGTTTAAAATGAGTAGATACACATTGTGCCTCTACTGGTCTTCAGAAAGCACCATGCTGGTATTCCTGTCAGTGTCATTGTTCAGGACCAACTTCTCACCTATTTAGCCCAATATGCTTGGGTTGCTTTTCCATCTCCCTATATGAGAAAGCTTTGGGTACCTCCTGACTTTAGTAGCCATCGTTGGCAAGGTGCAGAAAGACCTCTTTCTTTGCTACTCATGGCTCAGCATCTTGAAACTAGGACTCAATTGAGGCTTAATATGCTAAGGAATTTGGTACTTTCTGTCCTCTTAAGTAAAGAATCCCTGTCCCAACTCAGCCTGCCCACTGGAAAAAGTGGGTCAAGGAAAGGAGTATTTGGTCATCTTGTCAACTTCTTCTGTGGAGTCACAAAGGTTTTGAGAATTTATGTCTCTTAAGCTTGGCTTTTGAGCATAATTTGCTTGTTTTATTATTGTTTCTCTGTGTTTAGTTTTCTTATGTTTTTTCCTTCCCCTCCTGTCTTTTTTCTCCTCCTCCTGCTACTCCTACTTTTCTTCCTTCTTTCTTTTGAGACAGGGTCTTGCTGCATAGTTCAAGATGGACTTGACCTCACTGCACTCCTTCTGTCTCAGTATCCTGAGTGCTGGGCTTATAGGCATTTTCCACCATGCATGGGATTATTGTTGTTTCTTGTGGTTTAAAACATTTATACATTTTTTGACAGATTTGATTCAGAGAAAATGCCCTTGTGATGCTACTACTCAACTTTTAAAAAATTGTATAAAAATTATTTATACTCTAGCATAAGCACTTACTAGCATAAGAAATTGCTGAGTATACCTTACTATTCACTAATAGTAATTTTAGAGCAGTATTCATTAAAGGCTGATAAATGATCTATGACAGGAGAGACACCATAAGACCATTTTTTTTTGTTATCTCCTGCAGTGAGTCATTGCCTATATCTACCAATTCTTTTAGCAATTTTCAAACGTCAAGGTCTTTCTAGATGTAAAGAAAAAAATCTGTGAGTAACTCAACCAAGAAGGTGTCTGTAAAACTCAATTTTTGACAGTGTTTAGGCATGTCACAGAAAGCTGATTATGAAGATGGAGCAGGTGTTCTTATCCTTGTTTCAGCCAAGACTTAACTTTAGCCCATTAGTCCTTAACAGTTTCATTTATGGAATCCACTCCATTGCCATCCAACACTTTAGGGACCCAGGAAGCAAGTGGCTTTCAGCATTTTCCACAGAGCTTGTACATGATGAATATCAAGGAACACTACATGGATCTCCATAGTAGTTGATCATTCGCTCAATCGTAAATAAATGGCATTTATTCATTGCACCTTTAGGATAACATCAAATGATGAAAGGCTGGTTGTTGTGCTAGATGTGAAACTTTAGATCAGCTCAAGCAAGGACAGTCTCATTTGAGAACATTATTGGTCATCACTATCTCGGTACCACTTGTAGATTATCTGCTGGCTGCTTACAGACTATGGAGACTAATTTGGAGGGGCAGGGCTGTGTAAAGGGAAGGTGGTATGTACTGACCATGAAGTCCAGTCCTCTAGGTGGTCGTAGTTTGCTAGATGATGAGCCCTGGAGACAGAAACCATAGCCCATGGCTTTTGTATTGTCAGCACCTACTCACGTAAGAAGTTCTTGACTACTTACTGAACAACTGGGCGGATGCCGAAGAGCTTTGGGGAGTGGAATGTTCTGGCAAAGCTCTAGTGTTTCAGGTTTTGGTAGCTATTGTTTTCCATCCTACACTTAGAAGTCCATGCGCTGTATTTTAGAATTATTTGGGAACTTTTTAAGTGATACTTAGGCTTCAACTACTTGTAATCTGATTTAATTAGTCTGACCCAGGCATTAATATTTTCTAGAATATATAATAATGTCCAGGTAGGGTTGAAAACCCTTAGAAAAAGGTGTAATCTGAAGCTGGAGCTCACAGTTGTTCAGAGTGGTTTGGGGAACTGCTGGTGAGTAAGAACTCTGTGTCTTGGAAGTCAAATCTCCAAGAATCATCTTTAAGAGCTTTCTTTTCCCTTTAAATTTCCTTTGCTTATTACCTTGCCTTTTCTGTCTCTTGGAGAATAGTAGAATAGTCCAGGAACTTGGCATTGACAGATGTGGGCTCTGATCTACCTTTCAATATTGTCATTTTATTATCTGTGATCTTGGCCAAATCATACAGCATCTTGCGATCTCTGTTTTCTCATCAGCAAAATAAAAAATTTTAAATTTCAGACTTTTTTTTTCTTTTTTGGTTTTAAATATGGTTTTGGTAAAATATGGACTCTGGTGCTGATTCACTTCTGGTGTTGTGAGTCTATGATGTTTGTGTTGCTGATGCTCAGAAAGTTAAGAAAATTAATTACACTAATGTCATAATTATTTACCTTCTCCTGGCTTACTCTGTGGATAATTCTTGAATGTGACACCTCTCATATACAGGTATGTTCTCAGTTTTCTTGAGGAACAATACTAAAGAAAGGCAAAATGACTAAATCTAATATTTTAGTTGTCAAAAAACCCCATATGTATATCCATATATCTGTATATTTACATACATGAGTTTTTGAGACAGGGTCTCACTATGTAGTACAGGTTGGCCTTGAACTCACTATATAGCCCAGGCTGGCCTCCAACTTGTGGTAATCTTCCTGTCTCAGCCTCCAGAATCCTGGGATTACAAGTAAGCACCAACACCCAGCCATAAATATTTATTTATTTATCAAATATAGTATGTTTTAATGGAAAAAGAGGCCAAAATGGGCAGACAGGAAATTTTGAATAATTGAATCTTATAGTTCTAATGCCCCATTTGATACCAATAGTTAACAATATTTATCAATTCCTTGCAATATATTTTATGATGTTTTATGAGCCCTGTGTTTATCAACTCATTCACTATTCACAAAAACCATATAAATAGATTCTATTATCACCACAGTTTTATGAATTTGGAAACTGAGGCATCTAAAGGCTAATTAACTTGTCTAAGGTTACCAAGCAGGAAGTAGCAATTATGAGCTTTGAACTAAGGAAGACTAATTCCTAACCTGACCAGTTGGATTGCTTCTAGATTAGCTTTTACTTCTATGATGCATTCATCAGTAAGAGTCCCTGCCTGAAAGCTCTGTGTTATCCTTGTGTCCGTTTTTTAGATCTGCTTGGAGTGTGTACATAATAATGCAAGGTCACCCAGTTTATATGCAACTATACTTGGATTTGAACTTGGTCATGACTCCTGAATCTGTGTTCTTTTCTGTCTCTCTAAATATTTACATAGCACTTCACAGTTTACAATACATTTCCACATGTGTTATGTTGTTAAATCTTCACAACAACCCTGTGAGGTGAAATGAGAAAACCATGAACATTGTACTGGCTAGGTGGAATTATCTGACACTAGCCAGTATTATAGATATACCCTGAAGTTCCTGGCTTAACATGTCTTAGTCAATTTGGGCTGCCAGAATAAAATACCATAAATTGTGGTTTATACAACAGAAAGCTATTTCTTACAATTCTGGAGGCTGCAAGTCTTAGATGATTAATTTCTGATACGGCTTCTCTCCCTAACTTGTAAACAGCTGCCTTCTTTCTAGTGGCTCCATGCTTGTGTATCCTTTCCTCAGTGCATGCCTTCAGGAGTGTGGTAGGAGATAGGTCTTATCTTTGTCTTCTAAGGCCACTGATCCCATCATGAGGGCCTCACCCTACTGACTTAATACTTTAACTCTAATTACTCCCCAAGCCCCAATTTCCTATATCATCATGTTGGAAGTTAAGGCTTTAACAGATGAGTTTTAGGAGGATACAATTAATCAGTGTATAACAATACAATAGGAGTTCCTTTCTCACTTACTCTCCAGTCTTCCAACCATGTTCCACTGTCAGGACCTTCCATGGCCACTCCACATAGAATGGAAATCTGGAAAATGTAGTCCAGCTATGTGCTCAGGAATAAGGAAAACAGGTTTGGTGAACAACTGATCAGATTCTGCTGCCACAGCTAGTAATATGAAAACATCAGACATTACTGATTGCACTCATAGGCACTCAGTGGTCTACACAGCTACAAAACTATAATTTTGACAAATTCTCATAGCAGTCTTTGAGATAGGTATTATTTCTTACAGAAGCAGAAATTATGATACAGTAAGAGAAAATGCGTTGCCTCAGGTAATACAGATAGATGGTAATTCCGTAATCTGTGGTCATAGCTACTCAGTATCTTCTGTATCTCCCCCTGGCAAGTTGGGAGTGCAGGGTTCCAGTCTCACTTTGGCCCATTAATAAGTGGTACAACATAGGATTTGGGTGATTAAGTGGCTAAGCACTTTGGGGAGGCCTGGTTTTATTGGTCTCTTTTGTCCAAGGTTCCGGGCCACAAAGGTTCTGATTCTGGTGTGGCGTTGAGAGAACTACTTAACTTACTTCTGAGTAGCCAGTTTGTTCTAAATCCTACATCCCTGGACAGGCACACAGATGTAGAATTTTTCTCCTTGATTATTCCTGGCACATTATAGTTGCAGCTGTAGTTAGGAATGTTAGCAGGGGACCCAGGTGCCCGTCTTTTCATTGACACTTAGCTCCATGCTTTTTAATATGCTTGTGATCTTACTAAAATGCGGACTGGACTTCAGTAGGTCTGGGGTGGCATTGGAGATTCTGTATTTGTAACAGTCCTGCAAGTTATGCCTACAGGTAGTGCCTGCTGGCCCATCAACCACTTTGAGTGGCAAAGATCTGGTACTTGTGTAGCTAAAAGAATCATCTCTTTCTCTCCTTTTTTAGCATTTAAAAAAATCTGTCATTTTACTTATTGTATTGCATTGTAGCTAGTGGTGTAAGTGACTATTTCTTAAACTATAAATGCATTTTTTTAAAGACTGAGACTACTTATGCTTGAAAGTTTATATGTTTGGCTTAATAAACCCTGATTCAGAATTCAGCCAAATTGGTGTGTTTTGAATAGATCACTTAGGACTGTGAATGTAAGTATAAGATTTCTGGAGTATTCATCTTGAGGTCCTTGCTGTCAAGAACCTGGCACTCATAGTGTCCTACATGCAAACCCTCTGGTGGCCATCAGCAATCACATAGTGCTTTTGAACCTTTTGAGTCTTGCTCTGTTGATATGACACCATAGTATGATGCAAGACCAAAGAGTAGGGACATCTATAGGGGATTGTACGGCTAACATTAATTTATGGGTGTGGGAAGCCAGTAGTGACTAATTGAAATTCCTGTTTGGTTCTTCTCCTGTGTATGCCAGGTTTTGAATATGGGAGAACTTTTGCAGTCCTAATGAAAATAACCCATTAACAAAAACATGCATCCTTCCACCAATAAAACTCTAGTGTCATTTTTATTTTTCTTCAGAAAGAGCTGTTTTTCTCTGAGAATGCTGAATCTCTAAGGGCTATAACTCTCTGAAAATAGAATGTTGTCAGTCCACTTAGTCAAGTCATTTGTCCCTCCAAGAAGTGGGCCCTTGGGGTAATCTGAGCCCAGTCATCTCCACAGTTCTGATCAGTGACAAACTACTGTCAGGAATAAAGAAGACATGACTGCAAGAGCTGGAGTAGAGAGCTGGTGTCTGTGTCATAAGTTCAGATGATTTGGAGACAAGACCTGTCTGTAGATGGTGAGGCCTAGGAGGGGGTCAGAACAGGTGAGGATGGGAAGGAGGGAGTTTCCAGTGAAAGAATGGGCCTAAGTCTCTTTAGGGGTCACTGCTCCACTCAAAAACCTGATAAGACTTCTGGTACTTCTTTCCAGAGAGGTACATGCATGCAAAATTTTGCATGTAATTTCAATTAGTTCAAGGTGTCCTGACCCTCAGACTAAGGACCCTTAGAATGAAGGGACATGAGGAATAGGGTGTGGGTCAGATGGGGCAGGGATTAGAGAGGTGCCGTCTCCTGACTCCAAATAGAATGTCATGGTTGCCATGCACATGGTTCTATCTTTTATTATTTAGGCTGCTCAGAGGAAGCTTGTTGGCTTCTCTTTTTCAAACTCCAAACCAATCTCAGGGGGTAACCAATGATGTCAACAGCTGTGATCATTGTACTGCATAGGTCACTGTGTTAGTTCTGCTTCTTTAGTGAGATTAGATTTATTATTGTCCCAGGCTTGGGTACAATGTTCCCTATCAAAAGGTATCCCACATGCTCTATTCATTATTCTATCTGCCTGCAGTGCTGTCACCAGATGAATACCAAATCATGTTAGTAGATGAGTCCCAGAACTGATTTGAGTAATTTTTTTTCTGCTTTGTTAACATTACTATTTGCAGAATAATAGGCAGGGGAAGGAGAGACCATACATTGTCCCTTTGTTATAAAAAAGACACTGTTTTGTTTCAGTGTGAGATCATGCATTGTCACAATTTCTAGCCAAAGATAAAATAAGAAAACAGAATTTTTCATTGTATGACTTGCACTTCCAGTTTCTGAAAGTGAGATGCATCCCTTGGGACATGGCTCAGTGAAGCAATGGGGAATTAATTCTCTTATTCGTGGTGCAGCTGGTACTGTGGTGAATTTGTCTGTGCACAGTAATGCCAGGCTGGGCACTCATATCTATTGCCCTGACTTCTAGCTCTGTTGAAAACAATGGTAGTTAGTGTGGACTGTCAACTTGATTGACTTTGACATTTGTCTGGGGAATTGGTGAAGCTCACTTCTGGATATGTCTGGGTGGGTCATGTAGGTGTGGCTTTCTGATCTATGTTTGGTTCTTTGCCTCTTTATCTCTGGAACTGTTCCCCTGCTCTGCTTCTAAGCTGCCATGAACCAAGGATCTTTACTCCAGCCATGGTGTTTGTGCCTTGGTGCCAGCTAACCATGTACTGAACCCCTAGAAACCGTGAGCTAAGTTAAGTCTCCCTTCCTTTGAGCGTCAAGTATTTTATCTAGCAACAGAAAAGCTGATTAAAACATGGCAATTTAGTGAAACACAAAATTCCAAAATCATAGAGTATTCCCCACAGGTGAGAAAGTATATGTTTTTCATGTATTTATTAAATTATTGCCAGTATGTCTAAAAATGATAGAGAATTAGCATTTTTGGCTACCTAACATCTGTTTTCCCTCCTAAGGGAACCCTAGTCTCCTTTTGGGGAGTTGCCTCTTCCTTAGTGTTGCAATCTAGTAGTTATATAATGAGCCAAAGTGCAGGCTCATGACTCAAACTAAGACAAAGGGACTTTTTTTGAGACAAGGTCTTACCATCTGGATTAGGCTGGTCTTGAACTCACTATGTAGTCCAGGCTGGCCTCAAACTCACAGTAATCTTCATGTTTTTACTTTCCAGGTGCTGGGATTACAGGTATGTACCACCATGCCTGGTCAAACTAAGCCAATAGACTCTCCTTTTCCTGAAATTTCAATCTCTAGTATGACTCAGGGAGTAAGGGTGATTGGAACATAGTCACTGGTGACAGCACAGACTATAAGAGCAACCACATGCCAGGCCAATAAAACCAGGATCTCACAGGATGGATTAATATTCTCCAAAAGCTTTAATATATCCCTTAATGATTCATGTGTGTAGCACAAGTGACAACTTCTGCCAACAAGGCAGCTTCCAGACTTTCACAAGTGCCCTGGTTTCCATGCCTAATTCACCAATCTTTCTGCTGATCCTGTGAGTTCCTAAGAATCATCCTAGAAATCTTTAGATGACTTAGGTTTATCAGAGTTGGTTTTGTTTCCTGTAGCACATGACCTCAGTATAAAAACAAAAAGCATTTATATTGCTGTTTTACTCTGAACCTAGTGCAATCCATGAACCTTACCAAGCAAACTAAAACTAATAAATTTGACAGTTTAAATTCAATACATATTCTTCTTTTCCTAATGAAAAAGCCAAATCCATTCATGGAAGATAAACCCATTATTTCACGAATGCAAAGATGGGAGATTTGCATGGTATTAAGAAAAAATTTTTTAAGAATCTCTGAAAGGCTTAAGCAAAAAGACACTTTAAATACCAGCATGTTCCTTTTCCCAACTCATATTAGTTTGCTAGAGGTAAACTAATGTGTAGTCAAATAGCTATGTATTGGCTGAAAATATGTAAATCAGGGACTTTGCAGACACTCATCAAAGAAGGCTGACAACAAGAGGACTTCCAAGAGTTTCTCAGTGTTTTAGATTTTCCAATTGGCACCACAGGAGGGGCAGTTGCAGTTGTATTTTATAGAATAAGGGTGAGAAGTGGCCAGTGAATATGGACATTTTTCCAAAAGCCAGATTTCATTTTTGCTTTTATTACACACTGGAAAAAAGCCACTTTGGCTGGATGCTTCTCCCCTGGGTGTGTTGCTGAATTTGTCTCTGAGCAGAGATGCAGAGCCTTTTGTGTGAGAAAAAAGAATTTGTAATTTGGTAAGGCATGCTATGAATAATTTATTTGCATTTATAGTTATGTCGCTTATAATCATGGCCAAAGGTGAAGCAAAGTGATGTTGATAGGAAAGAAATACATTCCTTGTTAATGAGAGAAGAGCTCTATACCTTGTTGCAAAAATGGTTCACACATCAAGGCCTTGGGGATTCTTGTCAAGTGTACTAATCTCCTTCTTAGCCCCTTTTCAGAGATCAGAAGGTAGAGTGGCAAATGCCACTTTAAACTGTCAGATTTCTTTTTGCCTATAACCCCTGAAGGCACTAGACTTCCTTTAATAAATGTGAAGGAGGGGCTTAGGACCTCAGCATCTCTAGGTTGAAAGGCAATAGAGGGGATATCAGTAGCAGCCCTTTATACAGCACTGGCATGCTTCCCCCACACATGCTTTCCGGTATGACCTGCATCTCAGATTAGCTTGCCCAAAGCACAGCCCCTTAGTTCTGCCCCTAGATGTGCTCTTCCTGTCTCAGTGTGATGGCTTCCTAACCCACCCCCTGCCAGCTTTTCCACTGCCGCTCCTCAAGTCCATCATCATATATTTATAGACATTGTGATAACTTCCTAACAGCATGTCTTGATTCACCTCCTCCCCTAATACCCAGCACCACAATCTCTTCTTCACAATACCACCAGAGTGATCTAAATATGAGGTACCTGGATCCCATCTTTATCAGCCCCTGATAGCTTTCCATCCTAACAAAAGAAAATCTCAAACTCCTGTGGTGACCCTTCGGCACTATGATCTGTGTCCTACTTTGTGTAAGTCTTCCCTTTGCAAATCGTGTTCCAGCCACAGTAACTTCTTTTGGTCTCTTTAGCAAAGTAACCCCGTTCCTACCCACAAACCCTTGCAATTGGTATTCTCTCTGTCTGGCATCTCTTCTTTTGATCTCCTTATTACTCATATCTTGGCTCTAATGTTTCCTCTTCTGAGAAGCTTTCTTTGGCAGCTCATTGAAAGGCTGCTTTGAGTACCCATTTAAAGGTAGCCTGGCACTCTTAGCACGTCATCCTACTTTCCCTTCTTTACAAACATCTCTCTTCTGCCTGTTCAGCCCATTTCCTCTCTTGAACCTAG
Source organism: Hydrochoerus hydrochaeris (assembly GCA_004027455.1). Lineage (NCBI taxonomy): Eukaryota > Metazoa > Chordata > Mammalia > Rodentia > Hydrochaeridae > Hydrochoerus > Hydrochoerus hydrochaeris. The sequence goes on from PVLA01003478.1 coordinate 25,412, forward strand.
AAATAACAAGAGCAGGTACTTTTGAAAATTTGCATCTCTGGTATTTAGGGTACTTCCCAGAGCAAAGTGGGTGACAAAAGACCCTCAGAGTAAAGTCCAGAATGCAGTTCCCACATTTTAAAAGTAACTTAAGTTGCCACCCCAAATGTATAGCTTTGTTAAGATGCAAGTAACATTCCTTTTATGAAAACTAAAACATCTTTATGATAGCTTATATAAAGCCCAGTTGTTGTGGAGCCAAATTTAGGCATGGTATCACTTTTTTAAAATAATCACTCTATCCTCTAAAATAATAAAAAAGGAATTAAGAGTCTTTACAACAGTTTGAAGTAAAAACCCCAAAGCACTGTAAAACTTCTTAAATATCTTCTTTATTCATTTGGTTCTTTCTTAGTATCTCTGAGGGTGGATGATTGCATTTTATTTCTTAACACTCTTCTTTTTCCCCAGGTATGCTACAAAAATATTTCTTAAAAAATAAAGACATAATAAAGAATGCAACAAAAATACTTCTTAAAAATTTAGACATAAAAAGAATGCAACATAATAAGGTAATAATCACTGTAAACATAATCACTATAAACATATTTTATCTTTATTTAACCTTTCTTCAAAATTCACAGAGAAGTTTGCATTGAATAATTTTGTGCACACAGACATAAGCTCATTAGAACTTAACTACATAGTTAAAGCAGCAGCTATTGTGGATCAGTCATCAGGTTTTGGTGTTGACTGGAGCAGCGGGAGAGACTGTCTTGGATTTGAACCTCAGCTCTGCCATTTGCTGCGAGTGGGATCTGGGATAAGCCTGTTTTCTGAGCCTTGTGTCTTCACAGACAGAGTTACTAATAAAGGTGGCCTTACTGTAGCCTTTGTGAGGATTAACCAAGATCTGGTAGGTAAAGAATTTAGGGTAGCTCTGGTCTTCCGGTAAATTCTTAAAAAGGGTTACTTTTAACACAATAAATTTTATTTTTATTGGAAGCAGGAATGATATCTGTGTGTTCTGGTGTTACTTATGGTCTCTCCAGGGGGGCTTCTCTGCACAAGGTTTGTCCCACAGGGCTTGTCCTAGACCTAGTCTGCCCTTCTCCCTCTTTCAAATCTTTTATCTTAGCCTAAATGCAATAGCTACACTGAGAGGGGAAATTTCAGTGGTTGTTTCTTCTCTAATAGGAATGTGATATATAGGTTGACTACTGAGGGATCCAGCTGGTGGGGCCTTTATTCCCTTCTGATGGAGATGGCTAGTGTATGCCTCATTGTGTCTCTGATGCCTTAAACAGCTGAAAACTAGATAGCTAAACTGGGGTCATATAATTGAGTTTCTCAGTTCTCCTCCACCTGGTCTCTTTTCATTGCTAGCTTAGGCTCCCTTATTGCATGGAGGTCTCAGGGTAGCTGGCAGCCTACTCTTTTTTTCTAGGGGAGAAGCAGTGGCTACCAAGACTTTGAAAGCCTGGGATCAGAAATCCTGGAGCATTTCTTCCATCACATTTTATTACTTTAAGCAATTACAATGCCAGCCCATATTTTAGGAAAAGGAAAGAACTTCCACCTATTGATGGAGCATGTGTACACAGGGAGGGGATGGATTGTGGGTAACCCTCTTTGGAGGTGATACATCACAGCAAGAAATGCACATTCCCTGCCTGCAAAGGGGTAAGGAGAAGGAATAGACTCTTCACACAGTGCTGCCCCTGCAAGACCAGCCTTCATAGCTCCTAGTCTTCTTTTTACATTTTCCAGGGAAGGCGGTGGTGGTGGCTGGACTGGGTATTTACCCTCATGATTCCCAAAGAGCCCTGTGAAGAGCCCAGCAAGTAACTGACCTTGAAGAGGTAGCTCTTTGAACTTCAACATGAATATGTAGAGCCCTTTGTGCTCACTTTGTGTGTGTTCTGAGCCCCTGCACTGAACAATTAAAAGATAAGATCCTGCTTGACATCCTGCTATGTAGAAAAGTTCTTTCTTTTTCTTTTCCCAAACCATCCTCTTGGTTGTTTTCTTCATCTAACTTATTTCAGCAAGTAAGCTCTTCCATCCAAACTCAGGAACTGAGTAGATTCAAGTACTTATTAAGCAAATCCCTTCTATCTGAACTTTGATTACTCAAGAGTGCTTTGGTTATTCAGTTGGTGAAGCTTGGAAAACAGCTGATGCACCGGCTGATAGCCATCACTATTTAAGCTTGCCTGACATTTCTAGGTTGTAGTTTGTTTATTTGGGTGCAAATTTAGAATGCATAATTTATTTAAGACAGGGTCTATGTCTGTCCTAGTTGGTGCTTAGTAAGCAAGTAAAGAGAATGACACACACAGAGACTGTCTCCCAAAACCAGGGTAAACATTCTTATCTCTTCTTATTGGCTGTATGCAGTTAGTTTTTTGTCCAGCTTGTAGGACCTCTGTTATCTCACTTCCATTTTCACTTGTTAGATTTGGCCCATCATTACAGCAGATAATCTTTTTGGATGGCACCTAGGCTATTAAATGCTGTCAGACCTGCATCAAAACCATTCCTTTCATAAATATGTTTATGAAGCACTTACTTTGTGCCAGCTTTATGGTAGGTACTATGAAGGGAAAGAAAGAAATGAAAATGATAGTCTTGGCTATTAGAGAAGTTCTTCAAGGCTTTTTTAATATTTCAGTTTTTTCTGGATTTGCTTTTATGGCCCTCTGGATTTGGCTCTTTCCCTTTTCTACCCACACATTCAACTCCATAACCTATTACTCTCTGCTCATCCGTACCAGCACACTGCCATGCAGATTTGGCAACTCATTCCTTATCAGGAGATTACTTCCTACTCTCCACTCAATATATAGTAAACAGTATTCCAATTTTATTACCTATAAGAATAATGAGGCTTCCTATGAAGAGCAGTTTTAATCTGGGCTTTCCCAAGTAATAGAATATACTTTCTCCATTTTACAGATTAAAAGAGGCTTTTCAGAGGTGAAGTCAGGGTTTCAACCTAGGTCTTTCTGGCTCTGCATCCAGTGCTATGACTTTATTGATAGGAGAATTAAATGCGATCAGTGATATATGGCCCCAACATAGTTCCTAGCACATAAAGGCACTCAAAACTATTAGTTTCCTTGTAGAAAAAGAAGTTCATTCTCTAGCAACAAAGCAAACTAGTAACAACAACAACAACAACAACAACAATAATAAACACCCTTATTAAATACTCTCCTTTCAAACTCAGGGCATACATAGTCAAGTAAAGAAGTTTGTATGGGCTCCTCCTTAGCCCTGAACAATTTGTATTCCTCATATTCTTAGCCATAGAATCAAGCGCTGGAAACCTCTCCAGACGTCGTGGTTCTCTCCATGGTGCTGAAACATCTCTATCCGTTCCTGGGGTTCATGATCTAAGTATTAGAATGAGTGAAGAGGGAGCAGAGACACAGAAGCAGAATGACGGGAAGCTATTGGCAAAGTCTGTTTCCTTACAGACACTTCCAGGAAGAAAGAAAGAAAGAAAGAAAGAAAGAAAGAAAGAAAGAAAGAAAGAAAGACCTTAATTTGGCATTCTTTTCAAATCAGACATCCTTTTTCACTCAAAATCAGAAATCAAGCAGCTACAAATACATTTTCAAATAGATCCCTTGTTCTTTAGACTCTAACTAGGTGCTACCAGAAATCAGAAATTAATTTGGATTAAACAAAGTCTATTCTGCTGTCCAGACTTGCTGCTACATCTCAGAATTGAAGTAATTTGGATACTGAAGGATACATGTAATTGCAGTTTGTTTATTCAGGTAATGTTTATTGAACCTTCTGTGTTCCAAGGACTGCACTTAGCAATCTGACATAGAGTAATGAACAAGAAGGATAAACTACTGTTGTCATGGAGATAACATTTTTGTGGGAGAAGGCCAAAGATAACTATAAATACTTTGGGATACCAATATTTACCATGAAGAATATAATAAACATTTCTCAAGAAAGAAAGTTATTTTATTTTCTTGGGAATTATATGTGTGGAGAATATTGTGTATAGTTAACAATGATAATCACTACTAATGACTACTTGGTGCCATGTAGCAAACACTGTTCTGAGTATCTTACCTGTGTTAACTCATTTAGTAATTACAACTCTATGAAGTGACTGCTATTATCATAAAACACATTTTGTAGGTAAGACAGCTGAAACACAGATGGTTGAGTACTGAAAAGGTCATGGTGTAAGTCAGTGGTAGAGCTGAGATTTGAGTCCAGACAATCCAGATTCAGAGCGCATTCTAGAATCTGAGATATTCATAAGCCAGTGGTGAGGCATAGGGGAAGATGGTATGGGAAGAAAGGATGAGGGAAGAAAACTTACCAGTCATACAGGTGGAGAAGGGTTTCAGAATCTCAAGAGAGAAGATTTGCAAAGAAACTCAAATAGAACTTTGCATCTTGCTTATGCAGAGGTTAGCTTCCTGGTCCTCATGAATCAATCTTCATTTTTCCTCTTGTTACACCAGTGATTCTATTGCTAGGCCCTGATTCCTAATGAAATTGTGCTCCACTGGCTTCTGGATAGAGCTACATCCCATCACTCATGAGAAGTCAGTTTTAATTGGGGATTTTTATGTTACTACTTTCAGGGTTGGAGAAGAATTCAAGAGTCAGTGAAAGAGACTGTCATTTTGGTTTATGGAAGTTTTACATGGAAAGCTGTGTTTCTTTCAAGAGAAATAAACATGGGTTATATCTGAGCTGAATTCTCCCTAATCTATTCTCAAGCTGACTATGTAGCTTATTTCATTGGGTGTCATTTGTCATTGGCTTTCTGTATATTATTCAAAATACCAAAGAGAAAAGGATATCTAATGAGAATACTGGTATCTCCCAGCATTGTTTACATGCTTAAGACACATAACAGATGCCAAATTGAGACATGAGAGAAATAGTTATTTTTATTACAGAAGGTCCTTCATGGTCTCATCAAAAGAGCCTGGACTTCTTAAAATGGGAATAACATTTAACATCATATGATTATCAGGTTATATGAGATTATGCAGGTAAAGTTCCTAGCACAGTGTCCATTAGTAGCAAATGCTAATCAATCTGTGATGCTATCTTTGAATAAAGTACAGCATACATATGAGAAAAAATGCAAATACCCTTAGTATACAACCTGATCAATTTTTACAAATGAAAACACGTAAATAACACCCAGAGCAAGAGACAGAACATGAGTAGGCCACCTAAAACTCTCGTTATGCCACCTTTCAATCACTGTCTCACATTATGATAGGTAAGCTGTAAATGTTTTTGAAACGTTTATATATATATATATTTATGTGTATAAACATTTGTATATATTATATATGAATATATATATATACATACATATATATATATATATAATTTTTTGAGTATATTCCCTTTTGTGTCTGGCTTCTTTTGTTTAGCATGATGTTTGTGCAATTAATCCATATTGGTACTTGTGGTTATGATTTGGTCATCTTTATTGCTTTATAATAGTCTATTCTATCATAACTTAGTCATCTATCCTACTAGCAATGAGCATTTAGGTGGTTTCCTTTTTAGAAATTAGGATTAGTCTGCTAATCATCATTTTACCATGTGTCTTTGGTGAAGATGGATAGTCATTTCAATTATTTATGTACCTTTATTGGACATGTTTTGAAGAGGGAATTTCTGGATCATAGGATACACTTACATTTGCTTTAGTAGACAACATCAAGTTTGCCAAGTGATTCTACTTCTGCCTTTTCCTTTACAAAGGGATTTAACTCAGTGAGTTAGTAATTTACCAATATTGGTAGCTAGATAACAATATTTTATTGATAACCTGCAGCTTTGGTAATATTCCCATTATATAAATTTAAATATGTCTGGTTGTGTTTGCAACTTTATTTCTGAATGTTCTTTTTTCTAGGAATTCCCTTCTCTTGCCAGCTGAGAAGTCATTTGACAAGCCCAAATACAGAAATGCTTACTTTAGTTGCTTCTTGGTAAATGGTGTTCATACTTATCGCAAGCTTTTTTCACCGCTGCATTTTGCACATGTAACCCTTCAATTATTTATATCTTCACACTAAGTCTTGGCTTCTGAGTGCAGTAGGAACTGTCCACAGGGAACACCCACTTTCAATATTCAGGTCCAACAATTGCTCCACAGTTTTCCCTTCAGAACTTCTTAAAGAATTGTTATTCTGGAATCTCTCTCATCCTGTTAGTTTCTCCCTTTGGATTTACAGACCTTGTATTCCTTCCATCTCTACCATCACCATCACCTTCTGTCTGCCTATTGTGGACAGAATACAGAGAAGATCACTTTACAAGTGCTGTTTCATTTAATTGTCATAGTAAGATCATCACAAAGGTACCACTGCAGCATTTCAAAACAAGATACAGTGGTTACTTAAATTGCCCCAAATCACATACTTAAAGTGCTCTGAAGTCAAACCTATTTCCTTCTATCACACATCTTCACCACTTGGTATCTTACTGCAGAGCAAAACATCTCATGCTCCAAACACTCTGCAGTGCATTTTAACATATGAATTCTTTGTTCACTCAAGATCATTAGTTGGCTGCCTGGATAGTTGTTACACCAGTGATTCTATTGGAACTATAGATAGTTGGCTATCTGTGCTTTTAGTCAGTGAAGGTTGAAACTCTGAAACTGTAAGCTTGTCTGTCTCTGCAAACCAGCTCAATCTTCTGCTGCCAATACAACCTTCGTCTCCTTTTCCTGTTATATAACACCCTCATGCTGATTTATAGTGGATTCCAAATCAATTGTAAACGTTTTGTGTTAGAAATCCGGGTATTCCATTTTCCTGTCTTGCTTTTTCTCCATTTCATTCTGATTCTCTCTAGTTCTCACTGCTGTCAAATTGAGTCAGTACGTACTATGTCTGCTTCTTCTCTTGGTAATTATTTCAGGTCTGAGCAAAGCAATAGAAAGGTTCCTTTCTTATACCATCTGTGCTCTCTGGGAGGCTAATGTAGTAATATTTGTAACAATTAGTGAAAAGGAGTCTTCCCTTTGATCCTTCCCACCTGTAGCTACATTTCTGTTTGTTTTTCATGGCCAGATTTTTGGCATCTGTGTACATGATTTCAGGACAACAAAGTATTTCAATATTTTAGTTGCAAAGTGAAAGATTGTAATATTGTGCCTCTACAGTAGTAATAGCCTATATTTATTAAATACTTCCCATGTACCAGGTATTATTCAGAATAAATTATGTAGATCATATGATATATTTTTATCAACACAACAATGCCATGAATTCTTTTATTTTTTCCATTTTACAGATGAAGAAAAGAGAAATTAAGAAACTTACCCATAGTTATCAGCTGAACAGTGGCAAAGTCAGAATTTGAACCCAGGCTGTCTGTGTTTAATAACTGTGTTTTCTTATTATGTTGTCCTGTGCATTTTTGGATACACTGTCTTTTGGAAAGATCTCTGTATCTAAAGTTAGGAACAGATAGGCCTGTGCCCTGCCCCTTATTAACCAATCACTTAAAGTGGAGGTTTCTGTTTCTTTGTTTGGCAGGGGGAGAGAATGGGGAAGATCTGAGTTGACAGGATATTGAATGAAAGTATTGCATAGACAGTAAAGCATAGGTTAGATACAGCATTATGAGCAATATCTCTTTATATTATTCTTCTCTAGAAATAGCCTTGATTAGTCTAGATTTTATTCACAACACTTAATGGGTCTGGAAGACACTAGAGTTTAAAAATCATGTGCTATTTGGTTTCTTTCATCACTATTTCTGCTATACCCAAACTTTAAAGTCACCCAGATTAAAATTCATTGAAAGAGCACAAAAGTATTTAAAGAATTTCTGAAATTTGACTTCATTTGATTTTAGACTCCTATTTTTCTGAATCTGTATTGAAGTAGATCAGTGTCAATGTTTCCTTTGTTGAAGAAACCTTATCTCTTCCCAACACCCCAGCATCAGGACCCAGAAGTGGCACTGATGGAATTTGGAGGGCATAGTCTTTGGAAAAAGCCTTTTAAGGTTTGGGGACCTTTGGAGAGAATGAGGACCTGCACTGCTCAGTTTCTAACTTCTGAGCTGCTTCAGGTTGTATGGTTGATTCATTGTGTCAACTTGAGAAGTTTAGAGCTTAACTAAGTAACTCAGCAGTTCTACATCCTAGAGTGTAGAGGACATGCCCTAGGACAGCTGTTTATGCTCCAGGATGTTGTAATGGTTGATTCATTGTGTCAATTTTAGAAGTTTAGAAGTTTAACTAAGTGATTCAGCAGGGGGCTAGGGTCCTCGCTTTATAAACATCCTGAGCCTAAGCAAGAGGAGGATATGGAGATGGTGAGAATACTACATCTACCCTAGGACTGGTAACAGTATAAAGGAGGAAAAGAGGCTGGCTCTTTGCCTCTTTTGCTCTTGTTCCTTTTGTTGTCTTCTGCCATCTTGAACAGTTGCCACTATGCCATTCTACCCTGATTTGGAGCCAGCTGATTATGGATTGAAACTTCCACAAACTGTGAGCTAAATAAACCCTTCCTTCCTTAACTTTGAACCTTGAGTATTTTGTCTCAGAAACAAAGAAAAGTAGCTACGATATAGGTAAAATACCTAATTGCTGGTACCCAAAGTGGGAACAAGCAGGCAGAGTGGAAAGACACAGGAGATTTGGCTCTTGTGATCACTTGCTACTGAGGCAAGGCTCTTTCTTGCCTACTGCACTCAGAGTACCACCTTGACCTTGATGCAATCTTAGTGTCTTTGAGGGTAGAGAGAAAAGTTGGACAATTTATAAGGTTTGTGGGAGATCTTGATTAGAATTGCATAAGTAATATGACACAGTGGTTTAAGATTCATGGATACAAGATTAGAGTGTCAAAGGTCTTGGCTTGAGGCTACATTTTAAAAAATGAGCAGCTTTTTATAGGTTTTCGGGGGAGTGCTTGAAACGAATAATAAAGTTATTTACACATCATTTTACAATGGGAATATGTTCTGGGAAATGCTTGGTTAGGCATTTTTATCATAGTGTGAATATCATAGACTAGACTTACACAAATTAAGATGACCATAGCATCACTAAACAATATTCCCTTATAGACTCACACATTTTATATGGTCCATTGTTAAGCAAAATGTTATCATGTGTCACGTAACTGTGCTTCTGACTGAGAGTTTCCTGTAAAAGCAAAGTCATATTAATGGTGACAGTGGAATAGGCAAGGGCTATCTGTGAAGTCAGCTAAATAGTTATTTTGGCATAGTTACTAAGCTACGTGGATAGGGACAGTTTCTGGTTTTCTGCCTGACCTCTAGCAGTAGCTTATCAGCTCAGTAGCCCCAGTCTTTATTTGTGAAATAAAAATACCCTTTTCTTCCAAGGTATTTTTGACCCCTGAGTCACATATGTATAAAATACATTAAACAGAAAAATGATTCAAGTGTTAGTTACTTTTCTTCAGATGTTATCACAAACCAGGGCTCGTTACAGATAAAATTGTATTGTGCTAGTATATGACTCTGTTGGGGTTTAGTTGCAGATGATTGGATCTAGAGTAGCTAGTTTAAGCAGGTAGGGGACTTACTGTAAGTATTGATATTGAGTTTGCTTGATTAGGAGGACTGAAGGAAGGATCGAAGCTAAACTTTCAGGAATAATCTTCAGAACCATCTTGAAGCTGCTGAGGGAGCTGCCACCTTTGCATAATCGTGAAGCTGCTGCCGAAGCTGATGCCTCAAGAGTCTGCTGCTGCAGACACAGCTCACAGCAGCAAGATGGATGCCTTTGGATGCCTTTCTCTGTGCATGACTAGTGTAGATTTCGGTTTCCAGTCTCTGTATGCTAGATGGAGTTGAGTTGGGTATCAAACAAATCTGTTCGTTTAATCCACTACAAGATGCTACTAAAATTTGACTATCTATGCATGGTGACTTCCTGGGTGAGAGGCTACAGGTGTTGACTTCTGCGTTTTCCCTTCCCATTTTGCTACCTATTAGACAACTAACCTCAAAGGGAACTGAGGCAGGGAGAGGAAGAGAAATAAATTGCTCTACTTTGCTCTTTACAGATCAAAGAGGAAAGGTGAAAGTTAATGGCTGTTGGTATAATGCACAGAACACCAGAGTTGAGAAATTGCTCTGGAGTGTCTGTTGCAGTTCACTGCCCTCTTTCTGCCAATTCCAGCCTTTGGGCAATGAGCTCCTATAGGGCAAACATGGCTCACATGTCTTGCCCCATGCACATCTTGCATTTAGCCCACCCTTCCTTTATTCATTCACCACACTACATACACAGATGCAGGAGAAACAGGCACATCTGTAGTGTACCAAGTACATTTCCCACCCTCTTGAAAATTCCTTTGAGATTCCTTTTTTTAGTGAGTAGAGCAAGCCTAGTGTGGGGAGAAGGTGAATACCTGGATTTGTGTCTTAAGCAAACCAAGTTCCTTTCTCTGTGACCTTGGTAGGTTATTTAATTTCTGGCTTTGGGACATATGGCCCTGTGGCTTCCTTTCAGCTCTTTGATTCTACCAGTATCATTTCTTTGGAAGAGTTCACCTTCTGAGTGGCTCTTGGCTTGACTTCTGACATGAAACCTATGGCTTACATCATCTGTGAGACCTTGGTACCTATTATGGAGTTCCTACCTACTTGGGTTCTATCACTTTCTTAGTACTTTCAATACACACTGCATTATATTTATGATGTCTTGTTGGCACTGTATCTTTCTCACAGTCTTTAAAGACAAGAACCTTCTTTTAAAATCTCATTAGCTGTAGGTCTTAGAGGAAAAACCTACACCTCTCCTCCACTATTTGAAAAAGGAAAATACCAAAGCATCTTCTAGACCCCACTGTGGTTCCTATCTGTATATTTTTACCTCCAGACAAGCTGGTACCTGCTTCTTGCTTACTCTTTTTCCTCACCCCATTACTATAAAAGGCAACTTATTTTATTTCCAGTGGCAATGGAACCACAGAAAATAACATTTGAGATGCTGGAGGAGTACAGAGTCCAGCCAGCTCCCACATTATCACAAAAAGGAACAATTGCCTTTGTTAGGCAGCAGAAAGGAGCTGCTGTGAAAGTAAAGGTTAATGTTCAGTTTCACAGTGAAGTATAAAGAGGTTGGAAGGAGCCATAATATGTTCAGTGTTTATGCTGTCTCTCCTTGCTTAGCCTGCACTCTGCACTCCATCCAAGGCAGGAGGTTTATGATTTAGAACCATAGCTGATCTGCATAATCCATTAAAATGTCACTTTTTAAATTGCAGATGCTATTCCTCTGAAGCGCACACCTGCTGGTGGTGGAATTTATATCCAGGACACAGTGTGATTTGTGCTTGGGATGAATGTAGCCACCTCTACCATCCCGGGCTGCCCTCAATAATGTCACTCTGATTGTCCTCCGAAACTGAAGGCAAGTAGAAATGACTCCCTACCAGGCTGTTCTGTATTCTTCTCCTTACACCTTTGGGGACTCATTTCTCTGCTTCAGTAATTGCTGTGCTGGTGCTGTGTTTATACAGGGAAGAATTCTACACACAGCGTCAGATGGAGGGAGGGTTTGGAAATTGCTTAGTGCATAATAATGTTCAAAATAGGCCAAGAAAATGCTAAAGGAGCCTTCGTCTGTATGTGTCACGGACACTGCCTGGGATGATGTAGAGTGCAAGAGAGTTTGCTTTGAGGAGCCCAGGACTGTTTGTCTCTGAAATACTCAGATTTGAGGAACACTAATGTACTGAATTTCTGGGTTGCTCATCAGAAGCCTGGGTGCTCCTAGAACTAGGACAGGCATCCTCAAGAGCAAAGATATAATGATATTTGATGGGCGATGGGTGGAGAGAGTGGGGAGTAGGTTCAGATGCTTAGGAAATCATTGAAAGTGTGCAGCTGTGTGACTATGAGCTCCTGGTGAGTAAGAAATAAGATGAATCCAGTGCAGGGATCTGTCATTAGCTTTTCCTCTTTGAGTGCAGATGGCCTGGATGGTCTGACCCAGTAGGTCTGGGCAGCTTTGAGAACCACCAGGACAAAGAGACAGACAGGAGGAAAGCAAGTAAGGCAATGGGGTGTCACTTTTCTATAGAAGGAGAAAGGGCTGGGGAGTCACGAAGCCAGAGATACAATCCCACCAATGTAAGCCACCATGGAATTCCATTTCCTTTATCCTCTGTTTGCAATGTGCATTCTTGGTCCTGAGAAGGTAGAAAGTACTTTTCTGTGCCCTCAGTGCAGCAAGGATTCTGGGTGTGAGCTAGGATGGGCCACTCAGATGAGCTTTCATGACCTCTAGAAGCAGAGACCCTCTCTTCTGCAACTGCTGTCACTCCAGGTGAGTACAGGCATGACCATGTGGCTTCTTGCTGTGGTGTCTTTGATATGTTTGTGAGGCTTCCTCCCTAGAGCATATTTCTTTGGCCTTCCCACAAATTCCTTAAGCCACTTATTATCCTTAGTAAACCCCTTCCTGCTTATTCAGGCGTCTTTGCAGTAGAAGTCTGACGGGTACATGTGGACAGCAATATCTTACAGTGTTACAGGGAGAATTAAAGAGATAACACATGTCAAATATCTGTAAGTGCTTGGCACTCAGAAAAATAAATTTCATTACGGAAAGGAACTGGTTTTTCAAGAACTAGAAGTCACCAACAGAGACCACTGGAGGATCCCTATTAATCAGGGAATCGACCACACACTGTTACTGAACACCTGTGTGAAGAACATTGAAATTCATGATTGCCCAGGTGAACCTGAGCTTTTTGGTTATCTGTACCAAAAAAAGGAAAACCTTGGCACCCTTGATGGATGACCATAAAGTCTAAGACCCAAATATACACTGGTTTGGGGGTGCTGTGAAAGCTCACGGACAAAATATTCTTCTTGTACAGATGACATATGTCAAAGGCCTGGACATTGGAATTTGGTTGTGTAAACTCAAATACTAAGCGTTTTCTGTAGGTTTGGTTAATAACTTCGTGTTTCTGGGCCTTGGCTTTCTCATCTGTAAACAGGGGATGTTAAGAGTACCTACATCATGCCATTGTTGTGGCACTTGAATGAGGTAATACACGTAAAAGGCTCAGCCTACACTGGTACATTACACACTGTACACAGTAACTGTTAGCTGTTGTTAGGTTGAAAATAATTATTTACAAGGTGTGAATGTTTAAATTTTTAAACAGTGAATGTTTAAATTTTTAAAAATTACTACAGAAAAGAGACGTTGATATGACCTCTCTCAAAATACACCCCTTCATCTTGAATATACTTTCCCCATCATCCTTACCACTTTCTGAAACAATTCTAAGAGTCTTCTTTTGTGAGTTTCTTTAGTTATGCCTTAATGGCTACTGTGATATCCCAAATTATTCATGTTTGCTTTTCACTGTCTTTTTGACTTTGGAGAAGAGTTGGAAACTACATAGTGCCACACCCAATGAACAAAGTAGATGAGAACACACTATAATATTTTTCTTTGACTGAAATTGTTGCAAATGTTTGATGAACAAAAATGTTCACTGATGTTCATTAATGATAGAAAGATATGGGTTAAGTTTTAAAAACTATTACAGTAAAAGACACATTGCAATTAATCTCCCTCAAAAGACTCAGAATACCCTCCCCTTGCTTCAAACACTTATATCATTCTTGGCAATTTTTTTTTTACTGTAATAAAGTTTTTTAAAGAATCTAAGCATTAAGCATATTTCTCAGTCACCCCTTGTAGCCAGAGCTTGTTTTGAGATTTGCCTTGGTTCTTTTTTTTAGAGCTACTTTCCTATTTTTTTTTGAATAATCTTGATGCAATGCTACTGTAGGTATATTCCTACTTCTGAGTATTCTAATTTTAGCAACAGAGGTCATCAAGAACAATTCCGGTGGTCAAACTGTTTATTTCATTGATTATGAGTGAGAACTTTTTGTTAAAAGATGACCAGATTTGTAGCTTTGAAAATGGACAAGATAATAAATGTAGACATTCTGATGTATTTCTCAGAGCTGTGGAGTTTAACAACCTAATGTGCATCAAGTGCAAGTTTGTTATTCCTAAAAGCAATTACACTTTTGAACTCAGCTGACGTTTTTAAAAAATATTCTTGGATGCTACCACAGGAGCAATAATGATTATCAATGCAATAAACAATTTTTAAAAAAAGGTTACTATGCACCAGGAAATATTCTAAACCCATTTTTGTATGCATTATATCTCTTGTTTCTCAAATCAGCTATGTGATGAGGGTAGCTCATAGGTGAGAACACTGAGGTGCAGAGAGAGGTGACTGGGCCAGCATCACACAGGGAAGATGTGTAGAGCTGCTGTTTTAATTTGTGTCTGTTGGATTCTCAGGCACATGTTCCTGCTCACTCAGACTGAAGAGACAAAGGAAAGCTAAGAGCAAACTGCAGAAGGTTGAGAAATCTGAGAGCCGGCAACCTTTGTTGGTGTCACATTGGCTCCAGTCCCTTCCCCCGGATCTCCCTGGGTGATGTGGTGTTATCGAACCAGAACAGGAGGACAGTGACCATCAGCACACACTGCACAGAAGTGTCTGCTGGGAAGTTTTCTTTTTGGTCTTTAAATTTTTAATAAAATCACATGGAACATCCTCAAGACAAAGCACAGCTTTTCTTATGAGTTATTTGTGACTATACTGAACTGTTTAAAAATATACTCCAACATGGAATAAAAGGAAAATAAAACAAATATATTTCAAGTAAATAGAAAACCTTTGGTAGAGAATACAGTCTTATTGTAGAGAAATGGACATTTTTCCCCATGAGATAGAAGTGGTGATGGTTTACACTTGTATGTCAGATTTGGATGGCTGATGTTCTCTTCAGGGAGTCTTTGGTAGCTAGTAACACTCATACTAGCTGAATCAAGGACTATGCAATCAAGAATTTTATGAGAAGCCTGCAGACATACAGCATCGAGCCCCAGGAAAAAAAGTACATCCAGAGTTAGTGAGGAGAACCTTCAAATCCAGGGTCAGGGCTGTGGCTTAGACATGGTTTGAGTGTGCTCCCCAGGACTCATTTATTGGAGGCATAATCCTCCAGGTTCTGGTTTTTAAGAAGTGGTGTGGACCTTGAAGAGGTGGAGTCTTGCAGGAAGTAGTTAGATCATACTGAGGGTGTTTCCTTTGGAAGAGATTAAGGCAGTTCTCATGGAACTCCTGACCACTCACAAAAGCAAGTTGTTTAAGGGCAAGGTCAACCCCCTAAATTTCTCTCTCTCCTCTCTCTCTCTCTCTCTGGCTTCCTGGTTATGTGATCTCTCCCTCTTGCTTGGGCTCCTGTTTTGAAGACGTTATTATAGCCAAATGGTTGCTAGTGCCGATTTCTGAGACCTCCAGAACTGTTAAGCTAAACCTATTTTCTTTATAAGGCTAGCTTCTCTCAGGCATGTCATTAGAGTAACAGACTAATGCAGTCAATCATTTCTGTTTCTGTTCTGTTTATCTCTTCTCTTCTCTCCTCCATCTATTCAATCTCCTCCCAAATTCTCTCATTTCCATTTTTTATCTGAGGACCCATGATCTTATCTTTGGTAAAAGACCAACTTGTAAGCAGAATGGAGTTCAGTATTCTGCACACAATTACCTGAAGCTCTGTGTAGCCCAGAGATAATCTGTTTGCTGTGAGACCAGAAGTGATTGGCTTGCCCTGAGGCAAGTGGTTAGTCTTGGGGCAATCAGCAATAAGAGATGGTAGTGATCAAACTTCATGCCTGCGGGATGGAGGCATTTGTTGAAGAAGGGGCGGCCAAATGCTCCAAATAGTGTCTTGTGTAGACACTATTGAGCACCAGGGGACAGAATGATGACCACTTATTATTCATTTATCTTCTACAAGGTCCTCTCCCATATGAAAATAAAAATCCAGACTACAGTGTTAGTTGGGTTCATGAAGTCAATTCTCTCCACAATTCTGGTCACAAACCCAGTTGGATGAGAATTGAATCTAATTCAATGTTTAGGTTCAATGTTGACCTTACAGGAAATTTGATTCAGTTCTCATCCAGTTCAGTTTGCAGCCAGCATCATGGAGGGAATTGAATTCATGAATTTAGGTACCACTGTTTTTACTATTCTCAGATTATTTTGTTCATACCCCAATCTAATGTATCTGGAGAGGCAAGGAAGTAAATAACAAAGGAAGATGGTATTATGGCTCTTTGTACCACTTGTAAAGGAATCTCACTTGCAAAAGTTGAGTCTCATTGCAGTGTAAGCCACACAGCCTCTCCTTGTTTTGTTTTGTTTTGTTTTGTTTTGTTTTTGTACTGGGGATTGAACTCATAACCTCATGCTTGCCAGGTAGGTGACTTTTAGGGTATGTGGTCCATGTTTCAATTTTTTTTGTCTTTTTGAGACAGGGTCTTTCTCTGCAGTTCAGGCTGGCCTTAAGCTCACTTTGTAGCCTAGGCCGGTCTTGAACTCAGCAATGATCCTCCTGCTTCAGCTTCCCGAGTGCTGGGATTACAGGTGTGAGCCACCACACCGGGCTTTTTTTTTTTTTTTTTTTTTAATCAGGGATTGAACTCTTGATTTTGTGCTTACCAGGCAGGTACTTGAGCCACTGAGCTAAATCCATGGCAGCCTCTCCTCATTCTAAGTGTCTCTTTTGAGACATCTGGTTTACTTATCATGGACAACTTGGAATAGCACTAAAGTCTTGCCTCTTGGCAATTACTCATTAAACTTGGTTTTGGAGTAAACTAGAGGGAGAATAAACAACAAAAGCAGAGTAGTATTTTATGTAGAATTATTGAAAAAACCCTCAGACAATGAAAAATTGCATCTGAATTTGAAAATTACACATAATTCTTGGTGGAAGCCACAGGCTGATTAACTCTGGGAAGCCACATACTTTTTACAAGTCAGTACTGACCCATCCTGGCCTTGGTGACATCTCAACTGGTGTTTCCCTCACTGTTCTTAGTTTCTGTACCAAATTTGGAAGTCTTTATTGGAAATCCAAGCCCCATATAATGCTTTGTCTTTTCAAAGGTTTTCATATCATTTTGCTTTCAGACAAGGAGGCCACAGAGCAGTCTTTCAATAGGCTTTGTTAAAGCACTTCCTGGTGTCTTTATTTAATCACAGTTTTATGAACTCTTCCAATCAACAAATTGTGCAGCTTGAGAATCATGCTCAGGAGAAAGACACTTAATTCCCCCCACTACAGTAGATTTAAAATGCTTAACCATCTGGGAGTTTTGGTAACTTGTGAAACGCAAGTGGATGTCCCATTACCAGGATTTTGCAACCCAAACTGTAGGGTTGCTGGGCATGAAACACATGGTTGTAATACAAACTTGCTTCCTATTTAAGAAGCTAATCACTGAAATAGATTTTAAGTACCAATCTCTTGTTTAAGTTGATATATTGCCATAGTACTTACTTCAAAAAAGGCAAGATTTTATTCAAAAATTTCACATACTAAAATTTAGATTTTTTGAGAACATTAAATCCCTTAATAGGTCACAGTTTTTCATCTCCCCCTCCCCCACTGTAGTATTCCTGTGTCTGTAAAAAATGAAAACCAACTGACTTCAGCTGATGTACCCAGGGGATCATCTTCACATTCAGGGAACAGATCCTGATGGGAACATATCCTGGATGGTTGAAGCACAAAAGCTTGTATTTTGGAAACCACTCAAGGGTATCTTAAGGAACTCAGAGGTTTGGAGTACAGTTAGTCCTTCCAAAAATTTAGATGCAGGAAAGATAATCTCTATAACTCTCCTTTTAAGGTCACTTGACCCCATAGTTCCTTGCATCTGTTTTCTTCTTCTCTCTCCTTCACACCAGCTGTCTTAGTTACTTTTTTTCTCATTGCTGAGACAAAATAGTTGATACCAAAAATGAAGGAAAGGTTTATTTGGCTTATAGTTTTTGGAGATTTCAGTCCATACTGAGCTGGCTCCAAAGCAGGGTAGTGTGGCTGAGGGGCAACCATTCATGTCAGCTGCAAGCAACAAGAGTAAAAAGGGCAAAAGGGAAAAGCATGCCTACTTCCTTCCCTTATATTGTATGCCAGCTACCCGCTCCTGGGCAGGTGCAACACTCACACTGCCAATCACAGAGCCAGACAATGAACCAATCACAAACACTAGACTCAATCACCTTTAAAAGGCCCACTCCTCTGTGATCTTGAGTTTTGGGGAGACATCCAAACACAAACCATAACATCAGCAATTCCTGTTTTGCTATGTATGCAGGGCAAGTGTTGTTTCCTGTTTTATATTAATTCCCAAGTCAAGCAACTCAATATTGAATGACAAATGTTTCTATGTCCCAGTTTCAAATTCTTGGGTGTCCTAGTCACTTGCTTAGTTACTGAGACACAGTGTCTGACACCCTTAACCTAAAAGAGGAGAGGTTTACTTTGGCTAGCAGTTTCAGAGATCTCAGTCCATGGTTGGCTGGCTGCAAGGCAGAAACAAGATGAAAGAAGAGCACAGAAAAAGACTTCTCATTTAATGGCAGCCAGGAGGCAGAGACACAGGGGACGAGCTGGGGAAGGAGATATACCCTTCCAGATCATGTCCCCAGCGACCTGCCTTTTCTGATCAGATCACCTCTCAATAGCACAGTTAGCTACTGAATTCACTAGTCAATTAATCTACTGATGAATACAATGCCATCTGCCAAACATATGAAACTTTGGGGAGGGTATTTCAGATCCAAACCATAACAGCTATTCATGATCCAAGCATCTGTGGCCAGGAAGCCATAGTTACATGACTAATAGTCTCTTTGGCCAAGGCTATAAGAACAGGTACTCAGTGACAGGAAGTGGGGCAGTTGTCCCCATCTTTGATTCACCAGGTGTGGAAACATTTGCATAGCAACTGAAGACTGGAATGCAAGTCTGTTTCCTGGCTCATTTCTTTTAGTTTGCTGTTATTTTCCTTTTTTTCCACTTAGTCCTTCAATAATTCTTTAACTTCCTTTGTTGTTCTTCAATGCATTTATGCTCTGTATTTCTCAGTCAATGCTTTAGAAAAGTAACATGATACATGTATTACCATGATTGAAGGAACATATCATAGGAAGTCCAAAACCAGACTCTAGTTCAAGTGCTGCACAAATCACAGAACCCTAGGCCCTGGTTTCATCTTCTGAAAATGAATAGATCTGGATAAGACGCTAGAAGAAACCTTAGTGATAACCTTGTCCAAGAATGCTAAATAACTAACCATGCATATTGCCATTCTACAAATATGGCACCCATGGCAGACAGTGCTAATCAATCCTACTACCCTTCCTATTGATTTGGAACTGCACTTAGGATCCTTCATAGGCAGCTACTACCAATCTGTTGGAGTGGCCCTTAAGATGTTAGCAGTTAGCTATCTCTGAACAAGAAATAAAAACCTGCATATTTACCAATCTTTCTTCCTCTTATCTTCCTTATAGGATGGTGATATATAAAGCCATTTTTCCTAATTCTTTAAAATTGGGAAGGAAGACAAATGCTTTCTGCTGCCCTTTTCTTCTTGATTATTCCCTCAAAATTCTTCCTGAAAATAACAACTATTTTAAAAACCCTTCTTCCTACTTGATCTGTGTCCCATCCAGCCTTTAATTTTTCCTTTGGCTGAAGAAATGACAATGATTTAAAATGAAGATACAGAATATTTGAGCTGCCCCCAAATAGACTGGCTTATATTGCTACTGTATGATGGCAGACAAGAGGAGAGTTATTTTAATTTTTGAAAATATGTTTTCTGCCAGATATGGTGGTGCACACCTGTAATCTCAGCACTCTGGGAAGCTGAGGTAGAAGGATCACACGTTCAAGCCCAGTCTGGGCAAATTGGTGACTTTGAGACCATGTCTCAAAATAAAAAAATAAAAACAGTGTTGTGAACGTAGCTCAGTGAAAAGGCCTTGGCTTCAGTCCCCAGTACTGAAAGAAAAGAGGGAGGGAGGAATGCGGGAGGAGGAGAGAGAATGAATGAGAATGATGAGACTGTCTTTTTTGCAGTTACATTTAGACTTAAGAAAGATCCTTGCATTTTCAGCTCAAATTATAGTCAATGTGCCTAATTGCTGCCACTCTCAAATCTGGTACTGAGTGAAGTCATATCTTCAGTTCACATTTCCCATCTATATTTACAAGTGACACAGCTTTGGAACATCTGCTCTGCCTGTGGAACACCCAGTCTTGCAGATGATGCAGCTGTAATGGTTGGTGGCAGAATTGTTTCCTCGATGACAATGCCAGCAGTGCTAGGGAATCTCTCTCCATTTCTGCCTCTCCTGCTAGACACAGGTTTTAAAGTCACCTTCTGGAGTTCATTGCCACAGCAGACATGGGGTTAGATTTTGAAGACAGCATATTTCCACTATTTCAACTGAAGGGCTGCCTCATGGAGCATTACAGATGGCAGTGCCACCTTACAGGACAATTCTGTAGGTAGGACAGCTCTAGGTCTGAAGGCAATGAGACTCATGCAGATAGAAGGGAAATTTGCAAAGGCCAGAAAATCTATCTCTAATGTACAGGAGCCCAGAGCTGGCTTCCTAGTTAAAAGAACCCTCCATGTAGGGAGAGAAGGTGGCTGTTACACCTTATTCCTCCTTAGAAAGGGGTAGTGCCTTAGGCAGACAAGGATGAGTAGGGATATGGCTCATACAGTCTTAGAAAAATGTTTGTTTTCACTTCCACTTAAAAATGTTATAAGTTAATAAAAATGAGGGCTTCAGAGCTTCCATCTCTGGAATCAGTGGCCCATATGCAAGAACTAAAGGACAGAGAACATGTTAAACTGCACCATGGGTGTGCACCAGCACAGTGCCTTCATCAGGTGTGTTATAGGAGAGCAAAAGAATGAGAGAAGAGGACTCCGAGATTAAGAGACTTAAAAGTCATGGCAAAAATTTTTCAGTTGGGCAAGATTCCTCTATATGTTGAGTGGCAAAACTACTTTGAAAATCATTTCTTGGGGCTTTGTGGGAGAGTGCATGCTTGATGTGTACGGGGCCCTGAGTTCAATTCCTAGCATATATATATATATATATATATATATATATATATATATATATATATTTTTAGATTTATATTAATATATAAATGTTATATAGATATGATCTATCTTGGTTTAAATTATGCTGTAATTACTAGGCCCTTACAGATGACTCAGTTTTACCCTCTTACGCTATGGATGATGATCCTGAGGGTCAGTGAGGTAAAATGATTTAAAAAGACACAGGTGGGGGACCCATGGTAACAGTCCAGATCTTCTGGCCTATGTGTGATGTGTACCTTGTCACCTCTCCCCCACAATCATGTACCATAGGTTAACTTTATATATCAGTTCACTGAGGGAGATAAAATTGCTGCAAAGTTGACTACTTATTGGAGATGACTTTGTGTTAATTTGTTCTGTTAATTGCTTTTCAAGCAGAATTGGCTTTGGCTTTGTCCTGTGTATAGTGGCTGTAAGCCCAGGATCTGTGACATTCTCTGACTTTCAGATACACAGAATAAAGTTATTCTTTTAATTTCTACTTACTTTGATATTACAAAGTCAGATTCATTGTTCAGCACCATTAAAATACTCTAATGTTGCAATTAAAGCTATTCAATAATCTTTACTTTTATTATTACATTTAATTTTTTCCCCAGTTCTTTTAATATTGGTTTAAGTTACTTATTTTCACATGTGCACACTTTTTCTTGGAGAATTCATTCTTCAGTAAGTGGGTGTTTTAAAAATCAGAACTGTGATACAGGGTGACATGAAAAATAACCAGTAAAACTCTCAAACTCTAAAAAGAATATATATATATATATATATATATATATATATATATATATATTTACTATACAAATAATTTAGGCAACAGATTTATCCTACCTCGATAAATTTAGAATTAAGTCATTCAGTATTTTTAAATCCATTTTTTGAAAATGGCACTTCACCCAGGGATATAGCTCAGCAGCAAAGCACCTGCCTTTCAAGAGCAAGGTCTTGAGTTCAATTTCCAGTACCAACAACAACAGCAAAAAAGAAAATGGTATTTCAGCTCATGAATACTTTTATTTGCAAATGATTTGGTTCCCAAACAGAAGTGTTCCACAAAATTTCATTTTTGGGGGTGAACTCTGCAATGGGTGATGAACACAACCGTGGCTGTATTTCCTGCATAAACAGGAACATAATTATCTTTTCCAGAATCATGGAATGAATTAAGTTTGTGAGCCGAGGTACCACTGTAGATTTTAAAGACAGCTTGAGGACAGAAATGTTGATTTCTATGGGCCACGGTGACATACATTTGCCATTAATTATTTTCACTTTTGAAAATATCCAAGTTTGCAGTCTCAAGTGCATGTAAGTGACATCCCAACCCGTGTGCCACAAGGAACATTCAGCTTCTCTTGGTATTTTCTAAGTCAACAAAACATTCCACTACTTCATTGGTAAATGGTCCTAACAATTACTTACCATGAAAATAATAGTTAACAATTCTCCAGGGTGAAAGATAGAATTGTAGGTTATTTATCTTGAAGGTAATTGTCTGTTTGGGTCTTGAAGAAGCTATGTATTTTTAAAAATATGAACAAGAAGTGCAGAAAATCCCAAGCTGCCTACAATTCTGACCTCAGGAGAGCTGTTCTTTCTTTAGGGACCCTCAGAAGAGAAAATTTTATATCCCTTTAAAAGTCTTCATATCTGTGCTTTGTCCTTGGTCAGCCTGTGTGGCCCCTTCAGCCAGAATGTGCGAGGCTGCTGGTCCCTTTCTTCTTAGCTTCCCCTGCCTTAGTACCTTTCTCAGTGGTCTTTACTTATGAAAGGAAATGTCAGGCCATCACTTTTTTAAAGACATTTTTTCCAGGTATGATTGACATACAAAACACTGCAGATATTTAACATATACAACTTGACGTTGTTTGGAAATAAGTACACACATGTGATCTGTCAAACCATCATCACCATAAGTACTCTAAACTTGTCATCATCTCCAAAAGTTTCTTCTCACTCCTTTTTTTTGTTTTTGTGGTAAGAACACTTAATAGAAGATCAACCCTCTTAGTGAATTTTAAAGCACAAATGTGGTATTATTAATCATAGGGCTACTGCTATATAGTGCATCTCCAGGTCCTATCTATTTTGTGTAACATAAACCTTGTATCCTGGGACCAAAGCCTCCTCATTTCTCTGCCCTTTCCCTGCCCTTGGTACCCATCAGTCTCCTCTCTGCTTTTATATGTTTGACTATTTCAGATTTTGCATATGTGAGATTGTGCAGTGCTTTTCTTTCTGTAAGGCCAGTTTAATTTAACAAAATGTCTTCTTCAGAAAAGGTAAATCATTGATTTTTCAGACTTGGAGAAGTCATGGACCAGTAAAAATGGAAAAAAAATATTGGAAACCCAGTTTTTGCTTGCCAACTTTTATCAAGTTAAGGGCATAAACAAAACAAGAGCTGCACACCAACATTTAGAAAGAAAAGGAACTTTTGATACTAATATGGAGGATCATTCATTATATCCAAAAAGGCAGTTGGTGAACACATGCGTGTAGCCTCTCCACTGTTACAGTGGTTTTTTTTTATTTTGTCTTGGCTGGATGAAAAGTCTGCATCAAGGACTGGAATTTGGAATAGCATCCTGAAATTCTTGTGCTAAGCATTTTAGTTTTAAAATGCAACTTCTTTAAAAGATGGGGCCTTTTCAGGTTGCTTGAAGAGTTAAACAGTCTGAGGTAGGGGTCCTTGTGTTGTTAGCAAGGTAGGATACAATTGTGATTAAAGATGTGGACTCCAGGACCAGACTGCCTGGGTTAAAATCATAGCCAGCCCCACCACTTGCAAGCTGTGTGACTTTGGATAATTTTTTAAACTTTTGCCTGTATGTACAATTGTCAAATGAAAATATGGATTAACATCTTCTTGATAGCTTTGTTATGAAGCTTACATATGTTTAATTTGTACACAGAGAAATGCTGGACTATAAGAAATACTGTGTTTGGCATGAGGTGCTCAACAGGTTAACTGATGAGTTTAGAAAGAAGTTCGTAGGCATGGGGAACACTGACTGGATTCTTAGCTTCCTGGTACAAGGCAATTAGGCAGACACACTCGACACTTTTTCCCAGAGTCCACCAAATGGTATGCAGTCGGTTCTAGGTTTTCCCTGGAGAAGATTAGTATCCATACTGGTTAAGCCAGGTAGGAAAAGTAATAGCATCTGGGCTCCTTCTGTGTTGGTACCATACTTCCAGCCTGACATCTTGACACTCAATTGTTAGTCACAGGCTCACTGATCTGAGATATTACTAGGTAAGGTGAAGCACTGGAAGATAAAACTAGAACTTTGGTTGATGAAGTAAATCTAACTTTAAGCATCCCTTACTTGTTCATACTGAGAGAAAATGTAGCCCCAGTTAGTGAACTACCTAAATGGTAGAATTTAAAAATAAGTCTGTTTTGATATGACCACATGTGTATTGATTCCCAAGAAATAAACAAAATTTTTATGAATCCATTGGCTACCATTTGAGTTTGGATGCTTGCAAAGTCTTAAAAATTATTTACTTAAAATAATTTTTTTTCTGTTTATCTTAGAGGCAATCAGTTTAATCATTATCAAAAGTTGAGCTATAATTTTTTTTAATAAGAATCCAAATGAGCTCTCCACCTGGAAAAGATGTCAGGTCAATAAGCAGAAGGATACAGAGCCTCCCTCAGAGAGACAACTCATGTTGGAATAAAACATCCTGGAGAGGTCTGGACAGAGGGAGACGGATCCTCTCGACCCAGGAAGAAACTAAAGGCAAAACATGCAGTCCTGGGACTACCACTGGAGAAGCTAAGATTAGTGGCCACAGCACTCTCGACTTGCCTGAATTTGTGCTGCTGCGACTAAGTGGTTGAGCTGAAGACTGAGGTTGGCGAGCCCAGCGGAGAACAGAGCTGGTGAGGGACCTGCATTAATCCACAGTGAGTGCTGGGAATAAGACCACCCCTGCATGGAAAAGGGGCGACCAAATGGATGACATGTTGGAATCAGGCAGGATGAGCCTAAACTAGGAATGACAGTGACTTCAGTTGGTTGCTCCCTTCCCAGAGCAGATTGCTGGAATCTGCTTGGCCAGGGCCATGCCCCTGGATGGGACCCAATAAGTTGTCCCAAACCAATTCCCTACACGCAGCACACACTAACCTAGTGAAGGTCCCTGAAGGTTGACTGGCCTGGAGGGGAGGGGCCAGCATATGCCACCCTTGCTTGCAACTCAATGACCAAAAGCAAACTGGAGAGGGCAGAAATCCCTAGCCAGCGTGCTTCAGAAGAACCATAACCAACAAGGAAAGGGGCTAGGATCTCCACTATACACCTGTATAGAAGAAACCAAAAACATGATAAGAGCAAGAAACAAGAAAAAGCCCCCAGCCCCAAACCCTGAGAACATTGATCCAGGAGAGGTAAATACAAAAGAGATTGAGGGCAACAAACATGCAACATCAGACACAGCATCAATGCACATTAAGAGATATCTTGAGGGCCTTGTAGATGAGCTCAAAACTGAAAAATTAAGTCAAGTAAAGCAAGATATAAGTAGATTAATAAAAGAAATGCTAAGCACCTTTCAAGAAGACACAGATGGAAGAAGGGAGGAAAACAAAAAAAGAGAGGAACCTTTGATAAAGAATATAAAGAAAACCTAGAATACATGAAGCAAACTCAAAGAGATTACCAGGAAATTAAAAACTCCATTGAAAGCTGGCAAAACTGCTTGAAAGAAACTAAGGATAGACTATCAAAACTTGAAGACAGGTTTGCAATGTGTGATCATGAAATGAAAGATCTCTTAAAAATAATGACGAAACAGGCAGTAACAATACAAAGGCTAGAAGACAACAAGAGAATATATAACTTAAGAATAAGAAATGTGAGTGAAGAAACAGGAGTAAAAATGAAGGAATTACAAAGGCTATTCACAGAAATAATTAAGGAAAACTCCCCAAGCATAGGAAAATAAAATGATATTCAGATATATGCAGTATACAGAACTCCAGCCACCTACAACCGAAACAGAGCTACACCCAGACATATAATAATCAAGATACCAGAAATTCAATGTAAAAACAGAATATTAAAAGCTGTCAGAGAAAAGAAACAGATCACCTATAAAGGAAAACCCATCAAAATCACAGCAGACTTCTTGACACAGACCATCAAATCAAGAAGAGCTTGGAGCAAAGTATTCCAAGCCCTGAAAGAAAATAAACTCCAGCCCAGATTGACATACCCTGCAAAACTGTCTCTAGAAATTAATGGAGAAACAAGGTGTTTCCATGATAAAGAGGAACTGGGGGAATTTGTGACCACCAATCCAACCTACAGAGAATACTGAAGGACATTCTAGAGAGAGAGAGAGAAAAAAAAAATACCAGGATTTCAGGAACAGTGGCAGAGAGGCCTCAATGAATGGGGCAGGCAGTAGAATGAAGGAGAAAAGTAGACAAACAAAGGCAGAAAAATAGCATAGCAGAAATGAGGCAGGGAAGGTTGGCTATAATCTCTAACATAGATGGCCTTGATACACTATAAAAAAAAAAGAAAGAAACATAGGCAGAGTAGGTCAGGAGATAGGGTCCACTGAGATGCTCTGTGTAGGAAATATAATCAACCTGAAAGAGGGTTTATGGACCAAAAATCAAATATGAGAAAACAATCTCTATGTGACAGGGAACCAGAGAGAAATAGGGGCAACTTGACCAGCACCTGCAGATAGGTTGGAAAGACAGGATACTTATGTGCAGTAGAGAACTACTCAGCTATAATGAAGGAAAACCTTGAGGTTTTTATAGGTAAAGGAATACAACTTGAGATCAAGTCCAGGAGTGAGAAGGTTTGGAACCACTTAGGTAAATAGCAGGTTGCCCCCCAATCTAAAAACTGAGGGAGTTGGTGGGACCCAAAATGCACAGCATCCTGTGGGAGTGAAAGGGGAGGAATAGTCTAAAAAAAGAAGGCAGACAATATTGTTAATAGTGTATCAGGATTTAAAACCCACATTACACCACTCTGTTTAGATGGATTATATTCTGTTCCAGTTTGTCTACTTGTACTAGATTTGAGGGCACAGACAGCTATCCCGAAAAAAGCAGGATATAGTATGGTAATCGTCCTTAATTTCCTATTAACTGAATCTGAAACCCTGTATAACTTACACTGTTTTACCATGACTGATCTTAACTGAATCTGGTTTGTTAGATTGCTGCTTTGTATTGACAGATTTTATTCAAAGCTGTTATGATTGATAGTATCAAATCTGAGAGTATAGGCAACTGCACTGAAGGTGACAAGATTCACTAGAATACCCACTCTGGTTTGATTATTAACTGCTTTTGAAGTTTTACACTGTGTACAATGTTTTGTTTCTATTAATATTGTTATATACTGCTATATTCCATTATGCCTGATGATATAGACAATTCTATTGAAGATAACAAGAGACAACACAGTAACCATTGTAGATCACCTTGTACTGTGGTTTTATATGACTTTTTCATTTCATGTTTTTATAGGAATTTGTTTTGTTTTGTCTTATGTTTTGTTTTTCCCTCTAATACAGAAAGGATAGAAATACATGTAGAGACTCATGCATGCATAGAACCTATAAAAAGTTGATGAGAACTGATTATATAATGCATGATGAAATGAACAGCTACTTTGAAGAAAAAGAGACACTACAGTACCCAGTGCTGATTCCATAGCGTCATGATGTGAAACCCAGCAATACTATTATTCTTTGTTCAGAGTGATTTTAATCTGTTTTGTATTGTTTAATTTCAACATACATGAAGGTATGGACAGCTATTTTGAAGAGAATGAGAGACACTATTGCAGCCATTGTTGACTTCTCTATTGTCTGGTCTGGTAGACCTAAAATGCCTTCCTCATCCTGTTCAGATCAGTTCTATACTGTTATTTCAGGTGAACTCTCTGTATGTGAAGTTACGGACATCTAGTTGGAAGAAAACAAGACTCAAAATGATAGACAGTGAAGATCTCTGATGGTCTTGCTTTGAAATTTATGTCTCTTACATTTCTTTTTTGTCTGTTTTGTTCTGCTTTGTTGTGTTTAATTTTACCCTCTTTAAAAAAAAATCCAAATGAACATAGCCTGAAATAGTTATTCAAATGGATGGATTTAAACTTCTGTAGTAAAACTTATGCCTAATCAGTTATTGATGAGTATGGAATTAAGAATTAATAATTGTTATTAATATTAGCAACAGATTTTCTTTCTTTGGTTCCAAAATAGATACTTTCGGGCTTTTAGTGTCTAATTGTAAGAAGAATATCAATATCCATGTAACATTATATAGCCTTTTTCTGGTGTGTCTCCAGCCAGAGGGGGAAAACAATCAAGTATTGATATTATTATCTTACCTAGGTTACATTAGTGCCCCAAGAAGCACAGAGCCAATCAGTATAATATGCTGGTGCCTTGCATGTTACAGCACTTACAATTCCTGTAGTGCTTATCCTTATGCTGAGTCAGTGCATTAACAGTTCTTGAAGAAGCCTGATGGGATATACTGTGAAAGATGCACATAGGAGGAGAATTTGTAAGCTATCGAATAGCAAAAGAGCATGTTTTCTAATCCCACAATGCATTAAGTTTAGCCATCAATTTTTGTTTTCTTCTTCTTTCCTCAATGCCTGATATTGTGCAAGAGCAATGACTTTAACTCTGAAATGATCTAAGCTGGGATTCCCTTGAGATGTTCTTCAAAGCAGTGGCTCCTTGGGATGTTAACTGGTATCACACAAAAGACAGAATCCAGAACAAAGAGTTCCACGGTCAACTCCTGTGGGGATTTTCTGGGCCAGACAAAGCTTTTGTTTACCACACGACTTTGCTAAGCCTTTAGTGTGCTTACGTGCACTGTGAATTTCTCCAAAGAGATTTCTTAAGTGGTTTTAAGTGGAAAATTCTCTCTTCCCCTCAGATCTCTTTATTGGAACAGCCATTTGGACATGGTTATCTTTGCTTATTGTCTGTTTTAGAGAATACCAGGTTGTGTGGATGTCTGTGATAGAAGAGGGTTGCTTTCTTGTCAATATAACAAAATACTCTGAGATACAAAAGGAATGAGAAGCTCTGCTTATTCTCTAACAATGTAAATGGTGCAAAGCAGGGGTCATACATGATAACTTTTGGGAAAACACTGGGGGTCCAGGATTTGGTCTAGTATCATACTATCAGGTCCTTGAATGCAGTGAATACTTTTACATTCTCCTTATATACTAGCGTTTGTGTATATGCCTTTGTATGTACTTGTATTGGTTGTCATGGACTTCATAAAATTTTTATTATTTAGTTGAAAAGTTTTATATGTTATTAAACAATTTCTATTTCACATAACTTTTATTTCATTGCACAAAGAGAATCCTAGAGTATGTATTGCAATCTTCTGTACCCTCAATTCTACATTTTTGTTTAGCTGACCCATATTCACTTGCATATTTTAATCATTTTTAATTTTTAAAAACATATTTCTATTGGATTTTGGTGTTAAATAGTATTGGTTTTATAAAACAAATTAGGGACATTTCCAGATATTTCAAAGGTCTGAATTTGTATAGTGATATTGTCATTGCCTAGTTTTCAAAGAATTAGAATTCAACTAAACATAACAGGTCTTGATATCTTTTTCAATAGTGGCTCCTTTTCATTGTTCAATTTGTCTTTTTACGTTCTTCTTGGGGTTAACTTTGGTTGTCATTATTAATTTCCTTTAGTATTTCAAATATCTTGTCACAGAGTTGCATATGAAATAATTAAATTTCTTCCTTATTCTTATAAGCTCTAAATTTTTATATGTCTGCTCTTAGTACATTTTCCAAATCAGGCTCATTGAAGATTTACCCACCTTATTCATTTTTATTTTTCTTCCAAAAGACCAAAATACTAGCTTTTGAATTTATTTATCCTTTCAAGTATCTTTGTATTATACTGCATTAGTTATGGATTTTATTTTTATTAATTCCTCTTTTTTGAGATGAGAATCTTTATGTTTCTAACTTTAAATATTCATAATAATTCTCTTTGAAAATATATTTATTAAAAAATAACACATTACAGGCTATTAATTGTCCTCTAGATG
Organism: Hydrochoerus hydrochaeris; assembly: GCA_004027455.1. NCBI lineage: Eukaryota > Metazoa > Chordata > Mammalia > Rodentia > Hydrochaeridae > Hydrochoerus > Hydrochoerus hydrochaeris. The sequence continues at coordinate 55,543 of PVLA01003478.1, forward strand.
TAACTTTTACTGTCCCAACTGAATGTTGGAGGAATATTAAGAATTCTTTGAATATATATATATATATATATATATATATAATATATTATTCTGTCTCTTGTTTTCTTCTCTCAAATCTTAGTTAAGGTTTTGATTAGATTGGTGAGGAATCCTAATGGGAAAGTGTTCAGCTTGCAACCTTGCTGTGTAAGTCATCTACCAAACCACATCCTTGTTTGAAAACAAGCAGACTTCAAGGGGAAATCTGATGCAACATAGTGAGCCTTAATGATGCTGAGAAAGCCCGATGGGTTACCCAGGTACTCACAGGGGGATATTACTGTTGGAAAAGGGAGTTCATTGTAAGAAATGGGAAAGATTCCAGAAAACAGAAAAAAATACATTTACCACAGAAGTGGCAGTGTAAGAATTTGTGATGATAATAATTTAGGGAAGAGATATACCTCCAAAACCTAATTAGCTTCTGAGTGTCTTGATGACAGTCATAATAACTAGCATTTATTGACTGATGACCGTGTGTTCCGATATCTTCCAAATAATCTATAAATCTGGATTTATATTTTTAAGCTTCAAAACACAACTATGGCCCCTTCATAGAGGAATAAATACAAATGGCTGATAAATACATGAGAAAATGTTTAGCATCTTTGCCATTAAGGAAATGCAAGTCAGAACAACCCTGAGATTCCTTACTCCAGTAAGAATGGCCATTATCAAAGAGTCAAAATACATCAAATTCTGGTGATATTAAAGTGGAAAAAGGAGCCTTACTGGTGAGAATGTAAATTAATACAACCATTTTAAAAATCATTATGGAGAGATACCCAAAAAATAACAATAGAAATGCCATTTGAATTTGTATATTTCCAGAAGTTAAAGACATCCTACTACATGCTACATTTGATACATGCATACCCATATTTATCATAGCACAAGTCACAATAGCTAAGTCACTGCAGTGGCCTATCTGTCCATCAACAGATGAAAGGATAGATAAATGTGGTATATGTGTGCAATGGAGTACTTTTCAGCCATGAAGAAAGATAAATTTGAGTCATTTGTAAGAAAATGGGTGGATCTTGAGACCATAATGCTGAGTAAAATAAGTCAGTAACAAAAAATTAGGTGGCACATAGTATTTTTAATATGATAGATAAAAATGTAAACAATTTAAAAAGCAAAATAAAGAGCCATGATAAGACACAGGGAGGCAGTCTCAGTAAAGAGGGTAAGGAGTCTTGGGAAGGAGGAAGAGGGAACAGCAGAGGAGATGAGGGAATAAAACTTATCAAGATGCAACATGTGTGTGTGTCAAACTCCCAAGGTGAATGTAATCACTATCTATTGCAAAAATGTACTAATAAAAAATTTAAAAATTTTAAAGCTTCAGAATAGCCTTAAGAGAGAGATATCATTATCCACATTTTAAAAGGAGCAAACAGGCACAGTTTATGTAGCTGAGGTGAAGAGTGAGGCCATGAATCCAGATGTTCTGACTTCAGACCCTGCCCTAATATGGCTCTTGGTCTGCTTTGTGGTGAGGCTTGCAGCTTGCCTGTCTTTGGGATGCAGAGAAAGCACTCAATAAGTAGCCATAAAATAAATGAACAAGATGATTGAGAAAATAAGGGGAGATAACTGACTGTAATACTAAGTAGAAAGGGAAAAAATACTCTAACAGAGCTAAAAATAAAGTTATGAGAACAATGACATTTTGATTATGAGACTTTAACATAGAAGTCTATACATTCAAACTTCTACAAAATGTTGGGAAATGTGGTAATGTATTTCATCTTTTTGCCCAGCTCTCTAAAAGATATAACTACTTTTCTTTAGGTACAGAATTTCCTATATTCCCCAAAGTTTCATTTGCCTAATGGATTTGAAAGAATGCAACTCCCTTTTGAGCCATTAACATAAAATAATAAAAATTAATATGAAACTGTGTAAAAGTTTGTTTCAGTACTGGGAATTGAACGGCCTCCACACTGTGATACATCTCCAACTCTTTTTATTTTTTGAGACAGAGTCTCACTAAGTTGCTAAATTGCCCAGGTTGGGCTCAAATCTGTAATCTTTCTGCCTCAGCCTCCCAGAGGGATTACAGGTATGCACCAGGATTGTCCCAGTTTTCAAGGCAGATTACTGGAGGTTAATTGTGTTAAACTGAGTTTAAACTTATTAATGACACTGTCACAAAGATATCAGGAGAGAGAAAGGAAAAACCCCAAGTACCATTGATTTACTCTTCTTGATACAGATAATATTCCTCCCAAATGTGTGTGTGTGTGTGTGTGTGTGTTACTGTAGTCCAGAAGACAAGATCACTCTGTCCTACCTGGTACATTGGTGACTGTGATGACAAAATTAGATGAAGTCATTATTCACAGTACTCAAAATTTGTATGTTTCTTGTGCTGTAACAGTTAGGTAATGGTTGCCCACATTAGAATCCTGTATCTTAGTGGAAAGGAGATGCATTCAGCCTTATCCAATAAGGAAAAAAATTTTAAAATAAAATTTTGAAAGTGAAAGATAAGTATGAGGTTGGACATGGAGTATAATCACAGGTCTGTAAAGCAAGCAAACCAAAGGCTCTCCAAGAACAAAGCCTGAAAGAAAAGTCATCTACCAAATGAATCAGAATTTTCTCCATGTGGTAGGACATGAAGGAAAAGGGGTATATTAGTTGAAATTGTCTAGAGAAACAGATTCAATATAAACTCTGTGTGTGATTACACAAGAGATTTAAAAGGCAGGCTTACAGGGTCAGAACCAGAGGAGTCTCATGGCCAGATCAGAGATGGAAGACTCCGTCCAGAATGGCTGCATGTGCTCTGAAGGGTGTTCAGTAACAGTCAAAAGTTGAAGACTGGAAGATCACTGCAGATTCACCAGTGTGAGCCTGTGTGCGAAAGCTGAAGAGTGTGCACTGGAAGGCTGAAGGAACTGAGGGCAAATGTCCAAAGTCAAGGGCCATGACTGGAGTTCCTCCAAAAAAGACAAGCACTTCTTCCTTCTTTCCCTATGTTGACCAAGCTACAAGCTTATTGGTTGATGGCCAGCCACATCCTGGGTGGGTCTCATCCCTTATTTGCTGATGTACATGTCTGTCATTCACAGACACACCCATATCTTACTAATAGTGAGGTGGTTCTTATTCAAGTCAAATTGACAGATCACAATTAATGATCACAAAGGGACTCTTATCTACTTGTCTCTTCTAAAATTTTCTGTAATGATTTTATGAACCCAGGTTTACCAAGATAAAAGTATAATTGTATTACTGGCCTAATTGGGGGGAGGGGAGACCAGCTGTAGAAACTTGTTTCCCAAAGAATTTTAAAGTCATAAACTTTTTGTTGTTGTTGTTACCGGGGATTGAACTCACGACCTTGCACTTACCAGGCAGGGCTTATGCCTTATGCCGCTGAGCTAAGTCCCCAGCCCCTAAAATAATAAACTCTTAAAAAAATAAAATAGTTGTGAAAAAGCTTTGAAAGTTAAAATGCTTCTGTTGATGCAGTAAACAGAACCTCCTTCCTGCTGGCACTGCTTCCAGGCATGGCAATCTGATTCTATTAACTGGTGCACTTTGCTTTAAAAAGCCCCAGGAGGAATTATCTTCACCAAGCACATCCCGGGCGCCAAACTTCAGCACTCCTGTTCCTTGCAAGGGTTAGCACATCAGTGGGTGGCTGGTGTGGGATGGATGCATCAGCCCAGCTATGGCTTTTAATTCATCTCTTTGACCTCCTGGGAATCGTAACCTGACAGGTCTTGGTGATTTAGAGCCATGCTTGGTAATATTTGCCAAAGCAGCACCAGAGAGAGACACATCACCAAACTCAGAAGAAAGAAGTGCCACTGTGTGTGTGCCATCTGCTCAGGTCACTCTGGGAGGGGAGAGCCCTCCCAGACCTAAACAGGCAGGAAGACTTATTCCTTGCCAATTGATATAGACAGCCTTGCAGCTGGAGGAAATAGGGTGAGTCTCACTGAGCTGTAGAGTAAATCCCAGGGTGACCATGGCCAAGCCTTGTTCCTCACCTGTACCTGTAGTCTGTTTCCTCACTCTCTACCTCAGTGGTACAGTGAAGAACTAGGTGGGATGATGGAGATGAAAATGTGCTACAAACTGTAGTGTGTAGATGTGTGGGATTCTGATCATATATGAGTTGCAGCCCTTTCCTCATTCTGATTGCATCCATGTCTGCTGTGATAGTTTCTGGGTGGCTTTATGCCAGTCCTCAAATAAACAATATAGTAATAATAATAACAATGATAATACCAACAGTACCTAACACTTCTTGGACACCATCTGCCAGGAATTTTTCTAAGGATTATACCCGTATCATCTCATTTAATTCTTCAGACAATTTTCATGTGGTAGGTACTGCCGTTCTCATTTTACAGAAGAGGAAATTGAAGCACAGAGTTGTGAATAATTTGGCCATGTTCACACATCTAGCAGATTGAGGAGAGAGGTTTGAACAAGCAGTCAGTCTTCAGGGCCTGAGGGGAAGATATTGATGTTTGTCTCTGGACATCAGGAGCAGGGATTCGGCACACTGGTCAGCATTTATTGGTTGGTTGCCTTAGTTTCCTACATGAAAGAGTTGTCAGCTGGGTGTGCATTTCTTTCAGTGCTGTAACTAAGGAAACTTGCTGGTAGCGAGGGGACAAAGTGTGTGGTTTCAGGACTGTGGTTGGAGACTGTGGTGACTACATGGACACGGGGTAGGAAGACTTTCTTCTCCTTAGTGTCCCCAGCCATCAAAGAAAGGGCTAGATAGAGCTCAGTGGGAAAGGACCATGACTGGTTAGGTCACAGGAGTAGTTCTGAGCTGACTGGGAAGCCATCCATGGCCTCAGTGAACCTGCCTGAGCAGTGGACTCGGATGGCTTTGGAAAGGAGAGTCTCTGCTGGAGATCTGGGGTACAGACAGTGATGAGCAGCTGACTGATTCAGCCCTACTGAGGTGAGACACTGATCCAGCCCTACTGAGGTGAGACGTGGAGAGGAGAAAAGGCATCAAAGGAGCCTGATGCACATCTGAATTTTTTGAGGTTTGTCACGTACACGGCCAGGAGAGTTTGAATGTAGCAGCATCTCAGCCTGAATCTGTGTCTTGTATTTAAATCCAGAAAATGATAAAGAAGAAGCTCAGGATCCTCAGGAAAACAGATGCCTGAACAACTGATCCATCTGCTCCAGGGTGGTACCATGTGGCACCCTGAGGACTGGGTATCTGGGGGGCAGTTCTCACCAGTTTTGACACCAGTGAGTGACAGCTCCATGCATGCAGCCTGGCTCATTTTCTTAACTTTTTTTTTTATGTTGTTCCATGTTAATGAACTAACTTCCTGACACTTGTAATTCAAAGCTAAGTTTAGCTTTTGTGGGACTCTATGCAAATTTGCTGAGCCCATAGAAGAGCTTGACACTTAACCTGCTTATGCATAAGGATCTGATTGGTGCTGGTTATTAAGTCTCATGTTCCTATAGGTGAACGTTATCACTTTCTAGAAGCTCCATAAAGATGATTTATTTAGACCTTGCACAAATAAGCTTAAAATGTATAGGTCACAATTGTCCATGAATTGAGTTTTGTGTAACTACCCTTAGGACTTTGTGTAACTACTATTTGTATTCTTAATGCCTTTTGACTGGAAAAAATGAATCATTTTACCTTTTCATTATTTCGAAGATCTTTATCTTGATGTGTCTATTCTTATTTCCAGAATAAATCCATCTCTCTACCCCATCTAGCATCTCCCTAAATTTCTTCCCATTTAAGTTTTACCTAGTAAAATGCCTTAGATTGTCAGTCCTTTTGTGAGAAACACTATAGGAATAGACAGGACTTGGTGACCTGTCCCCTGGAGGGTGACCTTTGCAACTGATCAGAAAGCATTGTGCAGGGATTTATGCAGAAAGATAGGCTGTCTCTTGCTTTGTTTGTGGGATTTTGTTTGGTGTGGATTTTCTTTGAAACTATTATCATATTTGTTGGTGAAGAATAACCCATGTCATTCTGAATAGAATAAAGTAAATTGTGTATGTGTGTGTGTGCATGTGAGAGAGGGAGAGAGAAAGAGAGAGATGAAGGGCTTAGAGCATCAGTGGGATTTAACAAACATTTGGTAATTTGACTAGAATGGCTTAATATCTTTTCCTTGCAAAATGATTTTAACATAAGTCTATGTTCATAACATAACCCAGTGTGGCTTGCTGCATGGCTTCTGGCCTTTTCAAATAACTTCCTGCTAATCTAAGGTACCATGGAGGATTTCTTATTTTCACAGTTTATTCTCTGTGACATTCCAAGCAAAGATATTAAATTGTGCCACTTTGGGGCTGTTTTGATGGCTTTTTTTTTACTGTCCTTTGTGCTACACTTTCATCATAATAGCCTGTGCTCTGTGTGTTTATCCTAACCCCTCTTCACCATGCAATTGTCCGCAGCTGCCTACTTCTTACTTCTGTTGGTTTGCTATGCAGCACAGATTCCCACAGACTTCATGGCTTAACACACCTAACACGTTCAAGGGTGATCAAAATATAGGGTGAGCCGGAGATACAGCTCAGGGGGACCTGCCTGGCAAGCACAAGGTCCTAAATTCAGTTCCCAGTACCAAAAAACCCTCCCAAAACAAAAACAAAGTATAGGATGAATGTTTAAATTTAAAATATTTATTGCAATAAAACACACATTGCTTCAGTCCCTCTCAGAATACCCCTCATTGCTTTGAACACACTTAAGCTGTCGCGGAACTTCCTGAAGCAGTTGTGGAAGTCCTCTTTCTTGAGTGTGATCAGACATACAGTGAATAGCGCTGCTGAGTACTGTCTAACAGGAAGGGAGGCACGTAAAAACATTACGGTGTGTCCTCAGCCACTTTATTCATCAAATCTGGTGCAGTGTGACCTGTGGCTCTTCCCTCAAAGTCAGAATGGTTGTGAAAGGTGAGTATTTTGAACTGCTTCAGAAAATGGCAAGAACAGTGGGCTAAGTATACCTGCAGTCCCAGCGGCCACCCACGACTTTTCCACAGGTGGACTTTTGCCATATAGCCCCTTACTTGATGGCATTTTATATAAGATAACATAACCCAAGCATGACGTCCCATCACTTTCACCATAGTCTATTGGGTAGCTCTAGGTCACAGGCCCACTCATCCTTGAGTAGCAGGGACGCGTGGCCACCAGGAGAGCCCGGAGGCTGAGTTGGAGCCTGCCTGACGCGTCACCTATGGTGTGAACTTTGACTTCGCTTGCCTTTCTTAATGTTTTAAGTTCTCTGTAACTTATCATTGCCCCAGATGAATACCATCTGTCTCATTTTCCCCTCCAATTTTTTCTTCTGTTCTATGCCTTTTATGACACAACTTTAATTAATACAAATAGATTAGACTTAATTACCATAGACATGATTCTAAAATCTTTTGTATCGAGTAGACTTATTTTTCATTCAAATGAAGCTTCCTAGTCTTTTTTTTTTTTTCTTCTGGATCCTTTTGAAAATTTGACTGAAGCTTTAGAGCGTCGCTTCTCTCTGTGAGGGATACAACCCCATATGGACAGCTTCAGTTGTTTTTGCCGTATTACAGACCACTCACTCAGTGTTGAAAACAACAGCCATCTTATTAGGCTCATGGTTTAGGGATTTCAGGCAAAGCCCAGTGGAGATGACTTGCCTCTGCTCCATGACCTCCGGGACCTTAGCAGGGATGACTCAGATAGCTGGGGTCATTTGGTCTGAGGTAGAATGATTGGGAGGCTTCTCCATTCACGTCATGCCTGGTGTCAGGGCACAGGCTGCTCAGAGTGGTGTCCTGTTCCAGAAGAGAGAGGAAGGGAGCAGGCCAAGGCACCCAGCTAATGCTGTGTGACCTTTTATCATGCAGCCTCAGAAGTTACCTGGCATCATACCTGTCATTTCCCATGGATTCAACAAACTCAAGCTCAGTCAGATTCAAAGAGAGGGGACATAGTCTGCTTCTCTCTGTGGGAGGCATAAGAGAAGATTGGCGACCATGAAAAAAGTAAAACAAATAAAATAAAATCACTACTTGTATAAAACCAAACATTTACTACAATCACAGAATCTGAGTATTGAAAGGGACCATGAAAAGATGATCTATTTCCATCTCCCATCCATGGCACAACTCAACTCTTCTCTACAACCATTTTGTCACCACATGCCTGCACCAGTGCAGGCATTCCTGTCTGCTGTCATCTCTTCTTTCCCCTTTCCAGTCCATTCTTCACTCTATAGCCACAATGGTTCTTCCAAAAATACAAATTTTCTCCTGAACAGTACCCTCCCCTGTCTCCCCCATCCAGCTAAAGTGTCCAGTGCTCTGGTTGTCTAACCAGAGCCTCCCTCTGCAGCCTCACCTCGCATTATACCCACCCCTGCTCTTCCTGATTGAGCTATGTTTGGCATTTGTCATTCTCTTGTGCTCATTATCATACTTCTGGTGACGTTTGGCTTCGCCCTGTTCTCTTTCCTTGGTTAACTTCTACTCATCCTTTGCATCTTGATGGTTCTTGTGTGATGTGTTTTCTGCCTGCGTTGATCAGGTCACATTTTCCTATTGTGTGTTTTTAAGGATTCTGCATCTTTCATCTGTAACATTTATCTTTTTTACATTGTGAGAGTGTTTGCTTGATATTCGTATTTGCCACAGAACTGTGAGTTCCATGCTTCCAGAGACCATGTATGTGTAGGATATTGGTGAGTCTAGTATCTGGCCTAAATAGACATTTGTGCATGGACAGAACAAAGGGAGGGATGAAAAGAAGGAAAAAAGGGAAGGTGGGGATGAATTGATCTACAGTATATACCTTTACATACTTCTGGTAGTGAAAGGGAAATTTTAAGTAAGTGCCTGCCAAGAAAGCCACCAATGATGCCTGCCAAGACCAGGCAGACATGTTTGTGTCTGGACAAGCCTGCTAACAGAACTTTCCCACCTGTGTGTAACCCATGCTTGGTTAACTGATGGCCTTGCAATATAACTGGAAATATTTAAACACCCTTGGCAGCCCAAGATGTCACCCAACCCTCCAATCATAGTGCACCAAATCTACTTTTGTACCTCTTGCTTGTTCTCCCTATAAAAGACTCAAAACACTGCCAGGGGGGTCCAACTCTTTGGGAGAGATTCCAGTCAAGCCCATCAATATAATAAACTGCCTTCTAAACCTCCTTGGTGCCGTTTCTTCCCTTGTTCGATCTGTTTTGCCATAATATTGGTGGAGAAATTCCTAACTTTAAACTGGCTTATCCTGTGTTCCGTAGTTGTATTACTTAGAGATGTTCCTCTTTCATTGTTAAGGTACAGCCTTTCTCTTTGTAACTTCTTCCATCACCCTGATTCTGTTGCTAAATAATATATTCAAACCCCTTTCTATATGTCCCCATCAGTCAGTCTTTCCAAACATTTTCACTGACATAACACCTGTCATAGCAGCGGAGGGCAAACCGACTCCCCAGGCCAGTGTCAGACACAAACATTTGTCAACATGTCTTTGAAGGTTCTAGTTTTTCCTTTAAACAGTCCTGTGGATTTTATAATGTAAAAGACAGTGTGTTTATCTTTATAAATGAGTAAGTTTCTGACTTACAAACCAGTTCATTTAGGGAGAATGTTCATAAGTTGGACTCATTTTAAGTCCTTTGACACAAATATACAGTGTGAAGCATCAGATACCAAGCCTCCACATCACTGCTTGTGTCTGGACACCCTGGGCTCCGACCGAGTACTGGACCACTGTGCATGCACGCACAGCAGCATGACGGTGACAGTGTCCCCCAGATGTGTGAGCCACTTCTGTGATTATTCCACATCTGTGTAATGTGAGGTCCATTTGTGTCTGTGAAAGTCTGCAACTCCCCAAGTTGAGGGCTTACTGTAAGTCATTTTTTCTGCATTTTGCACCAAAAAGAATGCTTCAGCACGCTTCACCTTGTCAGTTGTGGAACTTTGAATACACCAGAGATTTCAGTCCAGTGTAAACCAGGCTCTATCTTTATATATTGTTTTCCTCTATAATGTGTAAAGCATCTCTATCAGTATCATAGACTAGCATGTGTTGATTTCTTCTCTTTTAAAAAAATGATACTAAAAATTGCACATACCGATGGAGTGTCTTGTAATGTCTTAAAACATGTATACATCATGTGATGCTCAAATCTAGGTAAGCATGTGTTTCTTTAAACGTTTATCATTTTCTTTATGGTGAAAATTTTCAAAATCCCTTTTTTTCTGAAATATATAGTACATTATTGTTATTCTCTAGTCTCCCTGCTGTGCCTTAGCACCCAGAAACTTGTTACTCCTATCTAGTTATCACTTAGGAGCATTGATCAATATTTTCCCCCATCCTTCCCCATATTGTCCCTGGATTTTAGTAACCACCAGTCTACTCTCAGCTTCCATAGGTTGTATTGATTTTTTAATGTCTGTCCTAAGATACCATGCTCAGAATTCACTCCAGCTGTGAGCAGTGCAGAGAATGATGGATTTGATCTCTTTTTTTCTCCTTTTCCTTATTAATGTGTGTTGGCAGTATGTAATAGTTATGTTTGTTGGGGCGGGAGTTGTACATGCCTGTACAACTTGATCATTTTTCATCCCTTTACCTCCCTTTCCCTTACCTCCTCCCTCCTCTGATCTCTTTCTGCATTTCCAAAAAGTCTGCTTGCTGGTTTCCTGCCATTTTTCATTTATTTGTTTGTTTTTATTTTAGGTTTCTCATATGAGAGAAAACCATGAAATGTTTAACTTGACCCTCTTGAAAATCAGCTAATTTTTTAGAATGCAACCTGCAATGGTGGTTATTTCAGGAGAAGAGAAAGAGAGAGACAGAGAGAGTCACAGTGAGACAGCGAACCAAAGAGAGACCAGAACAAAGGCTCTAGGAATACTGGCTCTAATTGTAAGCTGAATAAAAGCCAAATGAGTATTCAATTTGTTATTTATTGTTTACACCATATATGCTGCATACTATTTTCTGATGAAATATTTTTCTAGTTTAAGGGTGAAAAATATTTAAAGTAGCCCAACATATTATCATTTCCTTGCTAGCCTATATTCCTCTTCTAGGTCATAGTGAGCTCTGGTCCACTCTGCCTACAGGGAAGGTTAACTGTCCTCACAGGGAAACTCCACCTCTTATTCCTGTATAGGGGAATTTTTGGACTAAGGATGAGCCTTTATTTTTAATCCTAATCTGTGGTCCAGCCCTAATTTAAATGTCCCATCTCTGGCATGACACTTATCATTTCTGTTCACAACTCACTGACTCCAGCCCACCTCAGAGTTTTTTTGAGTTCAGTTGTGAAGTTTCACAGCTTTGTGTGCTCAGAGATACAGAGACAGAAATGTATGGTGCGTGGATTAATGATGGTCTCGTGGAATAAATACAACACTTCTCCAAACTGTGGCTAGAAACCTGTCTTCACGAGGCTTTTGGAATAGTGAACACACTGGGCTCTGGTTGGGAAAAGACCATGATCCAGTAAAAAGGAACCCACCGACGACTTTCTTTACTTCAATGTGTTTTTTGTTAGCCTCCTTTGGTTTGACAAAGCTGTTAATTACAGATCTCCCTCTTCTTACCATCCAACACCTGTTATTCTGTTTGTAAGATTTTTGTGGGAAAGAGTTTGTGAGACATCTTGCTGAAAGCACAAGCTGTTTGCTCTATACATCCACTTTAAGTTACAAGCCTTTTTTTTCTTTTTTTTTTTTTTTTGAAACAAGATAGATTTGTTTCGGATCCCTGAGTTGCAACCATGGTAGAATCTATTTCAACAAAAGTACAAAAGAAGAAATTCTACATAAATTTCACCAAAGATTCAAGTAATAAAAATGGATTCTAAAGTGTATTTTGAAAACACCAAAACATAAAAGTACTTTATATGAATGGTATATTCACTCACATACATAAGAAAACAGGATTGCATGCAGAGTATAAAGCTGAGGCCATCTAGGAGATAAACAACGTGAACAGGAAGGATTGGGCATAAAAGCAACATCCACCTTCCATGTGAAATTGCACCTGATTGGATAAGAGCCTCCCTGATGGGACAGGTGACACAGAAGCACAGTTTCCATTGCAAACCCAAAGCGGTTTTCAACAAGGATAGGTATTTTAATACAATACTATTGAATGCACGCTTTGGTATCCTGGAGCTGTGTATATCTTGTCACTTGATTTCTATGTAAGATGGCTAGCAGAATCCAGTGGGAGCTTTGGGACTTCAGATTGGGACCCTATTAATTCTGATCTAGTTATAGGGAGCTAATCAGACTGAATGGGACTGGTAGGAATGGCTTTTCCAGAAGGAGTTAACTTACTTATGAAATGGAATCAACAAGCTGTTGAGGATGGGTATAATATGGGTTACACCCTGACTCATTCTAAAAATAACTCAAGGCAAATTTCTTGGATGTCTGTAAATCCCAAGAGCGTAGAATCTTAAAAACAAGAAAGCACAAATCAGACAGGAGGCTGAGGTAGGAGGATCACCTTGAGTTTGAGACTAGCCTGGGCTTCAAAGTGAGTTTGAAGACAGCATGAACTGCATAGTGAGACCCTATCTCAAAACAGACAAAAACAAAACAAAACCAAAAACAAAATCAGAAATTTTTTCATGCATTCCCTAATTCAGAGTGAAAGACATCTTTCACTCCTACTTAAAAAGGCAAACTGAAGCCTATTTCAGAAAACTATTTTGACTGTCGAGCATGTTGCTTATTTGGAAAGCTCCGGGATTGTAAGATGATAATTTTTGTTTGTGTTGCAGTTGTTGGCAGAGGACTGTGGGGAAGCAGTAAAGAGTAGGAACTGGCCGGAGAAAAGCACCAGGGAGAGGAAGGCTGGCACTGGAAGGGAGGAGGCCTTTGCATCCGGACCTGCTTCTGTCCCTGATCGGTTATGTGGCTTCTGGCAAAGGCCGTCCCCTCTCTGGATCACAGTGTGCTCTTTCATTAAACGAACACAGGGGACTTAGAGCCTGTAAGGGCAGACAGCTTGTTCATCTAGTGCTTTTCAGCCTTCTCTATGGTGTCATTGGTTCTTCACAGCAGTCTGCTTAGACAGTCAAGTGTGCTTTTCTCCCTGCCTGCACAGTAGTGCAGAGGCTAGCGCAGCTTAGGGTGGCTGAGGTTACCCGCAAACTCCACTCTGAGCTTTTGACCTCATGGCTGGGTTTATTGCTTCTATCAGGTCATTGTAATGCTTTCAGCTCGTTAAGGTAGAGAGCGCTAGAAGTATCTTTCCTCCCCTTTTATTTTTAATTTAAAGTATTAGTAAAGTATTAGTTAAGGACACTGGTAGCCATCTCTACACTATTAACCCTAAAAAACAGTGGAAAGTGGGGGGTCATCCAGCAGAAGGTGTGAGATCCCCAGCTTCCTTAGGACTTCCTTCCTGTCTTTCCCTGGAAGCTTGGTGCCTGCCTCCTTGCCTCCCTCCCCTGGTTTTACACATTAGTGCTGACACTTCTGGTCTCTGCAGGTGCTCGTAGTGACAGCAAGCTTCCTGAGAGGCGACTCCTGTGTGAGGTCTGCATGGGAGTCATTTTTGCTTCTGAATTTACCTAAGCCAAAAGAAATCTTTGCTTCTTGACATGGCATGAAGGATAGCATCAGGAATCTTTTCTTTTTAGGTAACAACCTAAAAAAAAAAAAGCCATTCATAGTCAGATGCATTGTCCTTCTTCAGTGTTATATATTTTGGGTTTTTGGATGAGGTTTATTTTGGTGGCATTGGTCATGGCAGGTACGTAGCCACATTTGTGTTGGGTTTTCTAGGATATGAGTTTTATAGTTCAAGCTTCATAAGTAGTCTAACTACTGTCAAAAAAAAAAAGGAAGAGAAAAGAAATGAATATCTTTCAATTTTTACTTAAGCTTGCTGCCTCAGAGCTTACTTCTCACCAACCCTGCCCTGTGGGTTCATGGCAACATTTTGCCTTTTGTTATTGTTTAATTGGTTGTTTGAATTGTTTGGGGAGCCTTCCATGATAGGCAGAGTCCCCCATGGCCTAGGCAGCATCTATCTTGCCCACCTGTCAGCTTCAGCACCTGCCCATCACAGCCGCTGCCTGACTCTCCTGCCTCACTGCCGATGCTTTGTTTCCCAGGAACAGACAATCTACAGCTGCGAGTCACCCCCACCCCAGAGGCGATTCCTCACCGGAAGTTGTTACCACTTCCACCAACATGGCCTTTCTTGGAAGTCAAGTCTTCTTCGGCAGCAGACAGAATCAAGAGTGTGCTGGGACAGTCTCTTGACAACACAAGCTTGTTGCAGTTGGCCCGGACACCTCTACCCAAGATGCACCGCAAGACCAGGGCTCAGGAGGACTTCTCTTCTTCCCTTTATCAAGGAAGTGAACATAGTGCCTCTCTGGAACCACCCAAGGACTCCACCAAGTCCCTGGTCCAACCAAGGCTTCAAGGGGAGAGAGAAGCAGCGGGTGTGTCAGGTTTGCCTCTTGCCAGCATGCTTCCCCTAATGTCCGCAGTCCCATTGATGACCTTGAGTTCCATGCCCCCATCTCAGCCACCAGTAGGGACCTCCTCACTTCCAAAGCATTCCCTGTGGTCAGACAGTCTCCCACTGTTCCTTCCACCTTCATCCTCCTCATTGGCTTTTCACTCACCTCATCCCATCACCTCTGAGCTGGCCGAGCAGCCCACCAGAGCGCTGTTGTTCCCTCCTGTAGTTCCAGCTGTCATCTCTTCAGGTCAGAATGTAGCCAATTCCCTAAGCTCATTTTCTGATGAAGTGAACCATACTCCATCCAGAAATACCCAGGATTTCACAGCTGTCCCTCATCTAGGTTTTATGGGATCCTCGACAAAGCAGCACTCTGAGCTGTCCCCAGCAGAGGGTCCCCAGTCAGCAAGCTCACCCACACGTGGGGTTTTGAGCTCCATGACAGAACTGGCCCAGCTCTCTCCCCGTCCCCTAGCATCTGGAGGTCTTCTTCGGCTTCCAGGTGCAACCCCTTCATGGCCCATGCTTGAAGTGGCTTCAAGTCCTGCATCCACCCAACCAGTGCACAGGGCAGGGGATAAACAAGTGCACAGTGGGGTGCCCTTGCCTACTTTTAAGATGGCAGCAGAGGCTGTGCCTTCGCTTTTCCAGACTGTACAATCAGTGGCTGTAGAAATGACCAGCAGAAAGCTAGCCCCCACTCCTCCTGCAAATGACTCTGCTAACCCACCGCATTTGTCAGCAGCTCCAGAGAATTCCAGTGGGCCTGTGGTTTCAGCAGAACACACATCTTCCTCTTGGGTGCCTCTTCCTCTGCCTTTCACTGCACCAGGTCAAGGGAAAGCCATCCTTTCTGGGATGGTTCCCGCATCACCGCTGACCAGGACTGCTGACCTTCCCTCCTCTGTCCTCCAGTCCACAGAGAATCATGCCTCTCCATTCCCTGTGCCAGAAATGCCCCTCTTTCCTCAAAAAGAAAATAAAGATGTGCACCCTTTTCCTGCAGCCACACACCTTCTCCCCTTGGGCAGATTTCATCTTTCCACAAAGAAGATCTCTCCCTTGCAGAAAGAGGAGAGCAGGACAGCTGTTTTCCAGAAAAACGAAAAGGCAAATGTGACAGTTCCTCTCCAGACCTTTCCAAGTAAAGAAGTTTCGAGTCTTCACCCTGTAAATGGATTCACATCTGATTTTAGCACTGGTCCCATTTCATCTCCCATCATTACAACACCAGGAACAAACTTCCTTTTGTCAGGATCGCTGCTGCCTTCCATCTCTGCCGTTCAGACCACCCAGCTGGTTTCCTCACTTCCTGGCTTTCCCAGCACCAATCCAGAGAGTTTCACAGCTACTGCAGGCCACTCTGAGTTGCCAGCTTCAGCTTCCAAACAGGTGACAGCATTTCCCTCCTCCTCTGGTGTCTCTGGTTTCTCAACAATGGGCGACATGGACAAGCCAACAACCACAGATGTTTTCCAGAGTTCTCTTTTAGTAAAAACTGGACCTCTTTCCACACAATCAACAATATCTGGCTTGCAGCACCAAACAAATTATGATTTAAATGGTCATACAATTAACTCCTCAAGTTGGGAAATTTATTCAGCTTCAACTCCTCTTCCCAGTGGTTTAACTTCGGCTGCCAGTGCAATAAAATCTCAGGATTTCAAAGATATTGTTGGGCATTCGGTGGCCGCAGAAGGCTTTAACATTCAGGATCTCACCCTAGTCCCAGGCACCCACCAGCCTGTACGACAGTCAGATGTGACTGTGGTTGGGAATCACACAGACCTCTGGCCCACAAGCCATAACAGCTATTCCAGAGTTTTCCAAACAGAGAAGGTTGACTATCAGCCATCTGCAAGTTACCGTTCTATGTCACATCCCCATTTACGGATGCCCACACAGCCAACCCATCCTCTTTGGCTAACCTGGCTCAGGCTGTCTTCTACAGCTAGCTTGCAAGAAATGCTTTCAGATGGAACAGATACAGGTCCCGAAGTTTCCAGTGACATCTATCTATCACATGGGATAAATGCTTCCACACCATTGAAGAGCATCTTGGGATATCCCTCAGCTGCTGAATCTTCTCCTATATCCATCAGTGCCTTTCCCAGGACCCCCTCCAGAGTGCTTCGAGCTTCTCAGCGCCCCAAGAAATGGACAGGTGCAGCCACTAATGCAGATAGTTTGTTTCCTGGTACCCAAAAAACAGGTATGACTGCTTTCATGGCCAAAGCATCTTCAAGCTCAACACAGATATCCAGCTTTCAGGAGTGAGTTAGCAGCCCCAGACAGGCATGGCATTGATCCTCTGCCCGCTTCATTGTTTGAAAGTATTCAGAATTTGTGTCCTTGTTACCAACCACAGCCTTGCTATAAGTGGCATTCTCATTACGGTTAATTGATTTAATGAGCCTAAAGTCATATTGCCCAAGTGCTCCCATTGCAAGCCCAGAGTACAGAGGCTTTTCAGGCTAACACACCCATGTTACGTCCATTCATCACCAGGACAAGGGATGTGTACCTTCTGGGCCAATGACAAGCTTTGCCTTTTCTCTCTTTACAGTGAACTTCTCAGTGTCACCCAAGATAGAACCAACTGCAGCCACCGCTGCCACATTGCTGCTGAGGAAGTCCAGTCCACCGGCCCTGTCTGCAGCCCTGGTTGCTAAGGGCACCAGCAGCAGTGGCTTAGCCAAGAGCAGTTTGACCACTGCTGTAGCTAGAAATGTCACCAACAAGGCAGCAGCTGATCCAAAGGCGACTTCAGGGACCATCCACACTGCTTTCCCATTCACGCCAACCTACATGTTTGCCAGAACAGCACACACCGTGAGCACACATGCAGCCATGCAAGGGAACACAGGCACTGCCTCCAGCCTGTTGTCCACAACACACCTCCCCAGGAAACCACAAGCCATGCACACCAGCCTCCCAAACCCCACCAAGCCACAGCTGCCCAGAGCATCCACCCCTCGCCCACTGACGATCACAGCAGCATTGACGTCCATCACAGCGTCCGTGAAGGCCACCCACTTGCCTTCTCTTCAGGCAGAAAACACCGATGCTGTTCTTCCTGCTGCGTCAACTGCAATGGTCACAACCGGTAAAACGGTATCCAATCTGGAGTGTCAGATGTCCAGTAAACTCCTGGTGAAGACAGGTGAGAGGCTGCTGTCCTGATCTGACTTGAAAGCAGAAAACCTCAGAAAGAGAAACATCAAAGTGTTTCTCTTTTATGTCAGGGGTTCTCAAATCAGGGATGGTCTTGCTCTCCACCCTCAGGAGATATTTGACCATGTTGGGAGACACTTGGTTGTCATATGTGGGTAAAGGGGTGCCACTGGAATTTGGTGGGATACTGCTAAACATTTGAAGATGCACAGGACAGCCCTCAAAAATGAATAATCCAGCCCCAAATAATCCAGTCTGCCAGGGCTGAGAAGCCTTGATCTTTATCAAGTGTCATAGGAGAGGAGCAGCATTAGATGACATAGATTCTAGTCCTAGGTTCAGTCCTGGCATCAGAGGACCCTGAAGAATCACGGTTCTTCTACTGAGTGGTCTGAGAACGCCAGTGCCCTCCATGTTTTGTCTGTAGAATGAATCAGTGATGTCACTGCTGAATAAATAATGTGATTCGTGTAATACAAAATCGTGGCATGTACTACAGGCTTCAGACAGGCTTTTTGTCACATGTCTTCTTAATCAGCAGATAATAAAAGGACAGCTATGGCACACGAGATGGGAGCCCCAGATTTCTTTTGATGTTAAAAAGGAGACTTAAAAAGAAAATACGGGCAGGCAGCATTAGAACCACGAGCAAAGCACTGTACTATCCTTTTAGCCCCAATCCCTAGTGGTGGCAAAGCAGGTCTAGAATGCACAGGGTGCTTTTCATAGTGCGGTAGTGTCTGCTATAAAAAGCATTAGGCAAATTATTTGAAAGAGCATGCCAGTGTTGGATGCTCGCATTCCGCCTCCCTCCTCACCCCACAAAGAATGAGATGAAATTATATCTTGAGACATATCCTTGTCTAAAATGGGAAATTGTGAAACCAGGCAGAGCAGCAAATACAGTATCTCTTTCTATTTCTCAAGAAATTATACCATCTGGCTTTCCACTCCCGCTCCTGTCTTCTAGATCCACACCTTCTCCTCGAGGGGCAGACGGCCCAGCCCCCCATCTTCTCCTCTTCACCTCCTCCCAACCCTAGCTACATCCAACCACTCAGAAGCTCCTGCTGCTTCTCCCTCGCAGATACTCCTCTCCGTCCTAGCTCACACTGCCGCTCCCTGAGGGTGCCCTGTTACCATTGCTTGCCTACCTTTCGGCAACACCAGCCAAGTTTATTTCTCTACCGTCAGATCTCTCCACTCTCTAATCCATTCTCCAGTCCACAGTCAAGGGAACTTAAAACGCACTGCTTTGCTTAAAACTCTTCATCGCCCACTGCCCTCAGGACAAAGCCTAACCCAGGGCACTGACATATTCCGTTTCTCTCCCATGCACCTTTGCACTCGGCTTTCCCTCTGCTGGGAGGTGGAAGTGGAGGTGTTCTCTTCCCTTGCCTAGCTCACACCTGTTATCCTCTGGACTCAGCTGAAGCATCCATTCCCATGGAGAATCAATTCCCTGATCCCAGCCTCTTGCCCAGCTCTGAGGAGAGCTGGATGTGCTTCTCAGAAATTCTGACAGCGTTCTGGGCTTCCCTTCTAGCAGCACCTGTCATATTTGATCACAGATGCCTGATCTGCGTCCCTCATCGCCATCCCTGCCTGTGAGATGGGGCTGCCTCTCCCAGACTTAGGGTTGGTTTGAGCTACAGCACCATGCTCAGGATTTGCACCTAAGGAAGCTATCAGTGCATAGTATCTTACTTAGTCACTTACCCATCACTGGGACAAGATATTCAATGCCTAAAACTTAAAGGAAGAGAGGTTTATTTTGGCTTAGGATTTCAGTCTCCACGGCAGAAACAGGATGGCAGAGGGGCATGATAGAGAAAAAGGCGCTCAACCCGTGGCAGTCAGGAAGCAGAGTATGAAGACAGGAGTTGAGGACAAGAATATACCCTTCTAGGTCACACTCCCAGTGACCCACTTCCCCCTAAGCCCCTGCTCCTAACAGCACAGTCAGCTACTAAATTCATCTGTGGGTGAATCCACTGATAAGTGCAGCACACCAAAGGTCTAGTCACCTTCCACATACAAGAGAATCTGGAGGGTGGGTGCATTTTAGATCTAAACCATAACAGATAGCGTCGGAGGAATTTCACTGCATGCAGACCTTCCTGGGACAGGCACTGCAGAGCCTGGTTTTCAAGGTCAGATGCTGCACGTGTCAAAAATATATTGACAACCAGGTCTTGGTCCATGAGGGTCACACACATGGCTCAGCCTTCTTTCCTAAGGACTTTAGCAGGACCAACAGAGGCACTATCCATGGCCATCCTCTCATCAGTGGGCCTTTGCTTAAACAGCTTTGAGCACAATTTGCAGGAGATGGTGCTGGGAGGAGAGAGGGCTTGTGCATAATCAGGTTTGCATCTCACTCTGATTACTGTGCTTCTGTTTCACCCCACAGTCTTCTTTCTAACCCCAAGGAGAATGCAGAGCAGTGAATCCTTGAAGTTCAGTGTAGCCAGAGGGCTCACGCAGGCCCTTCGGAAGGCTTTCCACCAGACCGATGTGACGGCTCACGTAAGCTCCTTACTTGATTACAATCCATCCAGGGTCCAGAGATGCTTTTCTTCCTTCCTAAGACCACAGTAGAAGTTAAATCTTTCTTCACTTTGATAAATAACCAAGATGTTGTGACTGGAGGAAAATGTCATATTTTGAAGTGAAAATTGAGACTACTTGACATATGTTTTCTTTCTTTCTTTCTTTCTTTCTTTCTTTCTTTCTTTCTTTCTTTCTTTTAAAGCCTGGGTATACTGTTTTAAACCATCCCATTATCCCATCATTTGGGGAGAGTATTTAATATTGTTCTTCTGATTCTCTAGCAACCATTCTTTGGTTTTTTCTTTTATCTTTGACACTGTTGTAAATCAGGATTTATTGCTGGACATTTAAAAATTATTCTGACTTGTAAATTGAGTCCAGCTTTGCTTAAATTGCCAGCTGTAGACAAGCAAGTAAACATTTTTTTCCTCCAAATTCTTTCATGCCAAGTGCTGTTGAACAACTGCTGGCTGGTTTTGATGGCATATCCAAGGGATGGAGGCTTTGTTTTATACTCTCTCGATTTGATTCAAAGTGTTAAAGCAGGAAATACAACTGGCTGTCTGTGGACTCCCTTTTGCACCACTTAAAAGTATTGTTCTGGCTTCCTTTGATATTCTGTTCGCCAGCTGCTTTCAACCTACCAGTTGCCCGCCCATCACACCGAAGACTAGAAATGAGATTTGGCGCATATGCACTTTATTGGTCACTGTCAATCTTTCACAATTCTAAAAAAACAAAAAGGAAAGGAAGAAAAAGGATAAAAAGAAGTGTACTCCATAAAAGGCTTCTGTGGTCCCAGAAACCTGACTTAGTCTTTGAACATGTCAGTGTTCCCGTTTGGTTGCCTGATGCAGTTTTCACTCGATTTCATTCTGTACACAACATCACAGACCACTGTGCCAATTAGAACTTTTCTCTAAATTGCCTTGTTTTTTAAAATTTTAAATACATTTCTTTTGAAGATAAAGAAATGTATCTACTGTACATTTCTTTTGGATATGATGACTATAAGTGGAAACCAAAATCATGGATCATAAATAAAAGGTGGTGGTAAAAAAGAGAATAATGGAAACCAAAGCTTGTTAAATTCAAGGGAGATGTTTCCTGGTGTCCCTCTGTTAAAGAAGGAGGAAGAGGCGGAGGAGGAGGAGGAGGAGAAGGAGGAGGAGGAGGAAGAAAAGCAGCAGCAGCTAGGATTAGACAGGTGGTAAAAGCAAAGAGTACATGAACCAAGCCTTGTTCTTTGAGTTAATTACAAGGGCTGGAAAGAAAGCAACTTTTTCACTGGTTGAGATGTTTTGGGCGATGTCCATAGTCTAACCTGAAGTTTCTCTAGTTCCACCATCCATGGGGAAAAAAACCAGTGGAGGATGTGCTGTGGAGGGATCACTACATATTTGTCCTTTAGCAAAATCAGTAGTCTTGGTTTCCTTGGAAAATCCACATGACTTTGGATTTTGTGTGTGTGTGTGTGTGTGTGTGTGTGTGTGTGTGCTGGGCATGGTACCCAGAGCCTTGCTCGGCAAGTGTTCTGTATGTGAGCTCCACTCCCAGCCCCACGGGACACTCTTCACAGATACAAGAATAAGGAGGAGAAGCAGGTATCCAACATACCTTGATGGAAAGGTTCAGTTTTACAAGAGTTCTGCTGATGGAGGGTGGTACCATTATGTATCTCTTTAACACCACCAAACAGTACATCTGAAGGCGATTAAGATGATAAATTGTACAAGGAGGTATATTTCACCACAGTTTTAAAAAATGAGAGACTGAGGATGTATCTCAATAATACAGAACTTGCCTAGCATGTCCAAGGCCCTGGCTTCCATCCCTAGCATGGCAAAAAAAAAAAAAAAAAGAAGAAGTTATAGTAGAAGGAGCAGAAAGGGAGAGGAAGATGAGAGGATAAAAAGAGAGAAAAAATTAAGATGTGTTATGTACTTGTGCAAACTCCCCATGATAATTATAATCATTATAATTGCAAGTATTTAATTGCAAACACATACCAATAAAAGAATAAAAATAAATATTCAAAAAAGGATACAAAGCAATATCTACTATACATGGATATATGTATGTGTATGTAGTAGATATGCACATATTTACATATGTCTGGAAATATGCATATACGTATATATGAAATATGTATTATTAAGGAAAAATAACTGAGAGGTAATATACTTAAAAATTGTTTTATAATTGTATCATGGTGGTAGTAGTAATATTAGAGGTAATTATCATTTCTCTGTTTTTCACATATGCTAGTTCTAGAATAAATATTATATTTAATATATAAAAAGAAGAACAACAAATACTGAGAACCATTGACCAACAGCACCAAGAAAGCAGCATAAAATAAATGTGAAGTCTCAAAAATCTTCCCATGGAGGCAGAAAGAGCCCAGGCACTGGTGTCCCTTAGGTCTCAGCTGTGAGCAAAGCTGTCTGCAGCTCATCTCCACCTTGGTCTTGAAGCATTATATAAGCAAAGGGTGGAGGTAGATCTGTTAAGTCCCCTCTCTGCTGCCAGAGGAGTTCACTTGATTTACTTCTTGATCCGTCCCCTGAAGGTGTCCCACTTAATTTATCATTTCTGCCTCTTAATTCTTATAAATGATGAGACCTATAATAAAGCTATTTTCCCAGCATCCCACTCCACCTGAAGTCTCTCCTGTCTACTGTCTCCTCTCAGGCTTTTTAGTGATAATTACTGCTCATAAGATTACACTGTGGCCCTTAAAGAATGCAAAAAACACAAATTTAATTCCCTTCCAGGGAAATTGGATGTCAGTTTTATTTTGTTGTATTATAATTCTTTGAAATCTACCAATCTACATAATGCATTAAAGGGTTAGTAGAATATTTGTGGAAGGAAAGCCTCCTGTTCCCAGTCTTATTAAGTAACAGTTGTGGCTCTGAGAGACACTTAGAAGAACTTAAAGCATTGTGGGACTGAACGGTGAGTTCTGGGGTCCATTTGTTTTGTAGGTGGACATTCTGGAACATTCTCATAACGTCTCCGTTGGTTATTATGCTACCAAAGGGAGGCTGGTGTACTTACCTGCTGTGGTGATGGAAATGCTGGGGATTTATGGAGTCAGCAATGTCACTGCAGATTTGAAGCAGCATACCCCAAACTTACAGTCTGTGGCAGTCCTTGCCTCTCCGTGGAAACCCCAGCCTGCAGGCTACTTCCAGCTGAAAACAGGCAAGTAACTCCGAAGGAAAGGATCCCTGTGCATTGTGGGATTGGGGGCAGTACCACATGGGTGTCTGCTCATCCAGCTCATTGCTAGCTGCTCTGTCACATTGTAAGTCCCTGTGTATCTTCTTTGAAGAGCCCCTCTAATCAAATATCCAAGTTCCCTGCACATCAGCCCAAACTGTTCTAATCCTGAATGTATTAGAACTGTTCTGTCACAGAGATTTTCCTCCCAGTTTATATAATTAATGCATCCAAACACTATGTATTATACTTTTCCCCTGTGTTTCCAGAGGATGCTAATAACAGTTGAATATCCATAAAATCTATGGCTTGGAGCAGGAGGTCCCAGACATCACTGAAGCCAAACCTCTGTGCTTAAGCCCTGGACTCTCTTTCTTTTAGTCTCCCTAGTGATTTCTGATTTGCAGAGTGTGTAAACCACAGAGTGGAGAAATCATTGAGATGGAAACACACAATCAACTTAGTAATGGAGGTCAATTGATTTTCCCCCTTCAAAAAAAATAGAAGGCATGATTTTTCTTAAGTTATGATTTGTCAGTCTTTAAGCAGTTGCCTGCATATTTTAATTGAATAAAATCACAAAATCATCTACAGTGGAGGAAATCTCATGTTGGGTCATGGTTTTGATTTTTCTCTGATATTGTTCCTGTGAAGGTTCAATTTCAAACCTATAATCAAACCTGGTCTGGTCTTATTGTTTATTTGCCTAATTTCTCTAACATAAAGTCATGCTGCTTTATATCAAAACTGCTATTAAATCTAAGGATCTAAGATGCAGAGCTCTGGCAAATGCTGTGTATGATTCTCATTACTCTAGTGCTACAGTTTGTGAGCCAATCAGACAACATACAGTCCTGTAAGTTTGCTCAGACAATGGAGCAGAGGCTGCAGAAGGCATTTCAGGATGCGGAGAGAAAAGTGCTCAACACCAGAAGCAATTTGAAGGTTCAGGTAAGGAGGAGGGGGCTTTGGGTTTACCGTAATCCGCAGTGCCAGTGTTGGTGAGAAGTAATGTGGGATCTCCCACTCTCGTTCTAAGGCTGCCTTGGGTAAATGTAACTTTGTGCTTTGGGTAGGTGATAAAGCACCAAAGTTGTGGCGCTGATGAGGATATCTGGGGTCAGGCTGTGACAGAAGGGATGCTGTGTCACTGCACTTCTGCTGTGGTTTGGAGTTTTAGATTTATTTTCTCATTCTTCCTCAGATTTTTATAAACCAGTTGTTATTTTAAAAAATTGAACTAGAATCTACTAACAAATGTATCACATGTATAATAATAAATAAATGAATCAGTTTAAATAGCTAACTCATCAAGATTTTGCACTGGGCTAATACCAGTTATCCACATGAACTATCTCTCTCTCTCTCTCTCACACACACACACACACACACACACTATTGAGGGCTTACTATATGCCAAGAATTGTGTTAGGTTTTTTGCAAGTATTTTGCCACATAATACTTAAGCTATCTTTCTGAGATATTTTTAACCCCATTTTCTTCGACAGAGAACTGACACAGACCTTATACAACTTCCAGAAGGTCATACAGTTGGAAAGGAATGGGACAAGGACTTTAACTCAAAGTCCATCCTCTTCTTCCCTAAGCTCCCTGTTAACACAACACAGAAAAGGGGTCCTTCAGGAAATTTTGGGAAGCACATGAGTTCTTTCTCAGAGAAACCCCACCTTGGGTACCCCACAGAGCTCAGCTACCTGGATAACAGAGTACAAACCACCAACAGCCATTATCAGACCAGATTTTTGCAGTTATGTAGCTATCATCCCACTAAGAAAAGATGCTTCTTAATCATATTCACCCAGCCCCCAAGATTTCTCTAATTAACTCTACTGTTCAGTGTTCCTGTTTTGGCTACTGAACTAAAGCCTTTGCAATTAGACCCAGTGTTTTTGAAATTGACATTTAGCACAAGTGAATTATCAGCAAAGCCAGTACGATATAGAAAGCATACAATTTAATTTGAATAAGCAGCTCTCTTTCCTAGACTTGCCCAGCTTGTATAGGGAAGTATCTCCTCATGATATGATTCCTATTAGACTAAGATCTAAAAATGTGTCACTGACTTAAGATTTATGTAAGGAGTGTGAATGTGAATCATCTCTCTTGTGGGAATCTTTTTCTCTGATCCTCATAGGTGCATGAGCCTAGTTTGATCTTGGCAACAGAACCTATTTTGATTGTATTCAGAAAGCACATACTTATTGAGTGCCTGCTATTTTTCAGGCAGTGAGAGGGACACCAAGAAGAGTACGCTGCTCTTGGCCTTAAGAAGCCTTGTTTTGTGTACTAGTTATGGACCACAAGAGGAAATTTCATTAATCAAGTAACAAACATTTCTTGGAAAAGACTACAAGAGATGATTTGAACGTCATGTCTAAATTGAGTTTAGATGCTCTTGAACATATTGAAAGCTCTTATAATTAATGGCAAATTGGATGAATTATTTTATTAATACCATTTCATTGTTAGCCTTTACTGACAGGAAGCCCAGAATTTGTTCTTTGATTTTAGCAACTCTCTCGCCCCCTATATCAGACATACATCACTACATACTAACCATTTCCCTGGTGTCTTAGTTACTTTTCTTGTTGCTGGGACAAAATACCCAACACTCAAAGTTAAAGGGGGAAAGGCTTATTTAGCTCACAGTTTGTGGAGGTTTCAGTCCATGCCTGCTTGACTCCAAGGCAGGGTGGCACATGGGAGAGGGGCAATAATTCATGGTGGTGGAAGACAGCAAAACAAACAAGGGGGAACCAGTCTGTGGTGACCAGAAGGTAACAAAGCAACAAGAAGAAGACAAAACTTTTTCTGTCCCTTACGTTGTTTGTAGGTTACCAGTCCTAGGGCAAGTGCAGCACTCACATCCTTAATCCTAGCCAGAACTATGCCAAACCAATCAGTGACCTGATCTACTAATCACACACCATTAATCCCAGCATCACACACTCTAGATTCAGCCACCTCTGAAAAAGTCCTATGATCATGTGAGCCTTTGGAGAGATACCTAGACACAAAGCATAACACCTGGTTTTTTGTCTTTTTGTAGGACCTGGTCTTACAATAACTTTTCATTTTTATTGTTTATAATACAGAAATATAAATATATAATACAATTTTTATTGAATCAATTTGTAAAGCACTTCAAAACCTTTTTGGAATAAGAATGAGTATGAATCATTTACCATATGAGTGTGAATCAATCACCATATGAATCATTCATTCATTCATTCATTCACTTACTAACTCAGAGAATCATTAAGAAAGTGACTTAAGGAAAAGGCTTGCATAGCCTTGACATTATGTGCTTGGTTACAATTATCTCAGAACTACATTGGTTGCAATAGCAAAAAAAGGAAATGTTTGGCTCCAGCAGCTGAAGAGTTCACAGATTATTTACTTTAGGTACAGCTGGATCCAGGTGCTTCAGTGATTTTTCCACGAAGTTTTTTCTTCCTCTCTTAGCTTGCTTTCCTCTGAGCTGGGGTTTTCCTCAGCTCCAAAGGGTGGCCCCAGCACTTCCAGGTTTGCCTCATCCCTTCTGTGTATAATTTTGTGGAACCAAAGTACCTTTCTTGAGTCATTTCTGCCAGAATTCTAGGATTGGCTATCATTGGGCCTCCAGTGTGCATTTGTGGATCAGTAATGGTGGCCAAAGAGATGACATGTCCCACTCAATGCTGGCCTGGCTCAGATGACCCCTCCTGGAGCTTGGGTGGGGCAGCCCCATCCAAAGTGCATGGATAGAAAGGAGAGGAGAGGCGACTCTCCAGAGAAAACTGGTGCTGTCATAGAAGAAAGGAGAATGGATGTTGGACACATAAACTAACAGTGCTGGGTTCCTAACTAGCCTGTAGGTCTAGTTAGCTAAATGAATACAGATTGAATGAATGAGACCTAAGAAGTGGACTCAGAAGCTATGGGCACCCATCAGTAAAGGGACAATGGAAAAGTGTCCCTTGCAGGGGCTCCTTCTGTTGGGGGATAGGGTATGACTTTCAGGGAGCAGCACTATGAACTTGATCTCAGGCCTATGGACCTGGTATTGTTAGAGCTGGCATAGCTACCAGGAATGATCAGTTTTCTTAGATACAAAAAACTGAGTATATTAAATAAGATAAAAGTAAATGCAGAGACAGTCTCTGTTTCTAGATTGGGAGACTTAAGATGATTAAGGTGTCAGTACTACCCAATTAAATCTGTAAATTTACTGCTATCCCTATCACAATCTTGGTGATTTTTTTCAGAAATAGAGAAATTCATTTTAAAATTCAAATGGAATCTCAAGAGACTTTCAACCAAAGCAATCTTGGTTTTGCTCTTTCTGATTTCAAAGTCGAATACAAGGCTATGACCATCAGCATAATACGCACATATAGCTGGGCTTACAGGCCAATGGAAGGGAACGCAGAGCCCAGAACTAAACCCTGTTTCATATGGTCACATGGTAAGCGTGCCAAAGCTATCCAATCAGAGAAGGAAAGTCTTTTCAACAAACTGGGAACACTGGACAGCCACATGCAAAAGAATGAAGCTGGACCCTTATTTAACATCATCTACCAAAATTAACTCCAAATAGATCAAGGACTAAAACTATAGTACTCTTAGAATATAATAAAAGTTTCAATTTGTTAGATTCGCCAGTTCATTGGCTATGACGGGAAGAATCGCACAGGCAACTGGAGGAAAAAAAATGTCAGACTTCATTAAAATTAAAAATTTTTGTCCAATAAAACACAGTATCAGCAAAGGGAAATCAGCAAAAGCTACTGAATGGATAAAAATATTTGTAAATCACCGATATACAGTTCATGTCCACAACATATAAAGAATGCTTACAGCTCAGGAATTAAAACACAAACCATAATTAGAACTGACAAAGGAGTTGAGTGGACATTTCTCCAAAAATATATGTAACCAATAAGAACATGAAAAGTTGGTCTATACTAGTAATCATTAAAGCAATATAAATAAAAAACATAATACCACTTCAATTCATAATGATGGCTATTCTTAAAACCAAGATCAAACATAAACCAGGAAGTAACGCAATGGTGCGAGAGCGTGAATTAGAACACTTGTGCCCTGCTAGGGGAAAGCAGTAGGGTGGCGCCTCAGAAAGTTAGACACAGAATTACCTTAGGACACCGAAATTCTATGTCTGAATACGTATCAAAAACAATTGAAACCCAGAACTCAAAACAGGTATTTCTAGACCCACACTCATGGCAGTATTATTTACAACAGCCAAAAGGTAAAAGCAGCCCTAGTATCCATCAGTGTGTGAATGAATAAACAAATGTGCAGATATGCAGTGAAATATTGTTCAGTCTTTAAAAGGAAAGGCAATTCTGACTCATGCTAGACATGAATGAATCTTGAGGATACTTTGCGAAGTGAAAAAAACCTGTCACAAAGGGACAAATACTGTCTACTTGTTCTTAAAACATATGAGTTGTGCAATTAATAAGTGATCTCAGCCAGACTTGCCGGTATACACCTGTACTCCCAGCACTCTGGGAGCCTGAGGCAAGTGATCACAAGTTTGAGTCCAGCCTGGGCAACTTGAGGACTTAGAGACACCCAGTCTCAAAATTAAAAAAAAAAATAAAAGGAATGTAGCTCAGTACAGAGACCTTGGGTTCAGTCATCGGCACTGAATTTAAAAAAAAAAATGATTTCATCTAGAAAGCAGAGTGGTGGTGGCTAGGGTTTGAGGGGAAGGATACATTAGGAGGTATCTAATGGATACAGTTAGGGTTTGGGATAATGAAAAAATTCTGATGATGAATGTTGATGATGGCCTCATAACAGTGCAAATGTGCTTAATGTCACAGCACTGTATACCTAAAAATGGTTCAAACAGTAAATTTTGTTTCATGTATTTTACCACAATAAAAAGTATCATTTATGTGGCCAAATGTGTTATCTACAGAGGTATTCGTACTGCAAGCTTTACAGGCTTTTTGGAGATCCGGAGAGATTTCGTTTTATTGATGGTTGAAAAAAAAATAGAACATTCACAATAGATAAAGCCTGAAAAGTTTATTACTTCGCATTGTTGGGTATGGAAGGCTGAATCTTTCATGTACAAGGCAAGTGCTCTTTCATAGAGTGGTATCTTCAATCCTCCTGAAAAATTACCTTTTAAGCTACTATTTAGTTATTATTTTTTAGGTGGCAGGATGGTGAGGTCTTTTGAATTATTCAGAAACAAGTGCCCTTCTCCTTGGTGCCTTGGGACAGAGGCCTGAGCCACTGCAGCTAAGCTGCATTCCAGCAATACTTTCCAAACCAGAGAAAGCCTGGAGCAGGAGGCTGATTCTGGTTACCATTCCTATCATGGTGGCTCTGGGTTAGAGAATCGGAAGAGCACATCCACATGTTGGGGGAAAATGAGAAACAGAGTGAAGAAGCTCTTCTCCAAAGCCTTCTTCCAAGTCAGGTTTGAGAGGGGTGTTGTGAGAATGAGATTTTGATGGAGAAAGTCGGGGTGGGGAGGGGGGGCAGTCAGCCCTCTGCTGAAAAGACAGGACGCCCTCAAAGGGAGGTAATTTGATGGGAGTTCGGTGAAAGGCGCCCTCTTGTGGAAATGTGCAGGGAGGTAGACCTGGTTCCAATCCCCTGGTCTCCCTCCTGCGCCAGCTGTATGTCTGCTGAACCATCCTTAGCTGAAGCCAGCAGGAAAGGACCCCTGGGGTGGCTGGGCACCGCCCCCCCCATGGTCTGTCTACAGGACATGCAGCAGGGTGAGTGACAAGTGAATCTGGGATACAGGAGAGGAAAATGCAGAATCCTGCAAAAAATATCTCACCAAGGCAATGACTTCCACCAGCATGTGTTCTTCAAATCTCATCTGGGGGATATTTTTGTCCATACACTGACCCAGAAAACCTCATTTTCCTGTAACTAAAGAATGGAATTAGACAAAATGTGTGAAGAAAACCATGTCACCTCTTAGGATTTTTTAAACATGTTCTATCTGGAATTAATAGACCACAAGCAAATGTAATTTTTCTCCAGAAAACATATTTTTTAAAAATTTCTGAATTCCACTTATCCTCAGGTTCTCTTCCCTGCCATAAGGCAGAAGATCAATTCTGTCCACTGCACATTGCTGCTTCTTTTAACCTTAAAGTTCCTTAAGAGTTTGACATGGTGCTCTTGAGTCATTGAGCCCTCATTAACTTAATATTCCCATGCTCTGTTTTATGTTTTCAACATTATAGAAGTTCCTTGAGACAGCATAAGCCACCCCCCCAGAGACCCGTGGTTAGGAACCTGAAACCTGGTTCAAATCCCGATTGTCACTTTTGAGCTGTCTGACCTTGGACAGATCCCTCCATCACTCTGGGCCTCAGTTTCCAACCACCCTTCCATTCTTACCCCTAACTTCTGCTTAGACTTCGCCTCCCTCAGCCTCTGTGAAACAGTCCTTCCTCTTACTTGGCATGTCTCCCTCCCCGCTCCTCCTATGTCTGTTCAGATTGTGAGCACGTCCAATGCCTCCCAGGCCGTCACCCTGGTGTACGTCGTGGGCAACCACAGCACATTCCTCAATGGCACTGTGGCCAGCAGCCTCCTCAGCCAGCTCTCTGCCGAGCTGGTGGGATTCTACCTCACCTACCCGCCGCTCACCATTGCCGAACGTGAGTATGTCCGTGTGGTGAAGCGGAGCTCTCCGGTCCCAGGCCACTTGCTACCCCTGTTACAAGGAAATGACAGCTGAACAATGTGCTCACTGGGGGTTGAATTGATGAGAAGCATATTGCAGGTTGTTAGAAAGCACTTGTGAGGTAACTTTATCCCTCTCCTGTCTCTTATCTCATTGAGTCCTCCTAGAAGCCATCCTAGAAGATGGATGCAAACTTAGAAGAAAAAACTTTAGGGTTCACAAGATACCCACTCTCCCATAACCAGTGGGACAAGGGACCTGGGGTGTGAACCCCAGCAATCTGCCTTCTAGCCTGTAGTGCTGCCCATGAGAGCATCTCTCCCTGGGGACAATCTAAGTTGCTAAGGTTCTCTGCCATTCTTGCCATCAGCCAATGTTCCCAGACCCTCCATCCCTGCCCTGGCTCTAGATACCATAATACAACCCATTTGCAGTTGGCGTCGTGACGATACTTGATGAAGTCCGCATAGCCTGTGGTTCTCCCTACTGCTTCCATTACATAATCCTCATTACCATGCAGCAGGCGTGGACCTCTAAGACAGCGCAGCCTACTTTTTGTTCCCAGATGCTTACTTGGTAGCCAAAGGAAGCAAAGGTTTATATTCCTAAATTTAATCAATCTTACAAAGTCACTGGGCAAGATTTGTTTTAAAGCACACATTAGCAAAATTGTTTCATAATTTCCTTCTACAGTTGTTTTTGATGCTATAAATAATTGAGATGTTATGTAGAAATGGGGTACTTAACACATATTATCACTGGGAGTTTTTTGAATATTTATCAGCAATATTTTTTTGAATATTTATCAGTTGTTGGAAACTTCCATCTCGTAAGGAAAGATGACTTTGGGTTTTACGGAAAAGATGATGTCATAAAACAATGGCAGTATCTCACATGGCAACACGTGCAGAATTTATTTGCTTTTTCATCTTGTGATAGTCTGAGGATAACCACAGCTTAGATTTATTGAGCACTAACTATATGCCAAACACCATCCCAAGCCTTTGACATGTGTTATCTCTCATGGTCACCATCCTTATAAAGCAAATGAGACATACTGGTACAAGCATTGGACTGCTAAACTTAAGCCCTTGGCATTGGAAAAATCCATTGTCATTGAGTTAATCATTTCTAATGACTTTAATGATGGTTGGATACTTTTTAAAGACAAAACTCCAGCTAAGACAGGTTGGAGGCATGGGTTTTGATGAGTTTCTTTCTATTTAAGATGGTTTGAATGGAAAACCTCAAAGAGCAGAAATCCACAAACCCCAGCAGTCCTTCATTAGAAGGTTGACCTTTTACTGAGTTTTCAGTTTTCTGAACAGCAAGATAGTTTGACTTTATCTTACAAAGTTCCCAAGCATAACAAAGAAGGATTTAGCTGCTTACCAATTTGTCAGTTCTATGTTCCAGTTAATGATAATATTTACATATAAAACCTATAATAGTAATTTGATGTGTTTCTTGTTCCTTTTAGCACTGGAATATCCCAATCTTGATATATCAGAAACAACCAGAGACTATTGGGTAATTACAGGTAATCTCTTATTTTCTGCCCCTTTTATAAGCAGGTTATTTTGTTTAAAACGACATGCCTTTCAGTGATATGGAGGTACTTCTCTTGGATCTGTCTTATAAGTCAAGGAGTTCTTTTTACAGGACCAGAAGAGAGTGGATTCAGCTTCCTAGAGAAATCACACTGAAGATGATTATTAGATAAACAATTCAAAAGTGCTATTTTTTTTTCTTGTGGTACTTAGGATTGAACCCAGGCCTTTGCACTAAGCTACAACCCTAGCCTTTATTTTTCCTTTTGAGACGAAGTCTTGCTAAGTTAGTTAAAGCTCAAATGTGCAATCTCATGCCTCAGCCTCCCAGAGCTTTGGGGTTAAAGCGTGTGCCACCATGTCTGGCTACAACTGCTGCCTTTAAAATCCTCACCCAGCTGGGTCCTCTTGCAAAAAATTGGACCTATAATCAGAAGGGACAGCCCCTAGCTGCAAGGAGTTATGTTTTCAGATGGCAGACCGTTCTGCGTCGTCCTGCAAAAGCCCAGTGCCAGTCAGAGGAACATGTCTCCACCTCCCCAGCTCGAGTCCCACCCCCACACTGATCCCTGCGAGTCCTCATGGGGAGGCTGGTGAAGAACAGGGGGGTTTGGGTGATGTTTCCTTTTTTTTCCTTGATATTTCACAGCTGAACTTTGAGCAACAGGCAAAAAATGTTCTGTTTATATTTTTCAAAAGCCAGACAGTGGCTCTGGAAGTGAGAAAAACAGGGATAAAGTACAGAAGGAGAGGACAGATGTTTGTAGGAGCAAAAGTGACCAAGGGGAGGAGCAGGGTGGCTGGGGGACTCTGGGCGTCTGCAGCCTGTGCTGGAGGCTTAAACCACTGGAAGTTGCTTCCTGACAGTTCTGGTGACCGGGATTTGAGAGCAAGCTATCTCACGATTGTTTCTTCGGGTTCCCCTCCTGGCCTTGGAGAGGGTCACCTCCTGCTGTCTTCCTGTGGCGTATCAGGGTCCTCATTTCATTTTCTCAGGAGGACAGCAGGCATCTTGGGTAAGGGCCCAACCTCATGATCTCATTTCAACTTCTCCACTTCCTCAAACACCCTGTCTCCCAATACGGCCACACTTTGAGGAACGGGAGGGTCAAGGCTTCGACAGAAGAATTTAGGGGACCCAATCAGCCCATCACAAGGAGGGTGGAAGGTCCCTCCTGAGATGGAAGCTGTGTGCCTGGGCAAGCAGGCTGGTCTCAAATGCCCTTCTTCCCTGCCCCATTCCTCCCTCCCTTTCTGTCCCAAACAAGTGGCAGATGAGCTGCTGCCTGAAATGTTAAGTAAGGACCATGGGCGCCCGCCAGACAAGGCTTGTTGGAGAATCTCTTCTAAATTGTGGAAAATTGAATTTTTCCCTCCCCTGCAGAACTGTCACTATGCAGAGACTATTTTACCTGCGAAGAAGGCAAGCTAAAGACACAATTTAAAACTAAAATTTAAAACCAGCCTACCCAGGTTTATGCCCAAGAGACAGTGCTAACCCAGTCAGTGGATTACGTAACATTCAAAGTCATATTTTTTCCTCAAGGAATCTTGCTTCTTCACTGGCAGATACCTTTCCTTCCTTTGAACTCTGAAGTTTCCCTTTTCACATTATGCTTTTGCTCTTGAACACCCACTGTCCTTGACTGCTGGTATGCTGTTGTCCCCTCTTGACTTCATAGTGTCCTCCCCTGCCTCTGTTTGAGAGAGATCAACATAAGAGAAAGCTCTGCACATTGTCCTGTTTTCAGGGCTCCCCTGGGATCCTCCCCACCTGCCTGCTCACTTATGTAACCTGCGTTCATTATGCTGAGTCCGCAGTTGGAGAGCAGAGTGGGGTGCTGCTATCACGGTGTTGGGGCTGCTCAGGAGCAATTGCTTAGCACTCAGACAGGCTGGAGCCAGGTTTTGGGGTTCCCCACCACCTCCCCTTGGGCCTGTGGCCATGGGCTGGCTCATCCTTCACAGAGGGGCTGGGGACCAGGAGCTGAGAGATGAGACAGCTTCAAAAAGCCTTTAGTTTCCAACAGCTGTCATCGCTTCTCATTTGCTGCTCACTGTACACCACAAGGAGGACTTGGAGAAACTTCTCTTTCTGCAGTTGGTATTTAAAACCCCAATATGTTTTTAGCTGTTCTCCAACTAAACTTATAGTATTTTTCTTTTCTTTTTACACACTTTACATTTATCCTCTCCCAGAGGATGGATCTCTCAATGGAAAAATCACTGGCATGGGGTGACCTCTGTGGCCCTCATCCCCTCCTTTTGTAGTACTGGGAATTGAATCAGAGCCTTTGTACTGAGCAACATCCCTGACTCATTTTTAAATTTGTTTTGAGACAGTGTCTCCCTAAGTTGCTAAGTTTCCCGGCCTGGGCTCCCACTGATGCTTCTCCTGCCTCAGCTTCTTAGAGTGCTGGGACTGCAGGTGTGCACCATGCCCTGTTCCTGTAGTCTCTCTTTGCAAAGAACCTGGGGGATTCCTGCCTTTCAGGACCCTACAGTTACATTTGTATATATGAGGCAAGATAGCAGTATCCCAATATGCCCAAAAAGAGATAAGAGCCTACCTCAGGTTGATGAATCTTTATTTCACTCACCGGAGATGAAATACCCCAGACCCAGTAATGCATGGATTCCCTGTTCTTGACTCTATGATTAAGTACACTGGGTATCCTTGAGCAGTTAACTCAGGCCCTGTGAGCTCTACACTCTGACCTTTAGAAGTAGGGAAAGGTTTTAGCTGAGCACAAATCATCCAGCTCTGAGTGTGTGGGATTCATCCACAAACAAAACAATCTAGCTAGAGTGCAGTGGGCTGGACCAGTCCTGATCGTGTGAACTGTAAAGCCAGTGTGATTGTAGGTAAAGAAGGAGTAAGACAACTGTGATATAGAGTCATCCCATCTTCTGGATGAAGCTCAGGACCTGAGCCCCTCCTCCAGGCTGAATGAGTGGTGGCTGAGGGTGGGTGCAGGGCCCTGGCAGAGGTGCTGGGGCTGGAATGTCTGTGTCACATGAGGGATGTGGATGCACACCCTTCTTGGCTGCCTTCTGGGTGGGCAGTGGGCCATGGAGGCCAAAGCCTGCCACAGTTCTCAGGGAAAGGGAAAAAAGCCAGGTGCTGGGATCTGTATCCTCCATGTTACTCCTTCCTCTGATAAGAATGAGTCTAGCAAAGGAGAGGTGCACTGGACAACACCGATTGGTGTTTTGGCTTTTGTTTCTGAGACAGAGTCTCTCTATATAGTCAGACTAGTCTTGATCTCATGGGGATTCTTCTGTCACAACCTCCTGATTACTGAAGTGACAGACATGTCCCAGCACACACAGCTCACTATAAATTATTGAGCTCCTTTCATGTGCTCTGTACCACTGTGCTAGAAGCATTTTTATTGAATTATCTGTTCTGTACAAATGACATAATGTTGGGAGCAGATAGTGTTCAGATGAAGAACTGGAACCCAGAGAACATGAGTGAATTATTCAAGAATGTCCAGGAAGAAGGAGTAGGGACTCAAACCCATGCCATGCCTCTGGCCCAGCTCTCCCCAGCGGCTTCCTGGCAAGGAACTGCTTTCCTCGCAGAGAGCTGAAGGCAGCATGAGAGGATCACCCAGGGTTGATTCTTATATCTCTGGGCACTCCTGTGCTCTCCTACATTTGACTGAAGGCCACCTCCCCAATTTTTTATTATAAAATAAGTGATATAAAATTTACTACGTCACCATTTTGTCACACAATTCAGTGACATAAGAAATATTTGCAACACTACACCACATGCACAGCATTTTCTATTTCCAGAACTTCTTTATCACCTAGGAGCTTTGGAGCATTGCCTCTTTCTGACTGACTGATTGACTGATAGATTGGTTGGTTGATCAATTGATTGATGCTGGGGATGGAACCCAAAGGTTCTCTGCCACTGAACACATCCCCAAACCTTTCTATTTTTTGTTTCGAGACAGGGCTCACTAAACTGCTCAGGCTTGAATCTTCCTGCTCAGCCTGCCGTGTGGGTGGGATTACTGCTGTGCACCACCACACCCAGCTTGACCATTGCCTTTGTAGAAAGTCTACCTTTGCATAATAGCTGAGAGTCCCATAAAATAATCCATGAGGATGTCCCTTGACTATCGTGTGTCCCTCTCTCAGTTTCACTCACACATCAAGAAAGGCCAGGTTAGGTATAACACTTCAACAGGTTGGCCTGTAATTTTATTAGAAGTGGGCTTTTCTGTCCTCCAGACACCTGGGTGACACAAATGTCCCACTCAGCCACCTGACCCAGTGAGATGAAGCAGCAGTGCTTTGTCTTTTTTGCAGGGATTTCAGCTGACAGACAACCCAGGAATCTCTCACAAGGATCCTAGAAAGAGAGCCACTTTATACCCTCCAGGGGGATTATTTCACATTTATGACTCCAAAGAAGTAGTTTCAAAGACCCAGCTGTGGGTTTTACTTCTCTCTTGATCGGTTTCAATATCATTCTCGTAGCTCATTGTGCTTGGCTGTTTAGTCCGGTCCTGTGTACAATGTGGTCATTAGTGCAGTTATGAGCAGCACCCCACTGCACTGGATGCCATAAAGACAGCACGATCTTCACACCCAGGCAATTTCCATATCCTGGTGGAGCAGGGGCATCAGTGATCCCCAGCTGGACTATGGTAGAACAAACTCTATTAAATGAAAATTTTCTTTTGCATTTCTGCCCCCGTAAGTTTTGGTTTCTTGAAGAAAATGGTTGTCATTTTCTTAAGCTTAAAATTTTAGTGTGTCTTTGTTTGGAAGCAGTAAATATGTGTTTCCCAAGGGACAAGGCACAAGGGCTAGACTGTGGGGTAGATAGGAAAAGGCAGTTTCCTCCATGGAGAGTGACCACAGCTAGACTGGCTCTAGAGCTCCTTAAACCCTCCTCCATGGACTGACCCTGGCCTGAAGCTCCAGTATCAGTGCCTTAATGTGGATTCCAGATTCCCTGAACCCTAGCAATGGGGGAGGGATGGGAAAGAAAGCAACCACATTTACCTTCCGTGAGCTAGGCACAGTGCTGAATATCACCTGGAGCCCGTCGGAAATGTTCGCCACGATATCCACTATCTTACTCCCTTTTTACAGAAGACTTGGACTCAGGGGTGGCTAGTGGTTTTCCAAAAGCCCCAGGACTGGCAAAGGCCAAAGCTGACAGCAAGCCCACTCTTTTCATTAAGCTGTTCCTACTCTTCAGTGGGAGAGGACCTGAGGGTCCCTGAGCACCTTTAAGAGGAGGCACCAAAAGAACTCTGCAGGATTGGAAGAGATGAGGACACTGAACAGAACAGCTTGCTGAGATATAAGACACTGAGTTGCCAGATGTAGCTGAGACTCCTCAGCAAAGCTGTCCAGAAAGAAAACTGCAGTCAGTGTAACCCTCAGCCATTGCTTTGGAGTGGGAACCAGCCAGTTTACTGTTCCTGCAGCTCTGCTGTGTTCCCATGTGGACTTTTAGCAGCAGGGATCGTCCTAGCAAAACTTCAGGCTTGATAGAGTAGTGTTAGAGAGGTCACAGCTCATAAAGGGAAGCGCCCCACCTTTGCAGTTACATATGCTTGGGTTTATACTCTGACTCTCAGATAAGTCACTTAAACTTTCCTACACCTGGAACCTGTAGGAGGGGATTCCTAGCTGCTGGGCTTTTGTGAAGGTGAAGTGAGGTAAGGACACCCAAAGCCCAGACAGGAGGTAGGGCAGCAGTCCTGCAGGGAAGGTGTTGGTTGCGGTCACTGAGTCAGCAAGGAGTCTGGCCATTGAGATCCCTTCTGCCTTCTGCACCCGTAGTGCTGCAGGGCGTGGACAACTCGCTTGTGGGCCTGCACAACCAGAGCTTTGCCCGCGTCATGGAGCAGCGCCTCGCCCAGCTGTTCATGATATCCCAGCAACAAGGCCGGCGGTTTAAACGGGCCACCACCCTGGGAAGCTACACTGTGCAGGTAGGTGTGTGCAGTGCCACCATAGGGCACACTTTCTTGTGTTACAGGGGAGCATCCTGGCTGCCACTGAATAAGCCATGTTATCAGCACAGCTCTGAGGTTTCCACGGGTGAGGGTCATTTCCAGCCTCCTATATGATCAGTAAGAAAGGAGGTCACCGAACAGATTCTGCATACATGTAGAGGTTTATAAAACAAAAAGTTCTTCTGTCCGTATTTAGTCAATTAAAGCACCGAACCCTCCAAGCTTGTAGTGGACATGTGACCATGTAGTGATTTAGAAAGGGGCATGGGACAGGCACTTGTGTTGCTCCACCCATGCCCTCCCAGCATTTCTAAGCATGCCAGCTGGAATACCAACAGCAACCCCAAATCTATGCCACAGGGCTGCTCTTGGAATAATACTGGGAGCCACTTTGTCCAAGTTCTGCTGCCTGGAAAGGTCTAGAAATTAACCAGTGATGGGGGGGACAAATACCTCCACTTCCTCTCCTCTCCTCCAGGAAAATTCTGAAATGTATCTTCAAGATCATTTACAGGGCTTTCCCACAAAAGTATATTCCAGTCATCCAGTCCAGTAAGTGGCTTAATAGACTCTTCCCACCTGTGTATTACCCTCTCATTTTCCTCTCCGTTTCTCACCCCCTCAAACTTCAAACACCACTTTTCTGGGCTTACTTCTGAGAGAACCCCCTCAAGGTATTAAGTAGTAGCCATGCCTTTCTAAGCAGTTCTAAGCCTTCCTAGATACCTGGCTCAGTTCTAGCAAGAGTGAACATGTCTTGCATATTCTAACCAAACCATATATTTCACCAGTGGGAACTCACCTCTCATGGTTATGCTAAGTACCAAAGTACTCATTAGCTGCCCCTGGAGGGTGGTCTTCATCATTGGACAGTCTAGCAGGCTACTCCTGTGTGTGAACTTCTGATTGGTAATTGACCATGCCTAGCACACATGTAATCTCAAATAGCTCATATTGTCTCCCTGTGTGAGTCATCATCATGCCCCTGACAGGGGACTCTGGGTCCCCTTAGTCACAGTTGTGAATTTGGCCCCTTGTCCTCCTGGATGTTGCTTTGGTTCTAAAAGTCTTTGCAGTGCCTGCAGCTTCATCACAAATTAAAGGAATGGGTAATTTCATTTGCCGCCAAGCCCTATAATTCGCATTTCTCCTAAAGACAGAAGGGAAGCCACTGGTGCTCACATGACAGGGATTTGCACCAGCTGAAAGGGAAAATAAGCTCATTCTACAGCTCTGCTGTTTCCTGTAACCCAGAGCAAACCAACACATTCTGCATGTCTGAAAGGGCCCAGAGAGGTTTTCTCTCATTTTTTTTCCTAAGTGCTCAATTCACTTGTTCATGTAGCTGCCTGGAGAGTTAGAGTCAAGCAAGTGGTTTCTTTTTATAAATCTCCACTTTACAGAGACTTTAGATGGCCTCTGGCATCACTTTTGGAAAAATCATGCTAAGAAGAATTTGCTATTAAATCGAAATTGAGTGGAGCCAGTAGATATCTGAATGATGATTCACCTCTTCCTGGTTGTACTAACACTCTTCCGCCTCCTCTCCCACTAGGGTAAGGGAAAACATGCTCAACCTTCCCTCCTGAAATTCTTTTTCTTCTTCTTCCTCTTCTTTTGGTACCAGGATTCAAACTCAGGACCTTGAGCTTGCCCAAGCAGGTGCTGTGTCACTGAGCTATATCCCTGTCCTTCTACATAGCTTCTAACTTCTTTCCACTCAGAGCCTTTTCTTCTGGGCTTGGATAATTTTAAAAGATGAATTTCCTTCCTAAATATTTAGATATTTCTCTAGTGCTGTGATTGGTGAGTCCTAAGAAGACATCATCTGACCCATAGACGTTTTAAAATTTTTGGCTGCATCTGTAACCAACATAATGCAAATTTTAACTGACACTTTGATGCCATTGTTGCCCAGTACAATGACACAATCCAGTGTCAGTAGGGGTGAA
This sequence comes from Hydrochoerus hydrochaeris, assembly GCA_004027455.1. Lineage (NCBI taxonomy): Eukaryota > Metazoa > Chordata > Mammalia > Rodentia > Hydrochaeridae > Hydrochoerus > Hydrochoerus hydrochaeris. The sequence goes on from PVLA01003478.1 coordinate 96,212, forward strand.
TGGACACTTTCAAACAGAGGAACCCTTATGAACTTTCTGGAGGACAAGTGAGTAGTTTACACAAGAACATTTAAGTGGTTACAAATTCCTCTTGAGGAGATACAAGTGAACACAAGACAAAGGTAGGTACAGTGTTTTCCAGAGAGTACACAGAAAATAGGTCTTTAAGGTTCCTGCTTTGGGCAAGGTCACATCCTATAAGTGTTTCTTGCAGATTCCCAAAGTGATCTGCATAATCAAATTCTAAGACAGGCTTGAAGTAAATCTCCTTAATTTTATTAAGCATAGTGGTTTCCAAATTTAAATGTCAATGAGACCTCTGTTTTTAATGATATCTATGGTACATTATTTTATTATGAACATTTTCAAGCTCTCAGAAAAATTGGAAAAAAAATTATACTGCAAACACCAATATACTAACTGTCTAGCTACTACCATAACATACTATGTTTCTACTTCATAGAAATATCTATATTTGATTACATATATTATTTCCCTACATGTCTGTATATGTTCCATAACATAGCTCCATGTACTTCCAAATCATAGCTTGATCTTGAAGTTGTAGTACTTCATACATATGGGATACTTAGTATATACTCTTACAGAACTATTTTATGGCTCAGTACTATAGTGTTGTTGAGATTCATCCATGTTGTGTTATTTAGTAGTTTATTCATTTTTATTTCTGAGTAAGCTAACAATATTTTCTTCTGTGACTATAATGCTGTTTTCGTTGGTTTTTTTTGCTGTTATTGTTGTTCAAGTGGTTCTAGGCAAAGAATCCAGGAGTACTCTACCACTGAGTTATATCTCTGTCATTTTGTTTTGTTTTGTTTTGTTTGTGACAGGGCCTTGCTCAGTTGTTCAGGTTGGCCTCAAATTTGTAATCCTACTGCCTCAGCCTCCTGAGTACCTGGGAATCAAGACCTGTGCTACTTGTACCCAACTTAGCTCTTCTTGTTATTTCTAATTTGTAGCTTTGAAACAAGACTACTATGCACATTTTTTTGTATAGATCATTATAGGGCTACATGCTTTCACCTCACCTGGAGTATAGGAGTACAATTGCTGGTTCATAGGGTTGGTATATGTTAGCTCTATATGAAATTACCAGATCACTTCCCAATGTAGTTGTACTGTCTTGCATTCTACCAACCAGAGATGTTCCATTTGCTTTACAGACTTACCAACAAACATACGGTATTGTCGGTCCTTCTTATTTTAGCCCTCCTGCTAGGTGGACAGTGATGTCACATAGTTTTAATTTAAATATCCCCATTAACCATGTTTTTTGTGCTTACTGGATATTCAGATACTTTATTAATTGTTTGATATGATCTCTTGCCAATTTTTATTGTGCTGTACTAATATCTCCTTTTCAATTATTAGATATAGCATGCATTCAACAGAATATAAAAAAAATGTGGTTTCAAATTCCCTAATGAGAAGGAACTACAGCCAACCCAAAGGGCAAGAACATTACCTTCACCTTATCCCCAGGAGCTTTTTGTGTGTCTTCTTTGATTATATTTCCTCTCATTCCATCAGAGTTGAACATGATTCTAAATTTTGTACTAAATCGCTCCTGTATTTCCTGTATAGGTTTTACCATCCATATATGTATCCTTATATAATGTTGTGTGGTTTTGCCAGTTTTGAGTTTTATAATCTATTATTCATTTCTGTTGTTCAGCATCAGACTTTTGTATTGATCCACATTGATACAAAATAGCCATAGTTCATTCATTTTCACTACTCTGATTATTTCATTATGTGACCATGCCATTACTCATTTATGCAGACTACTTTCAATGAGTTTTTAATTTTCAGGAGGTTTTTTTTGCTATTATAAACAAAATTGCTTTAAACATTTTTGCAACATCTTGTAAAATCTCTAATATATATTGTGTTTTGGAAAGTACTATATACTAAACTGTTTATCAGTTGTTTATGATAAGAGCAAAGCCCAAATGCTCAATATAATAAAGGAATAGTTAATTCTACCAGGCATGCATATAGTAGAATACTATATAAGTATTGAAAATTTAAATTTTTACATTTATGTTTACCCATTATTAAATTATAAGGGTGAAAAATTAAAATCAATGTTTAGTAAAGCATTTGTTAAATAAGTTTTTGGAGTAGACATTTGAATACCATGCAGAAATAAATATTTATGTTTTTGAAATGTTTGAGGCCATTCAAAGATGAAAGCACATTTAGCAAGGTATAATATTATATGAACAGCATGAGAAATAATTTTGTAAAACTTCAAAGGAAAGGTTTCTGTGGCAAAAACAAACAAACAAACAAACAAACAAACAAGCACTACCAGGAAATACTCCAAAGAATGATAGTACTTAGCTATGGTAAAAGCATTGTAGATTATTTTTAGTTTATTTCATTTCTTGATGCTTTTCTGTATTTTCAAATCTTCCCAAATATGTCTAACTTTTATAATAAAAAAGTAGAAATACAGTAGTATTTTGAAAACAAACTTAGAGTTTCCAAGTGTTGTATTTATCAGTGATCTTTTGAATTGCAGATGTGTAGGTTAATTTTCTTTTCCCTTTCTGCCAACAGCAGACATTTGAAATTAAAAATCTTGTTTGAGAATAACCTAGCATGCCCTGAATTAATGTGGAAGCCTATTTTCAAATGAGGCCAGAGCTCTGTGGGGCCTGAGAAATATCCTATTCCATGTTTTCGCCTCCAACTTCAAACTGTGCTTTGCAGATGTTCATATTTTTCAAAACCTCCCCCCACCTCATTTCATCTCCCACTCCAACAATAGCAGGCTCACAGAGGTTGGTGATGGGGGGCTGGAGAGGTTGATGTCTAGGCTCTACCATGTGGGTCCACATAGCCACAGCCTACTTTAGCATGGGCCAAAAGCCTGCTGATTGCCCCAGGGCTGCTGGGTCAGTACAAGATGTGCTGTCAACACGTGGCCTCTTTTTTCCTGAAAGATGGTAAAGATGCAGCGTGTGCCGGGACCAAAGGACCCAGCGGAGCTCACTTACTACACCCTGTACAACGGGAAGCCATTGCTGGGAACTGCAGCAGCCAAGATCCTCAGCACCATTGACTCCCAAAGGATGGCCTTGACCCTGCACCACGTTGTCCTTCTACAAGCTGACCGTAAGGGGACAGTCCATTCTGCAATTTTAAAAGCCGTTAAATATTTTCTTGGAGTCTGAATCTTCCAACTTGTATTAATAGTGTCAGAGTTAAACATTTTTATACTCTGGAAGATTCTTAAATCAATCAGCTGTATTTTCTGTCTTGTATGAAGCCTTAGGTTTTGGGTAAGAAATGTGGTTTGTAATATCCAAATTGCCTAATGATATCACGCTGCCCCCAAGTGATACTGCTCTTAGCCTGTTCCTGTTATCTAGAGGACAGCTATGAAAGATTGCTATAGCTGAGATTATGTTTGTATGCCTGGGAAATGAAAGATAATTAAATTCAATAGACATTTATAGAGTCCTGTATGAACTATGCCCAGTGCTAGGGGGACACACAGATGTGACTGAGACCTGGCCCTGCTTTTAAGGGGCTGGGAGTTAATGCAGCTAGGAAAGGAGATATTGCAGGAGAGGCCTGGCCTAGGCAGTGTGACCCAGGGACCAGCAAAGGAAGCTTTGCTTTGAAGGGCCATCCGGAATGAAGATACAAAGCATGAGATATTAAAAACGATAGCTGCCTCTGTGAGTACCCTCCTTGTGACAGCTACTGTGCTACTTGCTTCAGCTAGATTTTCTCACCTTCTACTCTCACAGGAGCAGTGTTTATTTAGCTCTAAATTGCAGGAATGGAAACTGAATCTCAGAAGAATGAAATAAGCTGCTTGGCATCACAGAAGCGGTACTTGGTTAGCCAGGATCTCATCTGGGTTTGTCTGACTTCAGAGCGGGGCTCTTACCTGGAGTATAGCAGAAGCAGAAGAGGGGCTGTTCCAGCAGAATAGCCTGAGGGAAAGAATGGAGAGAAGAAATACCAGGTGTGCTCGGGACACAGGTGTTCACATGGCCAGGATGGATGGGTGGAGGAGTCAGTCGATGGAGTTAGAAAGGTGTATCTGTCAGGAGACTCAGCCCTTGAATGGCAGGAGAGGGAGATGGTATATAATATGAGGATGATCAAAATTATGGTTCGTGTTTAAATTTTTAAAAACGGGTAGAGTAAAAGACACTCCCCTCCCTTCAAACACAACCCATCATTCTTGCCACTTCTCTCCAACAGTTCTGGAAGTCCTCTTTCATAAACATCTCTAGTTGTGTGGTCACAGCTGCCTCGATGTCCTACACTGATTCAAAACGTTTACCTTTTGTGGTCACTTTGGCTTTCAGGAAGAGCCAGAAGTCACTGGGTGCCCGATCCAGTGAATGAAATAGATGAGGGTGCACTGTCATGTTTTTCTGAGCCCACCTTTCTGTTCAACAGTACTCAGCACATCTCGTAAAGATGCTCAGAAAAAAGGATTTGGAAAACTGCTTCGGAAAGTGACAAAAGCAACAGGATAAGTGTGTTCAAAGTGAGGGGGAGTATTCTGAGGCATATTGATGACAATGTGTCTTTTACTGTAATAAGTTTTTAAAAATTTGAACACTGTAGTTTTGGACCAGCCCATATGCCTGGGGTTAAGGACAGCAACTAAAGGTTTCTGAGTGGAGCAGAATCATTGGCAGTTTAGGGAGGTTGATGGTGTCCAGGATGGGAGGAGACAAGAAGAGGAAGAACCAGTAAGGAAGCTGTGTGGTGTCCCCAGGCACCGGGCAGCTAAACAAAGACTGTAAAGAAAGCGAGAGAGGGAAGGGTGTGAAGGTGTAAGACTGTGTGTGGGAACATCCGGAGCACAGGAGGCCAGTGAAGGCCTCCTGTCCTGCGTTTCCTAGCTAATGTCCATGCTGCTCAAGGAGCGGTGGGTTGGTGTACACACCTGGCTCACAGTTTTCCTCGCTTCTTCCTCTCTTGCCTTCATCAGGAACAACTTTTGCTTCCAGGGTGACGGTTCTGACCACACGTTGTCTTGCTTGCCCAGCACCTTTGCCCAGGAATGACGCGGGCCACTCTCTGCAGGCTTGTTTCTAAAATGATGTTTCCAACTGAGATTCTTTCCCTCTGCATTTCTCCTCTGGCCTCCTCTTGAGCTCTGTCTTCATCTCTGTCAACTACTCGCTTTCTCTCTTTTGCTACAACCTTTCTAAGTGGATTCTTCAGGATCCACTCCTCTCTTCCTCTCCCTCTCTCTCTTCCTCGCTCTCAACATAGACAACAGGAGTGAAAATCACTTTAGGTGCCAAGAGAGGTAAAGGCACTGGAGGCAGAGGCTCAGAGAAGTGGATGGATTCAGGATATTTGGGAAGACAGAGCTGAGGATGAGATCATGGATTCTATATGTGGCAGGAGGAGGAGCTGGTTGGATGGAGGAACCAAGGGTGACTTCTAGATATTTGCTTGAGCACAGTTTGTGGTGCCATTTCATGAGATGCCAAAGATGGGGTACAAAGAGGCTTCCTGAGGCTGGAATGGGAACATGGGAGATGGAATTAATTAGAGTCTGGTTTTTGCCATATTAAGTTTGAGATGGCTGTGAGGCATCCCTGGAGCTCAGGAGAGGTGGACACGGGAGAGATGACACTCAGAGCTGAGGGAGTGGATGAAAGTAACTAGGAGAGGAGTCTACTAGAGAGAAAAGGGGGAACTGGGGCCTGGATCCACCTGCAGAAGAGTGAGAGCCAGCAGAGGACACTGAGAAGGAACAATAAGAGGTAAAAGGAAATCCAGGCATGAGTGGAGCTCAGAATTCAAGGAAGAAAGAGAGTGAACTGCTGGGGAGAGGCAGGGTTCAGGATGGTCTGGAACCCGTGGGATTAGGAAAGTGAAGGTTGGCCTTGACCTTCACAGTTATTTCTGGGATGAGTTTGGCTGAGAAGAGGATCTCAGTTGGAAAGTAGTGACATTCATCTCAAAAAATGCTACTTAAAGAAGCTGTGGAGCAACATTTTGGTGAAAGAGACTCACGCTTGTTCATTCCTTCAACAAATATTCACTAAACATCTACTACTGTGTGCCATGCACTGGTGTAGGTACTGCAGAAACAGCAGTGAATAAAACTGACAAAGAAGTTGCTGCCCTAATGGACCAGACATTCCTGGCAGGGCAGACTCAGGAGACGAAATAAGCAATGAATTAGATGCTAGTAAGTGCTCGGGGGAAGTGGGCAGGGGTAGGCTGGGGAATATTGAGGAGGCAGTGGTTGCTGTTTTAGATGGTTGGGGAAGATGTCAGTAAGAGGATCAGGGAACAGTCAAGGGGAGGAAGGAAGGAAGTGGTCCCTGCAGATACCTGCAGATTCCAGGCAGAGGAGAGTTTGAGACCCAGCCAGGGGGTGACTAAGTAGGCAGAGTGATATGATGTCACAGACACAGATGAAGGCCATGGTCACTGAGTTTCATGGGTGGCTCTGAGGGGGACAAAAGCTATTAGAAGGCTTGGCCAGGAGAAGGATGTGGACTCAGCCCTTGCCAGCAGCTGGTCCTGTGTACATTCTCCTTAGCATCCACTTCCACCAGCTAGGAACTAATGTTTGAGACCTAACAGGTATCAGCCACAAAAAGGAGCTGGAACATCCTTGAGCAAGTTCCTCCTCCTTTCACTGTGTGCACCACAGGAGGAATTTATTCTGTGCTTGGATCACTTGGACCTTCGACTTCTTTCCTTCTGACAGATCCTCCTGTGTGCATGTGTAAAACTCGTATGTCCACTCCTGCATGTAAACTCAGAAATGATATAAAACTTTGTTCTAGGAAATGACTTTTCAGTATAAGCGTCCAGCCTCCCCAGGGTGGGGCTCAGTTTTGTCCGCTGTGAATTGGAGTGACATTAGCTCACTGGCAAAGGATGCACACAGCTGGCACTGGACCTAACACAGAATAGGTGCTCAGAGAACGTTGTCTTCATTTCCTTTCTGTTTTCTGTTCACTCTCTTGCAATTTAAATCACCACTCATTCCTTTTCACCTCTGTACATGACTTTGCACTTTTAGATCCGGAGCCAATGGAATATATTGGGTTTGGATGACTTCAGTTGACCTCACTTTAATATCACTTAAATGACTTTATTAATGTACACAAGATAAATCTGTTCTCTTATCTTTTAAACAGAGGTGAAAGGATTTTACATGCTGCACCTAAGGAAAAAAAAAAACACATCCACCTAAACAATGATACTGAGTAAAGGCAGAGCACATAGATACTTCATTCTTGCTAATGAGAAAAATCATGCACAGCTATTTACCTAGTATATACATTGAGATTCTGTACATTTTATCCATCAAGATAAGATAGTCTGGCCAAGAGGTATATTGATAGTTTTCACAGAAGCTCTAAGCTTTGAAAAATGTTAATGGTACAAACACAAAACTCACATATAAATTCTGAGTTACTAAAAGCAGTGGCAATTAATGTCACTGCTAATAATGTCAACAGACCCACATCATCTAGTGGGCTGTTTTCAGAAGTTAATAATGTTATTAATTACTGGTTGATAGAAGCTGTGGGAATAGAAAATTTTTTTGTATTAATACTATTCTGAGCCCAACAAGGAGGTGGCTGAAGGCAGAGACAACCTTCAGACAATCCCTCGCCACATGGTGGTTAATGGTGGGGTCTTTATATCCCAACGTCTTCAGCTTTGGGAGCTCACCTTTATTGTTTTGGAGGATGCCCTTCTTCATGGCACACTATGTAAATGTCCTTCACCTCTGTTTACATGAGGATAGAATAGATTTGTCTTGTGTACATTAATAAATTCATGTTGTTGGACAAAGTGATATTAAAGTTAGGTCAGCTGAAGTCATTCAGACCTGAAGTATTAATTGACATGCAATCTCAAACTATAATGTCATCTGCAGGGGTGATGCTCAGAGTTCAGCAGGATCAGGAAGCCCAAGTTATGCTAACCAGACTCTAAATAGAATGATACATAAACTGAATTATGAGTGTATTCATTTAAATATGGACTAGACTAGAATAACCACACAGATGGGATTTATAACTTGATAGTCCTATTAGAATATCTGGATGGGGAGTCAAATTGCAAAAGGGATAGTGGTAGTTCATGTATGCATGCTTTCAATTTTTAATTGAACACCTATTATGTGCAAGACCTTGTTAGAGTCCTCACATCACCAGTAAGGAAAATTAATACGGATCCATCTTCCTCCTCTTAATACTAATGGAGGATATTTTATTGAGACCCTTATGAGGGCCCACACTAAAACATTCATCTGTAAAATGCTTCCACTTTACAGATGAATAAACCAAGACTCAGAAGGTTCAAGCCACTTCCCTAAGGTCACACACTACTGAGGCACAGACTCTCTGACCTTGAACCCTCTTAACCTCCGCTTCCTCCCATCTGTCTCATGACTTGGGATCGGGGTGGGGGGATTTATGTCTGAGTTGCTTCCCTCTCCCTAGTGCTCCTTGTCACATGCTTCCTCCTGGCTCCCTCCCACAGCTGTGGTGAAGAACCCACCCAACAATCTGTGGATTATTGCTGCGGTCCTGGCACCCATTGCTGTGGTCACAGTCATCATTATCATCATCACTGCTGTGCTCTGCAGGAAGAACAAGAACGACTTCAAGCCAGACACCATGATAAATCTGCCTCAGAGAGCAAAGGTATGTGGGGAGTGGGGGAAGAACTCCAGCCTGCAGGCCTTCCCTTCTGGGCTTTGGAACCATCACAGGAGCCTTCAGAAACACTGGTTCAAGTCTAGTTTGGAGCAGACCCTCTGTTTCATGATCCAAACCTGATAACTAATGCTTATCTGATGCTCATTCTTTGCCCCGTACACTCCCAGGTGATTTACGTGTAGCAGCTCTCTAATCCTCACAGCATTCTTTTGAGGAGAAACCATCATGTTACAGGGGAAGAAACCAAGGCACAGAAAACTAGGACCCGGAGAGAACTAAAATGATCTTACAAATGATTTCATTGCATTGCCTCCTTTTACACATGGGAAAGTAACTCCTTCAAGGTCATATGGTTTATAAGTGGCAGAAGTAATGGGAAGAGCCAGATCTGCTCTGGTCGGAATGTTTGTGCCCTCCAAATTCATCTGCTGAAATTCTAATCCTCCAAGTGATGGTGTTAGAAGGTAGGTCTTTGGGAGATAATTAGTTCATGAGGATAGAGTCCCTGGTGCCTTTCGTAAAGAAGCCCTGGATAGTTCTCTTGCTTCTTCTACTGTGTGATGATGTAAGAAGTGGGCAGTCTGCAGCCTGGCAGAGGGCTATGTCTTAGTTGCATTCCTGTCACTAGATACAATACCCAACACCTACAGCTGAAAGGAGGAGAGGTTTATTTTGGTTCACAGTTCAAATCCATGGTTGACTGGAGCCAAAGATGGCAAGTGGTGATGGCAGACAAAGAGTTGCTCATGACACAGTGGCCGGGATTAAGAGAGAGAAGGGAGATGCCTAGGGAGGAGATACACCCTTCCAGGTCACACCCCCACCCCGTGACCTGCCTCTTCCGACCAGACCCCAGCTCCTAACAACACATTCAGCTGTGAACTGTTCAGTGGATTAATTCATGATGAGTATATCATCCCCACCATCCAATCATTTTCCAAAAGTCTCACCTCTGAACACATGAGATTTTGGGGAGACATCCTAGATCTAAACCCAATAGGCCTGTGCCAGGACCCAGCCACACTGGCGTCTTGATCTTGGATTCCCAGACTCCAGAACTGTGAGAAATAAATGCCTGCTGTTTGTAAGTCCACCTGTCTATGGTATGTCTATGGTCAGCTCAACCTGACTGTGCTATGGTCTCAGCTTCTAATGCAAGCTTCCTTTGGGCACATTGACTCCCAAATGTTCTCCTAACTGGAATGACTTTTCTTCAGTGGCTGTCTTGATGTAAAGCTACAGGACCAGAGCAGGATGGCTGTGGAAAGACAGACCCATGGCTCCCCCAAAGCCTGGTTTGAGTTCTATTCTCCCTCTGTTGCCTGCCTATCTCTGCTCCACCCACCTCTGATGACTGGCAGGGCAGTGGACTGAGAAGACTCTGAAGGCTGATTTTCCAGTCACGTAGCCACCTTTGCGATCTTCTCCCAGAGAAATATCCTGACTATAATCTCGGTGTTTAAATAATGCCCTACAATTTGCTGGGCTCTTCTAAATCTGTCACCTTGTTTGTTCCTCACTACAGCCATATGAGGCCAGTCACACTCAGGGAAGGTTTTATTATCCTTGTTGATCTGCCAAGAAACCAAAGAGAGAACTGTTAGGACTTGTCCAGAGTCACACAACCAACAGAAACCCACATCTGAGTCTCTGAGCTCTTTCTTCATTGCATACTTACCTGCACCCTAGGATCTGGGAGGAAGGAGCCTGTCCAAGCTCCGAGCCTCTGATCTTTGTCTTCTTGTGTAGAAATGAAATAGCAAATTCCTGTCACACTCCTGAGACATGGAGATTATCCTTCCTGTGGTCACGCATCCCTCCATTCTTCTGCGCCATCACACCTCACATGAACAAAAGGAATCAAAGGATTGTTATGATTTACAAAACCCATACACCTGTTGGGAAGCCGCAGCTTGATTAGACATTCTGTCTGCTGAAAAGCCAAATCCCAAAGAATGCTCTTCTACTTCTGTGGATGCAAAGGCACCTGTTTCACAGACACAGCAGGAGGCTGGTAGGAAGGGTACATTGGGACTTGCCAAGCTGTGAAAAACAAAACCCTTCCAAGAAGAAACAGCTAGCTTAGCCTGGTGACAACATGAGCCTTTCAGACTTCACAAATAATTACCAGAACCTAGTTGCATCTGAGTCCAGAAATGAGAGTGTGCCATGCTGAGGTTGGATGTGGCATCTCTGTGTTATAGATTAAACTAAAGTCTTATTCATCTGCCAAGATGAGTTGGGCAACACAAGATTACAGAATACCTTCAGGCTTGAAAGCTCTCTGAAGCTAGAATAGATGAAATGTTTATGGTTTCCACAGCTCCCTTTCATGCCTACCCCATGCATTGTGCCTCTTGAGATATCTGGCTGATGTTATGAATCAAGCAAATCGATGTTCGGAGAGCTGATTGCAATCGCTTGTGTGCAGGGCTGATGGTTGTCTTCCTGTTCAATTAGGCTGGGCAAGGCACTTTGATATTCAAAGCCCTTTTGTCGTAGAAGCCAGCGAAGTAGTGGAACTGGCTGTGTCTTGCTGCAGTCCTGCTGCTGCAAGCCAGGGACACTGCAGTGTCTGAGAGAGAGAGAGAGCTAGCTCTCAAGACTTGTGTGTGTGACCAGAATTCAATGAATGTCAAGGGACAAGACAATGAAAAAATTAGCCTTCGTCACCAATCCACAGAGTAGGTGGATATCACTGCATCGTTAGAATGCAGGCTACAGTGCCTGAGGAAGTCCTCAGGACCTCCCTGAGATGCAATAATAAACCTAACATGCTAAGCAGAGGAGCTGGCTTTCCTGAGAGCTGAGGCCAGGGCGTGGATGCTGCACCTGTCTTCAGAGACCAGGTACATAGACAAAGCCATTACCATTGTCATCAGCTGGGTTGCTGCTGATAGAACGCTGAAGCTGATGAATGCAACGAGCCTAGATTCTTGGCTTTTGTTGCCTTCCTTCCTTTGTAGTTCACTTTGCTTTATTCTTTGTCATTGAAGCCTTTGCCTTCTGGTTTTCCCCTTTATATAATTAAAAAGAGCATGACTGCTTGGCTTCCTTAGGAGCAAGTAGTCAGGGCCACAACGAGATGTAGGGCAGCTTGGTTGGCATGAACATCTGCTTGGGACAGGACACTCACCCCCTAAGAAGAGCCACCTGTTCCCTGTTCCTTACCTACAACCTGTACGCTCTCAGCAAAGTTATGTAACCTCTTTGTGCTTCATTTTTCCCATCTGTGATACAGAGGTGGTAACAGTATTAATAGGTAGGTCCTTGTAAGGATTAAGTGAGTATATGTAAATTGCCATGTGCTACACCTGGTACAAAATAAACATTACATAAGAATTGGCTTTTAGTGTTACATGGGGCTGTGAAACAGAATAGACAAACTCCCAGGAATTATGTAAACATGCTTCTTTGTTCTTTCTTACTGCACTATTAGTTGTCAGTTGGATTTTGCTCACAGCTGCCTTGTTCACTTGGAATTTCAGACACTGTGCAATAAAAGCCTTGCTAATTCCCTGGGCATGAATTACAGGAGAGGCAGCCTGTTTTAGTGAAAAGTCTGGATGAAAGAGTGGGTCCCTAAATTCTGTGTAGGTCAATGATTCTGTTGCTTTCACCTGTGTAGCCCGTTCCTCTTTTCTCTGCCGTCTACTAATACTCAGAAGTAGTGAAAGTAAAGCAGATAAGAGTATCTTCATTTCTCAGATGAGAAAAACTGATGTTCAAAGTTCAAATGACTTGGAAAAGTCACACAAACGCTATTACACATAAAGCTATATGTGAGTAGAATTTTGGAGCAGTCAGATAGTTCTAGGCTGGGAATGATATGGAGACTGTTATATCTTAATTAATGTATCAACTAGCACTTGCTTCCAACTAGCAATCCATGAAAGATCTGATTCCCGCACATCTATTTGTACTGTATTTGTACTCATCCTTTTTTTCCAGGCAAGTCTTAATCTATAGAGATTCACTTCCTGAGTGGAATTGACACAGGTTCTGATTTTACAGGGCACAGTAACAATGTGGATTTGAGCTGGCTCTTGCTCATCAGAAAGCTGTCTGCTCCTGTCTCATGTGTTTTGCTTCCTGTCTTCTCTTAGAACCATCACTGGAGACAGTTCCCTAGAAAGATGACTATGAGTCTATTTCATCTTCGCAGCCCGTGCAAGGCTTTGACTATGCCAAGCAGCACCTGGGCCAGCAAGGGGCAGATGAGGAAGTCATCCCTGTGACACAGGAGACCGTGGTCCTCCCCCTGCCAGTTAGAGATGCTCCTCAGGAGAGGGATGTTGCTCAGGAAGGGAGCACCATCAAGACGGCCAAGTCCACCGAAACCAGAAAAAGGTAGGCAGGGGCCAACTTCTTCCTTTCCCTGTCACCAAGAGAAATCACTGATGGTAGGAGTGGCTGTGGCCTCAAGTGGGTTGCCCAGTTCTTTTTAGAAAGTCCCTTCAAACTCCTTTTGAATACTGCAAAGGAGACTGAGGCAGATGATGAGAGTCACATTCTCTGCTCTCTCTGGGCCACCCTTTGTGAGGCTTTATGTCACCGATCAGCCACTACTGTGGAAATGTAGCTCCTCTATTTATGCTAGCAAAGTTGGCTCTGATGTCACGCTTACAGTTTTAATGTCTTTTAAAAGCAGTGACTTTCATTCAGGATGTTTGGAATGTATCTGGCAGCTTCTCGATAGAGTTTCTGATTCCAGTCAAAACCATTTATGGAGTTTTTACCATAACAGAGCACTTTGATAGGCATCAGGATATAAAAATGTGAGAGAATGATTGCTGACCCAGGGTTCTCATGATGGAGGAGACAGAGTGATAAATAGTGGAATACATGTGACACTGTGTGAATGCTTGCGTGCTCAGGGTTTAAGTGCTGCAACAAAGAGAGGCAGGGGACTTAATGCTGCCCTAGGGGACATCCTGGGGCAGGTTGTTTTAGCCATGCCTTGAAGGGTGGGGAGGAAGGGTCTGGGTAGGAAGGAAGAGATACAGGCATCCATCTGAAAGAGTAGGGGAAGAAGAGGACCAGGAGTGTTGCCAGAGTTTAGAGTTCATAGTGGTTGGGATGCAGTGAAGTGTAAAATGAGAAAATCATAGACCATCTTGACCACCAGGCTAAGGAGATCTTTACTCTCTAGCCAATGAGAAGCTATTGAAAGTTCTTTTGGCGGGGGCAATGACATGCAGTGTGTACTTTAAAAAGACTGCTCTGATGGTGATGTGGATGGTAAGGGGGAGAATTTAAGTCAGAGACTCCTTCCAAGCACTTCGTGAGCCCCATAATAGGTCCTATTGGCTGGCAAGACCAGTGTCCATTGCTTGCCTGCTCCTGTCCTGCCTGAGGCCACTGTGGAGATTGGAAAAGTCACATATTTTCTGTGTCATTCCTTTTTTGCCTCCCTTTATCTAATATACATTACTGTCCTTGTTTGCTGTTTGCCAGACACTGGAGATATTTCAGTGAACAAGACACAGAGTTCATCTTTTCATGGACACATGTTTTATACTCTGGGAGAAATAGGTAATAAATAATGAAATAGATATGGTCTATTTATTTCCAGGTCAAGTGGTAAAGAGTACCAAGAAGGAAATAAAACCACAGTAATGGGACAGAGAGGTGGGGGGGGGGAGCAGAGTTCTATTTTAGACAGACTGACTTGCTGTCTGGGGTGACCCATGTCACTGAGACCTCTTCCCATCTGGTTTCTCATCCTCCATCAGGCTAGTCCTGGCTTTCTCCCAAGGTGATTCCAAGGGCAATGAGGAAAACTAGCCTCCATATAAAAGCATCTTCCAACTCTCTGCTTGTGTCCTGCTTTGTCATGTGGTCAAGTTCAAAGAAAGTGTGATAGAAGACTTCCCCAAAGCTAGATTACTGAGATGTAAAGCTCGCTTAGAGAGACCATTGCTGCAGTGGTCTCTGCAGTGGGGAAGAACCCCAGCAAAGAGATAAGCAAAGAACAGGAGTTGAGACACACAGAGAAGCAACAGATGATTGATCTGAGTTGGCTTGAAAATACTGGTATCTACAGCAATTATTCTCATTATGATCTTTGTCAGATAGAATAAAGGCATATTGACAACTTATTTATTATCTATTTAGAAGACACTGAAAAGAAATAGAATTACTAGAATTAGGATATTAACACAGCACTTCCATGACAAATAAAAATTCTTTTTCAACTATTTGAGTTGAGTAAATTGTGTAAAGATTAATTTTATAAAAACTGTATTAGAATAAGCATCTCTTCTTGGATTAGCAAGGCATCATCTCTTGCTAATTGAGTTCAATTTTTAAAATTTTTATTTAGAAATATTGGCTTGTGAAACAACAAATAAAACCTCTATACTGCTGCATGGTTTCCACATTTGCTTCATTATTATTTCATCATGAAAATATAATCTTACCAGCTGTATCACTGCCCAGACTGTGGTAGAAACCTTATCCATGTTCGAGTCTAGCTGATCAAGGAAGTCTCATATCATTAGGAAAGATCCTAAATGCCAAATCCATCATGAATCATGTTTCTGCTTTCCCTATCTTTTTGTATCAGTTTCGTCATCCAACCTAGATATATGGACCACAGGACCCCTGTGCAAGATGGGTCTGTTAGATGACCCAAAGCATTTTGTAAATAAAAATAAGAGAAACCAACTGTTTGATAGTGCTTCCATTTTTAAAATGATTTTAAAGCAGAAATCTGAAGATTGTCTTTTGCAGACAGTCTGATGGCTGGTGTAGGTCCTTTTCCTCTGGTCTAGGGTCTTGGGGGTCCCATGGTGTTAGTCTATGGCTGAAGCTGAATCAACCTCATAGGAACAGTCATTTGCAAAGGACACTTAGTGATAGGCTATAATTTTTCAGTAGTTGATTCATCCCCACCCCAAAGACTCTTTCCAGGCTGTGTCTACCACTAGTCTCAGAATGGGGGGCCATTAAGTTCAGTCTCACAGGTGATGTGTTTTTGCTTTCAGAAATACTTGGCTGTCATGTGAATATACACACACACAGTCTCAGTCTCTGGTTTTGATTAGGAGTTTGGAGTCCATGACTCTTTGTAAACAGAACTCTGCAAACCCATGCAAAGAACAGAGTTGGGTTTTCTTTATCCAAATTTGCTCATTGACACCTTTCCTTGGAGTAAGAGGAACAGTCAGAAAATTGCTTCAGAAGTAAATGAAGGAAAGGATCTTAAAATGCTACAAAATAATTAAGTTAATTTGCAAGTGTAAAATAGATTACAAAAAGCCTTTCTCTTTCCTTTTTCCCCAAGAACTAAATGAAAGCCTTTTATTTCAATAAAGCCAACTGGAAGAGTAGGTCCTGTTAACCATGTGATTCTGAAAACAAGCCTAAGGTGTATGACTTCTCTACATCTGTGTATTTATACACCCCACATTCAGTAATCAAATAGCTATTGGGTAAATAAATAATACATATTAATTAATGCCCAATCCATATTTTCCCAGAATACATTTCCCAGATGACTAATTTTATAGGATTTTTTAAAAGTTTTATGGTAAAGAGGTTTATAGCTACATAAATTATAAAATGCAGGACTTAACGAAACAAAATGAATCTGCGACAAAACCAGTTAGAGCCTTTGGTATGCTAATGTGCCTTAGGAATCTCCTCCCAAGAATGAGTAGAGTAAACATTTCCCAGACTTTCTGCATGGAAGTTGGTCTCTACTGCTCCATAGAACACTCTTGTGCATGTTGCGTTGTCCTGCGACATCCTAGCTTTCTCACTGCTGGTGACCTTAGGGTCCTGATTGTGCAGAACTGAGAGCTTGGGGCACCCAGAGGAGAGTGAAGGAGCAAGGCGGCACATCCACAAGGACACACAGCTCCCACCTCACCAGCTGCTGACCTCTCGGGTGAGGCATTGATTCCAATCATGTTTTCCACTGGGGACCGGGGCTCATTGCCCTTTTTTGCTTGGGGACCGGGGCTCATTGCCCTTTTATGCTAAATGTGGACAATTAACACGAAAGGAGAAACCTCCAAGCATCTGCCTCCTAAGGGCCTTCCACAGAGGCAGGCGATTGGTCTTTGCACTCCAGGCTGATGCGAATCTCCAGGGGGCTCTGGAGAGTCCACTTTCCCAGAGTCTCAGAAGGTGAGAGTCTGGCCCTGAATGAAGGGAAGAAGGCCCTGTGGCTTGCCTTCATCTGGGGTCCCTGTAGGGAACAGCAAAGGAGAGTTTTCTGGGCTGTGGGTGGAGGGGCTTCCCTGGCTGTACTCCCACTGGCCAGTTCTGTCCTGGGCAACGCACTTCACCTCTAAGAGCTCCATATTCCTCACTTACTAACACTGACCATCTTCAAGTCAGGGGAGCATCACAACCAGTTTGGGGAGCACTCAGCACACATTGGGAGCTCTTCATGGAACTCTGAGATAGCACAGTGTGGGGTAGTCTCTGTAGGCCTGGATGCCTGGCATGAAGAGGCACACAAAAAGGATCTCCAAAACTTTAGGGTGTAAAGGAACAGATAACTCAAATTGGCTGTTTCACAATGTAAGTGACTTCTGGTTAGCACAGTTATAGAAAGTGTGTGTGTGTGTGTGTGTGTGCGCGCATTATGTGTGATTGACAGGGTGAGGACCCCACAGTGGGTGAGTTAATCTTTGGTAGGCAAGGTCTATGCCGTGAAAGAGAATAGTCAAAATGAACCGTGGCTTTTACATGTCTGAAGAGGCCCTTGTGATTCAGACACTCAGCATCCGGCATGCCAAGTGTTGAAAGGAGGCCATGCTACACAAACACTGTTGCCCCGTTTCCATGATCACTGGGTGTTAATGAAACTGAGAGGGGCCTTCAGGCTGCGCTCACTAAACTTGTCTGCAGAGCCAGCCGAACCAGTAAACGCACTTCCAGACAGTCAGCTGCCTCATCCATGCAGTAGTGTGGGTGGGCTTGCTTTTCTTCTTGTTTATGTATCATTTCTTCTTTGCTGGTAGAAATAAAAGGGAAAGCTACAGACATAAACTGTGCAAATAAAATAACCTTGAGAGGTGACTGTTCTAGTTGAAACTTACCATCTTCCCTGTTGCTATGGTTACTCCAGCAGGTCGCCCAGTGAGAATGGCTCTGTCATCAGCAACAAATCAGGGAAGCCCAGCTCAGGGAGACGCTCACCCCAGAATGTAATGGCACAGCAGAAAGTGACAAAGGAGGAGGCAAGGAAGAGAAATGGTGAGAAGCCTGCCCGCCAAGTACCACTCCAGCCCCTCCCCGTGGGTGCTTGCACACATGAGCATCCACTTACACACTCGGCATGATCTAACCTCTCCTTTCTATTCTGCCTACAGGGGCCAGAGCCTCTTGGATGATTGCTCTAACCCTTTCTCTGAATTGTTCTAGCAAACCTCCTGTGCTCCTGTTCTTCAGAAATTGTACAGTCCCTTAAAACAACCACTGTAAAACAAAGTGATGTTTGCTTAGAGATTTGTCTCACCCTGGAATGGATTGATGTGGTTTCTGGCACCAGGTCTGTTAAGGCAGCTGGTCTCTGAAATGCTGGCTATTTTGAAGGTTTCTTTCCATTTCTTGCCCTGATGTTTTTGGTGTGTTTCAGGGGTTCAGTCTGTCCTAGTGAGTCTAGATACTGCCAATCTAACTCTCCCCAGGAAAAAAAAAATAGATTTGTCAATTTAAAAAAAAAAATCAGCCTTATGCTTCATTCTCCTTTTTCATCTCTGTCATACACAGATCATTTTCCTTCTTTATATGTGTTAGTGTTTGGGGTTTAAGTCTAAATACTTGAGCTCGCTGATTGTGTAGGGCACCGTCTATGGATTACATATGTTGAACATCATTGTGCTGTCTTGCTGTCCTCCTGATCCCACCTTGGTTCTGACCCTCATCCCTTCGTGGTCCTTCTGCATATGAGGGTGCTTGCTAGAACCCAGAATTCAAGGACCCAGCACTGCTGATTTCACATCATGAAAAATCCCTTCTGAATTCCAAAGAGTTGTGGGTGAAACACTACAGAAATGCCAGGTGAACAGCTACACATGTTAGCACTCTACTTAACTGGGCTTCCTCTTTTCAAGGGATTTGATGATGTCCAGTGCAGGGGTCTCTCTTGAAGCTAGTGCCAAAAGAATCTTATCTGTTTCTTTTCTTCTGTCCAAAAGAGATACAGAATGTAGGAAGGAAGGATGAAGAAAGAAAGAAAGAACAAAAGAAAGAAAGAAAGAAAGAAAGAAAGAAAGAAAGAAAACTTGCATTTTGCAGAGAAAATACAGTCTCTGTACCCATTCCCAGCTTTTACATAAAGCACTTGTTAAATTCTCATATCTATTTGACTCTTAAGTTTTTCTTCCCTTGAATTCTGTGTGCTCTGGAAGACAGAAGCTGCTTTCTGCATCAGAATTAGGGTGTGACCTGTGGGACTTTCCTGGAATATCTGCCCTACCTGAGATGGCCAGAAACCCTGCTATCAGTCTTCCAGGGAAGCACATAGGAACGTTCCAGAGTCAGAGGAGCTCTGAGCTCAAGAAGAGGGACTCAGGCTTAGCAAATTTCTTCTGTTTCTTCCCTGGGCAAAATGCTAAGAGACGTGGGTAAAGAGAGTAGCGTGACAGCATAGACAATAGACATTGAAGTCATATGGGAAGATTTTTTATTTTAACTAAGTGCAGTCATTCTTCCATGTCTAAGCATTCAGCAACCTTATTATATTCAGCCAATGGTGGATTGAAAATAGTGGGAAAAATCGTATCTGTCCTGAACATGTACAGACCTCTTTTGCTTGTCATTATTTTCCAAGCAAAAACCACTGTTTATGTAATATTAATATTGTTTTAAATGTTACAGGTCATCTGGAGATGATGTAAAGTATATGAGAGGTTGTGTACAGGTTACTTGTAAATAGTATGTCATTTATACAAGGAGCTTGAACAGCCACAGGTTTTGCTATCTGTGGGCTTCTTGCAACCAATTCCCTGTGGATGCTGAGGAACAACCATGCTGCGTGGACCATGGCCAGCTTGTCAGAATGGTGCCCGTCCACCCTCTCGCCCTGCCTCCTCCACCTCCCCTTCTTCCCACCCTTACTTCTTTCCTTCCTTTATGCACTTTCTGGAAGTTTATAAAGTCAGAAGCTACTCACGCCTCCAGATGCCTCCTCACTCTCCCACCCTAGACCTCGACTGACTGTGAATCACTCAGTGTGTGTTTCTCTGACCTTTTTACTATTCATGTGTCTTATCATCTTGCTTTGTTTTCTTTGTTATAAAAGGGAATCAATGTACTTATTGTCCTATGTGCTTTTTCTTGCTTAAAAATGTGCAAAGTACAGACTCCTCTGTCAGTCAGTAGACATTTGCATATGATCCTCTCCCTGCCTCTGTGTTTAGTCTGTAGAGTATGTGGTTTCTGACCCTGTCACTCCCCACTAGGTTCCTGAAACCCTGTCCTACTCTAAGGGTCTCTGCTGACCACTGTTGCCATTCCTGTTTGTTTGGTCTCTCCCAACCTTCTTATTTAGCTTAAATCACTTTGATTATTTAAATACCAGGTTCAGAAATAATGACAGACAGGTGCAGGAATAAAATGCAAATACTGTTTCAGACTGAGGTTTTTTGGGTTTTTTACATTTTGCGTTTAATTTTTTTATTTTAAAGAGAATGAAAAAACAAAAATGATACCAAATTTCAAAACAAGATCATAGGAAATTAACAATGCTTATTATGTTGCATATTGTTATCTTCAAAATAGTTGCTCAGATTACCAGACATAGACATGCAAAATTGATCAAATATAAGTACTAACTATTTCTTTCAATGAACTAACAGAATTAGTAGAACAATTATTTTCACTATCTTGTGTATGTATTTATATATATACATATTTCTCCTCCTTCGTTTCTCCTTTATCCCATCTCAGTTTTTCTCTCCTTTTGAGCATTTTCTTTCCCTTTCACAATATCTGTTTGTACCTTTTGGATCTTATTAACTCTTACAGTTTCTTACACTAGGGAGACAATATGATGTTTACACATGTAAGTCTTATTTCACTTATGAGTATGGTCACTAGTTGTATCCATTTACCTATAAAAGCCCCGTATTTCTTTATAGTTGAGTAGTACTTCATTGTACAACAATACACCCTGTTTTATTCATTCCTCAGTTGATGGGCATCTGGGTTGTTTCCAACATTTAGTTATTACAAATTATACTGCTATAAACATGGGTGTACATATATTGCTGTGGTATGATGTTTTCAATTCTTCTAGAAGAATACCCAGAAAGAGAATATTTGGGTCAAATGAGACTTCTAATCCTAGTTTTCTGAGGAATCTTCATACTGATTTCCATAGTGGTTGAACCAGCCTACACTATTACCAACGATGGAAAAGCATTCTTTTTTCTCCACAGCTCTGCTAGCATTTGGTTTTTTTTTTTTTCCTGCTAGCATTTGTTATTGGATGATTTTTTTGATGATATCCATCTAGGGAAAACATTCCTGAAATTCCTCTGGAACCAGAAGAGACCTAGAATAGCAAAGGCAATCCTGGGCAAACAAAAGCATCACAATTCCTGATTTGAAATTATACTATAATGCTACTATAATAAAATCAGTATGGTACTGGCAAATAAAAAAAAAGCAGATCTAAGTAACAGTGGAACAGACTAGAAGATGTAGACCCAATTACAAAGACACTGAACCACCTTATCTTTGACAAAGGGGCCAAACACTTTCACCAGAAGAAAGATAGCCTCTTCAATAAATGGTGCTGGAAAAACTGAATTTCCACATGCTGACTACTAAAACTAGACTCATGTCTATCACCATGCACTAAAGTCAAAATGGACCAAAGATCTAAATATTAAAACAGAAACACTAAATCTACTGGAAGACAAACTAGTTAGAAATCTTGAAGACATAGGAGTAGGCAGAGACTTTATGAACCAAAACCCAACTGTATGGAAAATAATTCAAAGAACAATTGAGATCTCATCTTATTAAAAAGCTTTTGCACATCAAAAGAAATCACCAACAGAGTGAAAAGAAAGCCCACAAATTGGGAAAAAATTTTAGCCCATTGTCTCTCAGACAAAGCATTTCTATCTAGAACATATAAAAAAATTTTTAAAACTCAGGCCCACCAAATTCAAAAACCCAGTTCAAAAGTGAGCATCTGAGATAGATACACACTTCTCATTATGATGAAATACAAATAACAAATAAATATGTGATAAAATGTTCAACATCATTGATCATTTGAGAAATGTAGATTAAAGCAACACTGAGATTCCATCTCACTCCAGAAAGGCTGAGGTTTCTATTTGTTTGATTAAGAAGCCATTTGTTTGATTAAAGTGCCTCCCTGGTTGCATTTTATTTTAGCTACAAGTAAATCCAGTGAGTCCCTAGGATTGGTCACTTCCATTTTACTACAGGTTTCTGTTTGGTGAACACATTGGAATTCTAGAATAAACCTCTATGAGACTTACATTTTTTCTTTTTAATCAAAAAATCCCCCCTTTTAATACTAGGTAAGAGTTAATCAGTAAAGTCAATAATGTATTTGATTGGGTTAGAAGATGAACCAAAGAGAGGAAGAGAAGGCAGTAATAGTAAATGGGATTGTGGAGAAATCAGAAAGCTGTATTTCCATCCACCTTGCTGCAAAAACTATTGAGCACTTGGATGCAAACTCTGAGAATAGATTATTCTTCTGGTGCCAAAGATTCATTTTGTCTCATGGTTTAGTGTTTATCCTAGCGTCTAGGGCAGCTAAGAATAGTTAACAACATTAATTGTATAGGCTGCAGTTCTAAAACTGTTCCTGTTTTCCACCAGGTTTTTGCAGCTGTAATTCCTGATATCATCTTTTGTGAAAATAGAAACTTTAAAAGGAAAAGACCCTAGCCTGCTAGCAGCATGGCTGGTAGGATCCGTGTAGCTTAATGGATTCCTTAGCTACCAGAGCTTCAGGGCTGTTTCAGAGTCTATTTTATGGAAATATTTAAATACAAGTAAGAAACTTAGACATGACAGCTGGGATTTTGAAAGCAAAAACAGTTCAGTGTTTTTCTCAATCAAATATATATATTTGAACTTCTGAGTCACCTTTGAAAATGTGTTTTTCCAGTAAAGTTAAAAGTAAATTCAAGATTTGAATATATAGATATAGAGATTTAGATAGATATTCTTTTACTATTTCAATCATTGAAGAGCAAACAATGTCCCTAAACCTTTGAAGTGTCACTCAGAGATTTCATTGTCGGGGTTCAGAATCTAACCAGACCTTGTCTCCTGATATTCACAGGAAGATGAGGCAAGAGAAGAACAAGAATTAGAGTTTCGAGGATGAATTAGCACTTCCTTGGCAGGGATCTGAGGCTAAGATGAAGACTTAAAAGAACATTCTTCAGTGATACTAGCTCAGGAACACAGTTTCAGCTTTTATTTGTTCTTTGCTCTCCAAGTGAGGATTCGCTTTTCTTATTTTATTTTGAATTGTATATATTCGTGGGGTGCAGTGTGATTTTAGATACTTGTATACATGTGGAATGCTAAAATCACAGTAATCAGCCTGTCAAATAACACTGGAGGGCTGTAATGCTAGTTGTAGATTACTTGTCTTTGAACTTTAACAAACATTTTGGAAAGAAAGAGCATGACTTGTTGCACAGGTTTTTCTGCCTCCAGTGGCAGGGCTCTCCCTCATGCCAATTCAAACATGAAAAAAAAATTATATCTTTTCTTCCAGTCTAATTTACTGAAATGAAAACCAATAATGCAAATAAGCCACAAAATACCAGTGTGTGTAGTAATATGACAGTATCTTGAATACTTCTTCAGTTTAACTGTGGTCCTTGCCTTTAACACCCCTCTGCTTTTTCCTTTGGGGAATAATTGAGCATTAAACTCCCCCATGAACCTATAGCACTCACAACAGTTTAATGTGTTCATGTTTAGTGCAATGTCTTTGATTTAATTTTCCATAAAGTCAGAAGATACCTAAATATTTTTCTCTTAAAAAAAACCCTAGGAGAATAAATAAATAAAACTTAAGAGAATTGTTGTATAAATAAGAATATGCCTTTTGGGGGGAATTTTTCCTGTTACAGTTATGCACCCACATAACCCCATCTGCAAGGTAAGGAGTTAGAGTGCCGTAACCCAGAAGCAATAAAAATGCTCAGCGCTGTCTCTCCACCCTGTGAGCAGTTCAGTGCTAGCTTGAGCCTTCTACCTGGTGCCTAGTCAGCCGGTACTAACAAGATCTCCTTTTCCATGTCAGGAGAGGATGAGACATTCTTCCTTCATTCACGTGTACTCATCGAATCTTTTACTGAAGGCCGGTGGCATGTGAGACACTATAAATGTCAACAGGCAAATGCCTTGAGAAGATAGTCAGATGTGAAACTGATGGTCTAGTTTCAGAGACAAGGACAGACTCTCAGTTAATACAGTAAATCAGTAGAAATAAATGATAAGGAAGAAAATACAGCAAGACAGTGACAGGATCGCTGTAAGTTGGTGGTTAGGGAAAATGGTCTTCAAGGAGGAACTGGTCATGTAATGATCTACAGAAAGAGAATTTTGAACTGAGGAAACAGCTAATGCAAAATTCCTGAGGTGCCAACATGCCTGCTGGGTCCCAGAAGGCCACTGTGGTGGATCAGATGGATAATGAGAGAAATAGGAGGTGGGCTCAGCAGGGTGACAAGCACCAGCTCCTCCAGGGCCTTGTAGGAGACAGATAAGCCTTTCAGAAGGCTCTGATCAGAGTGGGGACGTGATCTGGTTCCCTTTGGGAAACACAGGCCTTCCTAGCTGCTAAGGGAGATGTATTCTAGGGGTAGAGTGATGGAAGGAGATACCGAGGTAGACGATTATTTAGAAAGTAAATAGGTCACTCATTGCTACATCACGGATTACCCTTCTACCTAATGACCTGAAATGAAAGTCTATATTTATTATCTCACATACTGTTTGTAGGGCAGGAATTTAGAAGTAATTTAGCTGAATGAGTCTGGCTCAGCATTTCTCGTGAGGCCACAGTAAAGATGTTGGCCTGGGACGTAGTTATCTCAAAGTCTTGACTAGGCCTAAAGATGGCTGACTCAGGTGGCTGTTAGGCAGGACGCCTCAGCTGAGGCCTTTCCACAGGGCTGCTCGTGTGTTCTCATAACATGGTGGCTGACTGCTCCCTGAGTAATTGATCCAAGAGACAGTAAGGTGGAAACATTTTTTTTTTAACAACCAAAACTTGGAAGCAAAACACTGTTGTTTCTCTAGTTTCTTCTTGGTTACAAGGATCAGTCCCATTCATTGGTGTGTATGAGTATCAGGAGTTGACAATTATTGGAAGTCATCTTGGAAACTAGCCAGTTACTATAGTTGATTTTTATTGTAGTTGTCTAGGTGGGAGATAATGACAGTCATGATTTGCCCAGCAAAATTACCCTCTAAAATTATATATGTGTCTAGTAACATGTCTGAATAGAGATTGTTATTGTCCCTAGAACTTAAAAAAAATCTGATTATAACCCATTGTTTGACTCCCAGGTGTCTTAGCCATGTTGTAATATAACAATATACTTGGCTAATTAACAGATCTTCTGGGATTATGGTAAGTGACAAAATGATATAAACTATGTGTTTTTCAACAATTTAAATAATGTCCCAATCTCTTGAGCAGACAGGAGGAAAGATGAATGTACTTCTATTGCATTCATATTTTATATAATACCTATTTTGCTTCTAAATTGTCTACTGGGTTAGTTATTTGAACAGGCTTAAATTATCTCTTGCCGAGCCATGCTCAAGACGCCATCATTCCTACAGTTATTTCACAGGACTGTGATACCAGTGGCCCTGTGTGCTCAGTTATAAAGGCAGGAAGCTGACTGGTGTTTTTTAGCTTTCTATTGCAGGAGAGTGATCTGTTCAACAGAAGAATTAATTTAATAAAGTGTAGGTGAAATCAGCCTGTTTAATTAGGGGACTCATCCATAGCTTCACATTAGTTTCTCTAAATTATTTCATAGCTTTCTTTTGTTTTAGACAAATGAAAGAAACCAAAGCCCAAATCATTGGAGAAGCAGCCTTCCAAAAAGAAAAAGAAAGGAAGAGTGATCACATTTAACTTCACGCAAAACTTGGTGGCTTTAGTGGCAAGAACTGCACTGAATGCCATCGCTCTGGTAGTGAGTAGGTTTTAAGAACAGTTCCAGGGTTTGGCCAGATTTACCGTTCTCACTTCTAAAAACATAGAGGACAAATTTACTTTTTATTTTTTTCAGTGTTATTTGTCACAGCTTGGGGATGGGTTTTGCTGCTTAAATTCAAACCTTTAAAGCTCTTTCCTATCCACTGATTACACAATGGCAGGGTAAATAGTATAGATCTTAAACTTAAAAGAAAAACCCGAGCAGCAGGGAGCTCTTGGCACAGGACTAGCTGCTGTTGTCTCTGAGGTTATTTTGAGTAAAGGGACATCCTTCAGGGGCTGCGAGCCTTACATCTATTCTCCCCTACATCATAAAACTGATGGGTTTGTGTTGTGCTCTAGTGCCCGGCAGTGACGAAGAGGAAGGTGCCGTTCTGTTTGACAGCTCTGGCAAAGTGACAGCAGATCCCTTCGAAACATCTTCTGGGTCTGTGCAGCTCATTGCAATCAAACCCACAGCCCTGCCCGTGGTACAGCCCATCTCGGACAGGAGCCAGGACTCCTCGGCGGTGCTCAATGGCGAGGTGAGCAACCTGTGTGACCTGATACGGCAAGTTCAGCCAGGCCTTGGGGGGCATAGCCCCTCAGCGTGCTGGATGCTGCAACTCTAGAGGTCATGTTTACCTCTGCGCACAAGAGACTTCATGGGAGCGACTTAGGATACAAGCCACCCAAACAAGTCTGTGAAGTGATGTTTTCAGACCATTTTCTACTCTCATTGAAAACCCAGAGAGAACCTTTAAAGCACTGTGATTATGAAAAGAAACATCAGAAACTTTATGCCCCCAACATGCGCACACACACCCCCTCGCACACACACAGACACACATACACAACTCTTTCCCTTTTATGTAGCACACTCCTAATCTTCCATTAGAGATGTTGAGGTTATGGGATGGTGTGAATTGAGTGGGAGGTGAAGAATGCATCATCTCATGGGCAAGGATAGGGCCCACTATCACCTTTGAAATGACATATTCCCTTGGGCTAACTGCTTTTAAAAGGATACCAATGACTGTCACAATGTTAATCAACTTTTGTGAGTCAAAAAACCAAAACAAAACTCTGTAACATATGTCAGATAGTTATGAGAAAACCAGAGCTAATAGATAATATATGATGAGAAATAAGACATAAATGGTTGACAGATAATAAGTGATTGAAAATAATAGGTAGTTGATAGATAGATGATAGATGAGTCTGGAGGACAAGAGGTCAGGTGGAAATTATCTACTATTGCTCCATTTTCTGTAGTAGAATAGCCAAGGGGCTAAAAATGTTTATGAATCTTTAAGAATATGCTTGTAGAACCTGCTTGTGAAAATTTTTTATACGTGTACACACACACAAACACTGACTCAAACACACTCTTATGCTTTTCTCTGGTGATAAGACATCAGGTTGGTTATTCATTACATTTATATGGACCCTGCCATTTTTACCTGCAAGAAGTGGGAAATTTTCAAAGTTTTAAACTCTTCTTCCCGTCACACCTCAAGGAACCCACCACAACCCTGTACTGCTGGGTGTTGTCACCACATATGGTAATGGTCCACCATTTGGGACATTTATAAAAATGCTCATGAGCCTGGTTCAGGACATATCTCAGGGCAGAAAGACTGAGCTTGCCTATAGATAGGCTGAGGTTCACCACGGCTCATTTTAGATTTATAGAGCACTGCTGTTTCCATGTCCTCAGTTTTTAGACAAAACCCCTAAAGCCTGAGGGGATCACGTGGCTTGCTCAAAGGCACACCGAAGGTCACTGTGGCAACCATCATGTTCAGGTGCCCTGACTCCCTGTCCAGTGCTCCTTCCTCTCTTCAACAGCAGTGTGCTTAAAAACCATCCTTAAGCCAGACTGCAAGGGTTTGAATCCCAACTCCTGTACTTACTGTCTGACCTTATCCAGGTTAGTTAACCCCTCCAAGCTTCAGATCTCCACCATAAAATGGAACTGCTCTGAGGCCCAAATCAGTTAGTACATGTAAGGCACGTGGAATTATGTCTAACCTACAATAAGCACTTTTTTCTTACTATCAGTTGACAAGAAGGGTGGATTCATATGAGGCATGATCAAAATATACAATGACACTTAAACTCTAAAAATTTACTACAGTAAAAGACACATCATCATTATTTTCCCTCCGTACACTCCCCTCACTTCTTCAGACACACTCTCCTTGTCATTCTTACCATTTTCTGAAGCAGTTCTGGAAGTCCCCTTTCATGAGTGTCTTTAGTTGCTGTTTTGTGGCTGCCTTGATGTCCTCGATCAATTTAAAACATTTACATTTTGTGGTCATCTTGACTTTGGGAAAGAGCCAGAAGTCACCTGGCACTATACATCTGGTGAATGAGGTGGCTGAGGACACAGCATAATGCTTTTATGAGCCTGCCTTTCTGTTGGATGGCACCTGACAGCAGCATTCAACATATATTTTATTGCACCTCGTAAAGACACTCACAGAAGAAGACTTCCAGAACTCAGTTAGAAAGTGCCAAGTGTTTGGAGTGAGAGGAATACTCATAGGGGGGAATATTCACAAATGGCATTGTGTCTCTTATGATAATCAATTTTTATTAAAACACACCATATTTTTGATCAGTCCTTGTGTGTACCTTATTCCCCATGGCTCTATCATTTGCCCGAATGTCTTCCTAAAAGCAGTCACAGCCACTGAATCTTTCTGCCACCAGACAAGCAAGCCTGTCATGTTAAATCAGTGAGGGCTGATCTTGCTGAGGACCCTCTGCCTGGTTGTGGACCCAGTAATGACTGCCATGGCTGGATCTCTCTGTCACAGCTTAATGACAAGAATATCATCCAGACAGACTCCAAATCTAGGGCAGATTTGACTTCCCACCCCCCTTTCCTTCCCAGACTCACCACCCTGTCACAGAAGGAGAACAGATGAGCATTTTCTTTGTCCAGAAATGGATTCTTGCTACACTTGGGCAGTGAGAGGAAGGGACTTTGCAGCCATTTGGATTGGAAGAGAGCCCTGAACTGCTCTCTGTAATTTGTGGCCTAGTGGAGCTTGGTCCAGATTGCTCTATAATTTTCTTTCTTCTTTTTTTATGAGTGGCTGGCCTAAATGAAATGAAGAAAGCATAACCCCTAAGCCATAAATTTCCCT
Organism: Hydrochoerus hydrochaeris; assembly: GCA_004027455.1. Classification (NCBI taxonomy): domain Eukaryota; kingdom Metazoa; phylum Chordata; class Mammalia; order Rodentia; family Hydrochaeridae; genus Hydrochoerus; species Hydrochoerus hydrochaeris. The sequence continues at coordinate 125,272 of PVLA01003478.1, forward strand.
TTTATGAATTATAAGAAATTCTTTTAAAGATTATTTTAAAGAAAACATAATCACAACATAGAAAGTTCAGAAATGGAGGAGTGACATCTTCATCATTTATTTATGAAGCACAGCCATCTGCTTACATCTTTCATGGGTCAGAGGGACATTAGCCATGTTTCTTTCTGAAAGACCACACTACAGGCTTTTGCCCATAGAGCAGAACTTGGTTGGCATTCATAGTTGTATGGAGCTTTAAAATAATTTCTCTTTTCAAAGAGACATGGATTTACAGAAATGTGTTTTTGCATGCAGGCTGGTCACGTGGAAAAGCCTTGGGAACAGAACATTTGTTCTGCCTTCTCTTCCATTCATTCCAAATCACCCACCTTAGGGCTGCTTCATCCAGCTGGGCCTCTGCTACATGGTCAGGGGACGTTCTAGGGTCCCAGGAGCTGGCACTGGACTCAGGGCACCAACAACTAGCTGGGCTGTCAGGTCAGAGCCCCTTACCTCAAGGACCCAAAAAGGTATAGGCAGAATTAAGGCAAATGCCAGAAAGCAAAGAGCCCAGAGTCAGACCTAGACCAGAGCAGTGTCGGGCAGACTCAGGAAAAGGTCTTGACAGAAGGACTCAGGTGACTTAGTGAGTGCCCAACCTCACATTGTTTGGGGCCTCTTGGGTGGGTCTGGTTGGTTCAGGGAACCAGAGTTGAAGCCTTGGGCAGCTTTTCCAGGAGTTGTGACCTTCTGGTGGAAGTCTCCCATCTGTGACCATGCTGGGTCAGGTCCCAGCTTGAGATGGGTCTGTCTCCTCAGGTGAACAAAGCCCTGAAGCAGAAGTCAGACATCGAGCACTATCGGAACAAGCTGCGCCTCAAAGCCAAGAGAAAGGGCTATTACGACTTCCCCCCGGTGGAGACAAACAAGGGCCTGACCGAAATGAAAAAGGTGTATGAAAAAGCCCCAAAGGAAATGGAGCACGTTTTGGATGCGGACCCGGAACTGTGTGCTCAGTATGCCGAGTCTAAAAACAGGTGCAGAATCTGGGATTCTCTTTCTTTTCTCAAATAAATTTATAATTTGATTAGTATGTTAGTGATACATAATGAATATATTCCTCATGGGGTATTGGTGCATATACGTATTCCATCCTGATCCTTGTTATTTTCCCTTCTCGTTCCCCTTCCTCCATCTCCCCCCATCTCCACGTCCCCTTCCAGCTCCACAAAGTCTGTCATCCTGTTTCCTAGCACCTCTCTTTTACTTTGCTCTTTTTTTGGCTTTAGGTGTCTCATGCAGGAGAAAACATGCCATGGTTAACCTTCTGTGCCTGATTTGTTTCACTTAGCAAGACAGACTCAAGGGATTCTCTCTAGGTCACTGTAGTACAGGTGGGATGAGGACAGATATAGCCACCTCGGGCTATGTGGACTTGGTTCCTTCAGCTAGAGCCTTGGAATTGGGATCTTTGTGAGCCATGGTTCTGGGCCCCGCTGGTTCATACAGGCAAGTACTCCATAATGAACCTGGAGAAGACTAAAATTGAAGCTATTTAAAAAAGACTAGGGCAAACAACCATAATTGTCCTTTAGATTAATAATATTTTCAAGCCAGTTGCTGTTTCAGAGCTGGGTGAAGATACAATTATCACTTAACCTATTTATGCAACTTCTAGATCAAGGAACATTGTATTTTTCAATTAGGTTGGTGGCTCTTGCATAAGGAAAGCAAATTTCACACCTCACCTTTGCATTTATCCTTGGGGGAGGGGGTATTCACCACGCTGCTGCTCAGCGCTGTGGGCCAGATCAGCTGTGGGCCAGATCATCTCATTCACTCATCCGAACGGCTGTTCAGCATTCCTTGTCACCTGCTATGTGTCAGGCACCAGTCAAGAGGCGCCACACTGACTTGGCAATGTGTGCCTTTTCACATTCATTCCTTCTGTTCCTTCAACATTTATGAAGGACAAGACAGTCTGACCACTTTTCCTGTTGCATTGATGAGAGTGAGAGGTGCTCACCCAAAACCACCGCTCACAGGCCTGATGGATGTGTGAGGGGTAGCGTGATCTTTCAGGCAGGGCTCAACCAGGTGATTTGAATTGGTGTCTGTCTCAGCCTTTTCTGTGCTGCTATCACAGAACACCTGAAACTGGATCATTTATAATGAACAGAAATTAATTTTTCACAATCCTAGAGACTGGAAGGCCACAATCAAGGTACCAGCATCCTGCAAGGGCTTTCTTCCTTCATTGTCACATAGTGTAAGACAGAAGAGGACAAGTGGAGGCCCAGCCTAACACTCTCACAATGGCATTAACGTGGCTCATGAGGGCAAATCTTGTGGCCCTGTCACCTTCTAAATGCCCCACTCCTCACACTGCCAAAGCAACAGCTAAACGTCCGCATGAGTTTTGGAGGGGAGGAACACTCCAGCCAGAGCTCTGCCTTCCAGGCTTTGCTGCCAGCTGAGCAGAGTGGTCTCACACATGGGGAGAGAGTGCTGGCACAGTTCCTGACCTGAAAGGGTATTTATGCAAAGCCAAAATGATTCTGTGACAGGCTTGAATCAAAGCCACAAAATCAAGTAGGGAGGTGGGACCAACTTTTATGAATCGGATCAATGTAATTTATTTTCAATAAAGAAAAGAGGAAATTCTAAACTAGGGCTTAATTTACCATGCTTCCGATTAGACTGGGTTGGTATGAGAAGCTGTTGACATAAAATCACACCATGAAGGGCTTCACAATGCATGTGTCACCATGTTAGCAGCAGTGGGGAAAAGAGAAGAAAAGGGATGGAGTTTAAAAGGGAGACTGGTGTCAACTTTAGGTTTTACTTTGAACTTTGGGACTCTGTTTCAGTGGTCTTTATATAGGCTGAGCTGGTTGCTATTTCCCTGAGTTCCCTGCTGATACTTGAGGAAAATGAATCAACCATTTGATTAGTTTGGATATTACTGGACCAATAAGTACAATTTTTGGTGATGGTCTTTTCTGAAAAGAAAACAAACCCAAAATGAACACAACCATTTTCTGGGAGCTCCAGGCCACGTGCTGAAGGCCATTTGGTAGCTTGCTGCTGCTGCTATATGCGTGGTTGACGCTCAGCAAATCTCCATTGAAAGAAAGTGATTCAGTGCGGCTCCCAAATATATTTTTTAAAATTTGATTAGTTAAGGGAGACCGATCCCTTCTCTGTGCCCTGCTTTAGCAGAATCTCTGGAGGGTTATAGTGTGAACAGCAATTAACAGGTAGCTCTCACCTGCAACAAGAGATTAAACAGCAGGCAGCTATGGTGTCAACAGCAATCTGCATCAGGAATAACACCTCTGAGCTTGTGCCTCCAAGCTGAGCCTAGGGAGAATCTGCTTTTCTCTTCTTTTCTGATTGTCTCTCTCCCCCGCCCACCCCATCTCTCACTGATACGCTCTCTCCATTCCTATTTCCCAGCTCACTCACTCTGTGGCTAGCCATTTTTCCCCCTTAACTAATCAAAGGAACCATCAGTAGCCAAAATTTTCCCTTTTGACCAAAATTAAATAAAATGACACAAAGTTTAGATTCTAGATGTTGGCTCACCATCAAATCTTTTAAAATAACTTTCATAGCTTCTTTCCTAACATCAGAAAAATACCTCATTTTATATTACAAACTCTTAACTGAGCCGCAAAGTACAAGTACGCAATCTACCTGAGACAGGTACCATCTCAGTTCTCACTGTACCTGCTCAGGCTAGCAGCAGCCTGCTGTCTACAAGCCTCTATGGCTCCCACTTGAGGGCTGTTTTTCAGCAGCACCCTTAGTTAATGACAGATGGGAATTGATGGGTAAATCCCCCCCTAGGTGGGGGGAGGAACTATGGGGTGTCAAGTACATGGTTGGAATTTCTACACTTTCTAGTTTCTGAATTTGATGCTTTGACATCTGGAGTGTTGCTGACTGCCCATCCCAATGTGACTTTATTCCTTTGGTAGTGATGGAAAGGACCTACCAGAAAACACACTTTTCACACACAAACCAACCAACCAACCAGTCCATAATGTACACCTCAGCCACCTCCTTCTGAGGCTCTCATGGGGCTGTCACTGTGGGCTGTCATCTATCTGCCAGAATCACTCACAGCCAAGCAGCAGACAGCTGAGGACAGCCTACCCCCATCGTATGTCTCCTTGCCCTGCGCCACCCATTACTTCCATGGAAACCACAGTGAACTATGATTCCTCTTCATTCACCCACTCCTGGCAGACCTAAGTGCTTCCTCCTGGGTTCAACCTGTCCCTTTCTCTTGAGCTCCTGAATATAACAAAACATGTTCTCAACGGCAGTCAGTGCCTGATCTGTCTGTCTTGCCAGACCTGAACAATAATTAAGCCCACATTTTAAAACAACTCTCCCACACTTCTGTGAATTTGAGCCCCAGAAATCCAAAATGCTCATCTGCTCATATTTTACCCCTATTACCATTTCTCTCTTATTTCTCTGCTTTACAGATAGTACTTTGTAAACCACTTTCCAAATTCTTCACTTGCACGCAAATCACTGCAACGAGTGTGTCTAGGGGAACCATCCTACGGCAGTAACCACTGAAGACAGACAGAGTTGCTGTGATGGAAAGTGGGGCTTCTAACTATTGAGTGGCCCCAGGCTGTCTCTGTGGAACCTTGGGGATCCACAGAGCACAATGTGCAAACTGCTTTCTTCAACTAACCTGGGATTAAAAAGCTCTTTAAAATCCAAGTAAAATATTTCATTATACACCAAGCAGTATTTTCAGAGCTAAAAAATTTATCAAGTTTACATGTTCCAAACTATATCACCTTTATGAAAATACAGTAAAATACCAACAAGAAATGAGTACACCTATTGATTTAAATAGGCAATTTCTTTGCCTCAGAGCCTGATTTATTTCTAAGCAGATGTTTGCACACCAGGCACCCACAGGTGGTCTGGTCAATTGAGATCCATGTTAAATAACAGCCTTTAAGCCATGTATCATAATGGAACATTGTCTCTGAGGGAAGATAGGATCGGTTGATACTCCAGTGTCTAAGCTCTAACCCATATTCATCATTCTTAAAAGGGCTTATGATTTCACTATTATATCTGTAATACTTAGAGAACCACCTACTAAAATGCCAACATTTTCTGGCTTCTGCATTTGATGCTTTGACATCCGGGTGTTGCTGGCTGCCCATCCCAATGTGACCCAATTCCTATGGTAATGATGGAAAGGACCTTCCAGAAAATGAGCTTCTCACACACAAGCCAACCAACCAATCCAGAATATGCACCTCAGCCACCTCCTTCTGCGGATCTCACAGGGCTCTAGCTCTGGGTTGTCATCCACCTGCCAGCATCACCCAGGGCCAGGCAGCTGAGGACAGCTTACTCCCACCGTGTGTAACTAATTCTAAGTGGTTACTCATCCACCACCCATTTAGTAAATCTTTTCTAAATGGGTAATTAGCAATCTCAAGACAATTGTGAAGTTTGCTTTTTCCAAAAAGTATTTTTAATTGAGTCAAGGATGAGAATTCTTTGGGGTCTGCTGTAGTCTGAGTTACGCACAAGCTCACTGAGGTTGGGTGCCTTCCCTGAAGGAAGCCTTTAATTGCAGATAACTGGAGAGAACAATTTACAATATCACATTGTTAGCACCTGAATTAGTTAGGAGTCACTTGGTGGCAAACGATGGAAATCCAGCACAAATTAGGTAAATAAAAGAGAACTCTATTACTGACCATTATTGAAAGGTCAATGCTTCACTGCAGGTGAATGTGAGCAGGGTCATCCAATGTTTCCTGTATTTTCTCTTGTTCTCTCTTCACTCTTTCTAATCCCATTGGAAGGTTCTAACTTCATGGTGGCCAACTGGCTGCCAGCAACTCCCGGTTTGTGTCCCTGTCTTCTTAGAAATCTCAGTGTCGAGACAGTGTCTCTTTCCTAGTTACCCTTCAAAAAAACCCTGAGACTCAGTCTCATTGGGCCAACTCATGTGCAATACTGACCAATCATATGGCCATCAGCACAAAGTGCTGTGATTGGTCAAACCTAAGTCAGTTGGCTACCCCTAGAGGAAATGTCCCTTCAAACAACATCCTGCTGCTCCTATCCATAGCATGTTGTCATGGATACCAGAAGACGCTGACAATAGATGCTCTCAAAATAGGTGTGAACTCCTCAAGGTAAAGGAGTGAATTTCGCAGTATCTGTTTCATTCCCAAAGCTAATTGCAAGAGTATTGCTTTGCCTTGGAATTCTAGTATCTGTCCTAAACCGTGTGTGTCTGTAATGCTATGACAAATTTATTGTGTGTTCTTGAAGAAGTGTGTGTGCCCGCTAGTTTTCTGATATTCCACATAGTCCCTAGGGATAAATGGTGTAATTGCTTCACCTTTGGTGCATGAATAGCTACAGTCTTAGAACCAAGACATACAATTTGATATGTAGGGGAGTTCTCTGAAGATAGGTGGTCTTGAAATGCAAGTTATTCACAAAAAGATGAGAGGGAACTTGTGTCTTTTATTCATGCTCGTGAAAGCCACCTGTCCCTCCTATTTATAAAAGTTGCTTTTGTGGAAGAAAAGCATAACCATCATCCCCTTTAGGTTGCTGACTTTTTTCTTCTCTTCAGATAGACTCCTCTAATGACAAGTGGGAACAGGACAGTGGTGACCAATGAATGGATTTTCTAAAAATAACTTACTAGAGCCTCTGAACGTGCTAACACACTAGACCTAAAATACCCTACTCACACTGGCATTGAGCTGGCTCCATTTAAGACTGGACTTCTCCCCAGAGAATCTTCCTTGACCATCTTATCTGAAGTTGGCCCCCATCCAGAGTTTTACTCTGTCATAGCTCCTTATTTCTCTTAATAGCATTTTCTGAAATGATGATATGTCTCCCTCAGTAGGATGTGAACTCTGGGAGAGTAGGCACCACGGATGCTTATCTTCTTCCACAGTGCCTAGTATATAGTAGGACCTCAGTGAAAGAAGAATTAATGGTTGGATGACTGGGCTCAGTATTATTTAGCTTTCCTCCAGTGTGACAAAGTGCCTGAGATAAATCAACTTAAGAAGGAAAGGTTTATTTTGGCTCATGAGATCACAGGATTCCAGTTATAATTGCTTGGCCTCATCACTGTAGGCCTGAGGCAAGGCTAAACCTCTTGGTGGAGAACACATGATAAGGCAAAGCTTCTCACTTCATGGTGCCCCGGATTGGGGAAAGAGAGAGAGGGAAAGACAGAGAGACAGGCAGAGAATGAATGAAGGATAAGATCTAGCCTTCAAGAGCCCCAAGGACCTACTTCCTTCTACTAGACCCTATCTCCTAAGTTTCTACCACTTTTCAATAACCAAGGAAATGATGAATTATGAGGTTAGAGGCCCCAGTCACCTTCCAAAGGCTCTTCCTCTGATCACTGCTGTGCTAGGGACAAAGCTTTCAACACATGAGCTTTTGGGGACATTTCAGATCCAAACCATGGCCGGCTCCAAACTGCCTCTAGGTTTATGGGTCCTTAGTTCAGAAGGGAACTGTAGAAAGGAAATCTATCAAGGATCACAATATTAAGCAGCTGGCTAACTGCAGTGTTTATTAATACACTGTAGAATCCTGCACTTGAAATCAGAAGGATTAAAAGGAACAAGAGGCTGCTGAGTCAACAAAGTCAGCAAAGGCAAATGTGTTCTGCCAGCCTTAGTTGTCTGTAAGGGTCAAGGGAGAATCCCTGGCCTTGCCATCAGCACAATTTTAGATGAGCTTGCAATGTTGGAATGAGTGGAAGTTCCCTAGTTTTCATATAAAAGAGCACTGATAATTCAGCCACATAGTTGCAGCATCTGGAGCAAACACACACACACACACACACACACACACACACACAAACAAAACAAAACAAAACAAAACCACAACTGCACCTTAAGGCCAGGGAGCAAATCCCATCAATTCTGAGAATTTGTGTGGCAAATGCAAAACCCTTCATTGGTTGACTGTAGCTTTGGATCAGTGGAGAATTCCATCTGTCAGGGCATTTGCTGTATCATAACAGTTGTTGAATTTTCTTCAGGCAACAGATGAAGAACTCTGTCTACCGAAGCCGACAGTCTCTGAACAGCCCCAGTCCAGGAGAAACTGAGATGGACCTTCTGGTCACTCGGGAGCGACCCAGGCGTGGAATCCGGAACAGTGGATACGATGTAAGTCTGTGGTGGGCTGGGGGTGAACACAAGCTCTGCTTTCCCCTGAAAACAAGAAAGACAGAGCATCCCTTAATGTGTCCGTTTACTACATTTATGGAAATTGAAAATGCACTAAAACGCTATTTTTTACTGCCTCTTTTGCAATACTACTTGGAATGTGTTAGAGGAACCCATTGTGCTGGAAGGATCATGATTTCTAAATTGCACTGTTTTTGCAAATATTACTGACCTAAAACCAGTAGAGGTTCTAAAGGTACTAAATTTCATTCCTTCTGTCTTTAGAAACTCAATAAGAACCATGCAAATGGGTTAGAATTCACAGGCGCACAGGCTTCTTTTAATTTATAGCAGTGATAAAAATTTGGACTTGTTCCTGATTTCGTAACTCCTCAATATGCCATGGAAACAATGAGATGTCCAACAGAGAGAGCTGATGATTTTGCATGACAAAGCACACTGCTTGTGTTTAATGATGTGTCCAAGATGCAAAAATCCTCCTGACCTCTACAGGCCTCTCCTGATGAGGAATTGCATCCTATAAAGCTATATGCATCCTAAACTTGGAGTTTCATCTAGGAGCTCAAGTAAATTATTCTGGGCCAAGGTGTTCAGTAATGTTGCTCCCTGCCCCACAATTTCAAACAGTCTTGATATACTCTTAGGTTTTATGAAAAATATTTCTTTCCATTCCCCTAAGATGTTTCTTTAATTGCAAATTTAAATTTTTCTGTAGCAAGAAGTATACTTCAAATATATCTGGAGAAACTTTTGTTATAATTTGAGAGGATTTCTTAAGTTTATCATACTTACTTGATGAAAGGAGTATTTTCTCCTTAAGGATTGGCCACTATTTGCCACAAAAATCTTAAAATGAGATTCTTTAATGGCTCCATTGAAAAGCAAAGATATTCTGCCTAATTTGATCTCTGCTGACATCTAACATTTAAACCTGATGTTTGTAGTGATACTCTTTATCTTTTGTTTGCTCGTTTATTTTCAGTTTCATAAAAGTTTGATAGATTAATTATATAAAATTCCAAATACTTAGAGCATATTTTTCTCCCAATAGGTTGACCTATTTTAGCAATTTTTCTCCTCACAAGAAATATTTCTTCTACCAAACTTATTCATTGATTTTATCATCAATATGTGATTTAAAATCAGCATAACTTTTAAGTTTCCAGTTAACCCTCCTACCAAGAGTGATCATTCTTCCTACATGCTTGCTTAGATAGAGACATTCTTTTTACCAACTCGAGTAGCTAAAATATGACATAATTTGCAGTTTATCTCAAGAATGGTATCGATAAATGTTATGCTTTAGATCTACGGCATTCTCTAAAAGGCTTATGCGTTCAGAGATGTGGCTTTTAGAAGGTGATTGGACTGTAGGGGTGCTGTCCCCATCAGTGGATTAACCCACTAAAGGGCTCAGAGCTGAATGTGTGGATTCTGACTAGAGATGAGTCCCTGGGGCTGTGGTTTGCAGGGGTATTATCTCCCTCCTCTGTGTTCCCTTTGCTTTCTGCTTCCTGGCCACCATGACACGAGCAACTTTCCTTCACCAGACCCTTCCACCCTGACTTTCCTGCCTTGGAGCTAGCTGACTGTGAATCCTCTATAAACCATAAGCCGAATCAGCATTTCCTCCTTTTATCTGGGAGTGTTGGGTATTGCGTCCAGTGACAAGAAAATGTCTAGAACAATAGGTTTCTTATGGAAGTCTAGGAGTGGATACTTTCACAGTTACAGAGAGATGGGGCAGAAGTCCCTGTAATAATTATAAAAAGGAGAACACTGCTCATCCCTTCAACCATGTGATATGACTTGCAATATTCACCTAGTACCTTTGGGATGCTGTGTTAGTAAAATACCTAAAACAATGAGAATTTTTAAAAGGACGCTGTTCACCTTTCACAGACTTGGAATATTATAAATATTCCAAGTAAAGATTACTTTCAGGGGGCCCTCTTCATTCTGATAGATTTTTCAAAACTGTATTTATTTGAGAAGCATATGTGCTCTAAAATTCATAAATATAAACTTGCTTCAGAGAAAGTGATCACCCAGAGGGCAGTTTCAACGCTTGAAACTATTGGTTGTGAGAATGACATTGCTCCTGGGATGCAGGTTGTAACTCAGTGGTAGAACACTTGTCTAGTACATGTGAGTCTCTGGGTTCAATTCCGAGCACCAGCACCACCACCATCCACCCCCCAAAATGGATAAAAGATCAGGGTTAAGAAAGGAGTAAAATTGAGGGAAATAAAGGGATCAGAAATGACCAGGATGTTACATGTAGGGTACCAATTCCCCAAAACAAACATCACTGTCATATGTTGCAAATATACACTTTAAAAAATGTAAGAACGAGATGCCCCTCTGGGCACTGTGGCATGTATCTGTAGCCCCAACTACTCAGGATTTTGAGGCAGGAAAGTCATGAGTTTCAGGCCAGCCTTGAACAATATAGGCAACATAGCAAGACTTTTTCTAGAAGAGAAATATGATACTGCTTACCTGTATCTTGCATGCTTTTTCTACTAATCATATGAAAAGTCCTTAACATCTGCTAACTGTACACTCTGGACTAAGCCCCCTTCTACTCTTTTTATGTGTATAACCTTATTGAATTTGAGTGGTTTCCAGTTGGGGGAGATGCTGTCATTATGCCCATTGCATGGAAGAGGAAACTGTGGTTCAGAATAGTTCCGTGACTTGTCTGCCGAATCTAGAGCTCATCCAGTTGACCACGGCACAGTACAGATTTTATGGACATCCCCCTCACTGTCTGTCTACTCTCGCATAAAGTAATATATGTCCTATATTGCTGAACCTCTACAAAAGGCCAGATGCCAGGTCTTGGAAGGATTCCTACATGGATAACTCCTACCAGCAAAAAATGAATCAGCAATAAAGTCTAAAAAAGAACTGAGTCACACTTCAAAACAGTGCATTCAATTTCTGATTCCAATCATTTTCAAAAAATGTCAAGGTGCTCTTGGCAGAAGAATCCGTGAGCCCGGCAGTGAACTGGTCATTCAACTGGAAATAGGTCATTCTTCGTACAGGGTCTGGAGATCTCAAAACCAGACCAGAGTACCTGGTCATTTGGGATACAGTAGAAACTACATCACTGGGAGATTGACTTGATTTTGAATTTATCAAAAATTGACTTTTGAGTCCCAGAAGAAAAGGCTGTATGTAAAAACAATATATCTGTGCTTCCTAGGCAAATCTTAACCCCTGCATGGATTGCAATCTAGATTGTTTCAAGTGTTTCTGTATAGCAAGGGGTGTTCCAGCCTGAAAATTCTTGGCTCCAAGGAGTTTGAGGTCTCCAGATTTTGCAGCAACAATTTTCAACCTCTCGGTCACCCTACCAGCCAGCACATCCCTGCCAGTAATTATGGCTCAGTTAGTAATAGTATTCTACAAGTACTCCTTGCATTATTTTTTAAAGATGTCCCAAATTGATCACTCCTAAGAGACCAGACTATGTTATTAAACTTTTGCACTAAAATTACTTTGTCTGCACATGTGTGAATGCCACATTGCTTCTCTGGTGTGAGAGACTGAAAGTGTAAATAAGGATCAAAATGTATAGTAGATATTGTGAAACAGGAAAAAAAATGTTCAAATAGGAAGGGTAAGTAGGGAGGGAGGAGGAGGAAAGGAAGGAAGGGAAAAGAAAAAAATGAGAAAAGAAGGAAAAAATGGAAACAAAGCTTTTGTAAATGAGGAAGGGAGATGGGGTTGAAAGAAGGAAGCGAGGGAGGGGAATAGGCAAAAAAAAGAACCAAGTTATACCATATAGAGGTACAAGTTCCCTACAGTGAAGATGATCATTGTGTATACCTAAAATGTACCAATAAATTTAATTTAAAAAAATAAAATTACTTTGTCTGATGTGTAAGGCAGGTAGAAAAGAAAAATCTCAGCCTAATATGTGAAAGTAAAAAAAAATCTCTATTTTATTCATTTCTGAATGAAAGTCATATGGACAATAATGAAGCCGTGAATAAAAGGGAAGAAAATGCCCCAACTATGATCCTCAGGTAGTGCTTTTCTCCATAGCAATCCATGAGTCCAGTGTGTGCACAATACAGCAGGCTTTGCTTGCAAAAGCCAAGGAATAATCAGATCATTCCCTGAAGGTAAAAACGCACATTTCCAACCAGATCTGATTTTTAGAGCTCTTTCCTTTGTTTTTTTGAGGTACTAGTGATGGAACCCAGGGCCTTATGGATGCTAGGTGAGCTCTCTACTACTGAGGTACACCTCCAACCCTGATCTGTTTTTTTTTTTTTTGAAGTCTAAAAAATCCATGGTAAACACAGGCTCAGCTATCTGCCTTGGCCCTGGGGGAGCCTCTGAAATGGATTGTTTTAATTATAACTTTGAAAATTAGTTCTGACCTCTCTGAAATAGATATTTCTGAGCCACTTCTCTTAGATTTCTTTCTAAGGCTTTGTCTAAAGTTTCACATGCTAGAGGCATCACTGGTCCCCAACTTAGGAGCTTTCAACTTGTGATTTTTAAAAACTTTATGATGATATGAAAGCAATGTGTTTTCAGTAGAACTCACGACTCAGTAGATCTCAGGTTAAATTTTTATCTTTCCCAGTCTAGCAGTATGCAGTTGGTACTCTCTTGTAACTAGCCAGTGGCAGTGAGCCACAGCTCACGGTCACCCCTGGGATTTGATATTGAACAATCCTTCCTCTGTAGCGGACTGTGTTGCCAGCATTTTTTGGATATCGTCTCTTGTGTTTCTGCATCCTATCATGTTTACAAAACACCAATCTGTATGTGTGCATGAGATCTTCAGCACTTCATTGTAAAATAGGCTTTGTAAACTAATGTAAGTGTTGTGAGTGATTTTAAGTTGGGTGAATTGAGGACATTCAGTAGGTTAAGTGACTTAGGATATAATCGATGTACAGGGGGTTTCTTGGGCCATAACCCCACTGTAAGTCAAGGGGCATCTGTACTTAGTGAGCATTCCTGGTCATCTGACAGTTCATTCCCTAAAAAGTGACTGGTGGGTTGAGAGTTGCATTGATTAATCTTGACCATAAACTTAACTGGATCAAGAGACTCCTTGTGAAGTGATTGGATTGTGAGGGCTGCAACAGTTCATAGCTGAATGGGTTATTAGGAGGTGGATCTTAAGTAAAGCGGGTCACTCTCCTTAAGTGGGTCTTAAGTAAAGTGGTCTCTGGCCCCTTCTAGTCTGGCTCTTCCCCTGTGCTGTGTTCCTGGCTGTCATGTCCTTCTGCCATACCCTTCTACCATGCTATTTCTGCCTTGCAGCCAACTGACCATGGACTAATACCTCTGAAACTGTGAGTCAACTAAACCTCTTCTTTAAGTTGTAAATATCAGATATTTTGTCCCAGCAATAGGAAAACTGACCAATGCAAATACAAGAATGTTCAGAAGGACAGCTGATCTGTTGATGTACCTCAGGAGAGTCAGTGTCAAGGACATTGGCTCTCTCATTCCGAAGGCATGCTTTGGGAAATGTTTCGAAATATCATCAAAAATCAAATGATTTAATGACTTAAAAGTACATGTAAACTACAAAAAGGGGTAATAAGCAATAGCCAGCTGCAGAAAACAGAAATTATCAAGCTATTTTAAACAGACAAAAAACATGACTAGGAAGAATTATGTGCTCATAAAATCATCAGAGGGTTGGAGGAATGTCCAGGAAAGACTCCTAGAATAGCTCTGCAGGGCTGATCCAGGAAGGGCTGCTGCCTCTGTCCCAAGCAGGAAGGTGGGGAGCAGGCTGCCCTGGAACTGCCATGGTTAAGAAAACAGCTAGTTGGGTGTGGTTGCACACACCTGTAATCTTCGCACTAGGGAGGCTGAGGAGAGAAGATCACAAGTTTGAGGCCAGCCTGGGCTATATAGCAAATTCAGTCTCTCACAGCTTGCTGAGGCTGTGGACATTGGCTGTTGTGCCTCGTAAGTATTCACGTTTCTGCATCTGACAATGCAGCCAGCTCTCTTTGTTACGGGTGACCTGTGGTCACTGAAAGGAGGCCAGGGAATCAGAACAGTTGTTCTGGTGGATTCTACTTGCAGGGAATTGAAATATGATTTGGCTGCCTGCAATAATTTATAGCAAGTCTGGGATCTTCTAGGTAAGTCTGTAATTGTATAATGAATGCAAGTCTTTTCTGCCCATCCACTCTCCATCCATGACCCTGCATTTTACAGTTGGTCTCAGGGATTTTGTCCTTTATTCTAGAAGCAACCTGCATGTTACCTCCCTTAACTAGGTGCTCTGGTGTTGACCTTACACCTTCTTAGCATTCCATCTAGATCTTTCCTACATTATCCCTCATTTCACCTTCAATTTCTTTCTCCTACCTCTACCAGCTAATTTAGCTATAGTTACCCTAACCTGATATGCCTTGAGTTCATGTATAGTACAGTGTGTTTTAACCAGGACTTCCAATCCAAGGGAAATATCTGACAATAGATCAGGCTCTGGAGAGCCTGAGGCAAAGAAGTTGAGATGTTTGATCTTATTCAAAGCCAGGCCTCCACTTCCCTTCCTCCCATACAGGCAGCTTTTCACTGGGCTGGGGGCGGACAGACCTTCTCTTCTCTTAGGTGTACTTGAGTGTGAGACACCTGCTTCTCTCTGATCTCCTGTGCTCTCAACCTGCCTGCTCCTTCCCTGGGTTCCTGCCTACCCATCCCAGCTTCTCCCAGACTCTCAAACTGTTCAGCTTTTTTACTTAGGATAACCACTGTCTCCAGAAAGCTCTTGGTAAGAACACATGTCAGGGAAGGAATGGAAACCCAATTCGGCATAGTTAAGAGCTGGACAGTGGGGCGGAACTACAAAGCCTTGGCTGACTCCTTGCAGAGCTGTCCCAAGTCTAGGTGGAGCCGCTGGCATTTGAATGCTAGTGTATAACAGTGATTGAGTGTCCTGGGGTGAGGCTACTGTCTTTAGCCAAGGGCTGTTCCCAGCAAGAGCTGACCTCTGAGGGCTGGCAGCTGGCAGTGTGCCCAGCAGCTGGGGAGCCAGTCCTCTAGTCCTGAGCACCATGTCTGTGTCCACTCCTGTGTGTTCCTCGGCCCACCTGTGGCCACCACCAAACCTCTGTGGGAGCCAGAGGCTAGTGGACAAATGAGACTACCCCTCTGGGTTTGCTGTCACTTTAATTGCCAATAGCAGTCACATACCAAGTGCTAAACCTCATGGCATATGTGCACTGAACATATGTAAATTCAGCAGTACAGGGCCCTGAAGGAAAAAGGAAAATAAGCAATAACTAATGCCTAAAAAAGTAGTCTTTGCATATGTTCTGTTCATGTGGTACCTTGCACATCTCTTGACCCCTATTACTCTAAGAATGCATATTAAGGCCACATACATGTTACTACAAGGACGATTTAAAGGATTTTCGAGGGCTTAATTCAGCATGATTTTACCTTCTCTGCTGGCATTAGCGTCTAAGCCCCACATACAGTTACCTGTGCCACTGTACCTAACTGTGCAAGGCTTTGGAGAGGAGAAAGATGTGACTCGGGCGATTGCACATCTGTGGAACGAGGCGGAGGCGCACGCAACGTGCTCTGACAATGAACCTGGATGGGAGGGGGGCATCCTCCTGCAAGTCTGTCCCTCCTGCCTGTGCCCTGGCTGCTGCTGGTCTAGTGCCCATTCCTCACCATTGCTGAGGCTGCCCCACTGCTGAGGTGGAATCCTGAAACACACACCCTTGATTCAAATCCTCCCCATGGCTTTGGACAGGTGACTCAGAGTCTAAGCTCCTTGCCCAGGACTCATCTGGGTTGCCTGGCCCAGGCACGCCTGCTAACTGAGCTCAGCACTCCTTAATCCCACCCCACCCCACCCTGGGCTGCTGCCCAGATGTCCTTCCTCCAGCCTGCCATGTGGTTTTGTGTTTCCCCATCTTTGCACACACTCAGACTCTGCTCAGAGCATCCCTTCCTCCCTGCTTCACCTCTGTGACATTTGGGGCTGGGTGATTCTTTGTTCTGTGCATTGTAGCAGCATCCCTGGCCTCTATCCTCTAACTGCCAGTGGCCCCTTCTGGTTACGACAACCCAAACTGTCTCTAGACATTGCCATGTGTTCCCTGGGAGGCAAACCCACTGACGTAGGTAACGTTTTCGGAACTTGGTTTAAATATTATTCTCCCCAGAATCTTTTCCCAGCACCCATGTCTGCAGATCTGGCGCAGATGCCTGTCCTTTGTGTTCCAGTAGCTCCTGGTTCTTGCCCCAATCACAGCCCTTACCTTCAGTTTCTGATTATTACTGTATTTATTTTATTTCTCCATTCAACTCCTCAAGGGCAAGAATCATGTTTTATTCTTTCCTGAAACCTCAGCACTCAGAACTGGAGCTAGCATAGAGTAGTGGCTGTGTTTCTATTTGTTGAGCAAATGAACAAATAAGTGTCAAGCAGCTAAGTGACTCCTAAGCTAAGCCTTGAAAAACTGGGGCATAGTTCTAGCTCTGAGGCATATAAACATTCAACTCACCTGCCAAAGCTGGAGACAAATGCACATTATGGTAGTTATCAGTTAGGATATTTTGGCTGAAATGAACAGAAAACCCAACCCAACCCAAGCTATCTTAAAGCACAAAGGGAGGGACTGCAGGTGCAGCTCAGTGGTAGCACACTTACCTAGCATTCATGAAGCCAGCAAAGCCTGCTGGAAGTAGACAGAGAACATTAGCTCCTGTGACTCCAGCTAGGACTCCAGTGGACCAGGCAACAATGCTCTTCCTTCTGCTCTTGCACTGTAGACAACTCAGAATTACTCTGAGATAGGTGTCTTGACACCAGAGAGAGGACTGTCCCCAGAGGGTGGCTTTCTTGGGGCAGATGAGATTGGAGATGGGTTTCATGGAGGAAGCCCAAGACCTGTTGCCCAATGCCTCAGCACCAGGCCACACTTTCAAAGGGGACCTCAGAAGTCATGTTATTGCAAACATAGGTGGACCAGAAATGTTGAGTCAAGACAAATGGGATCTTGTGACCTACACAGTACTGAACCCCTTTTGGGCTGGGGTTCAGGAGCTGGAGTGGAGCTGGCTCCTGGGTGTCTGCTTTAGGCTGCAGAAGTTTTCCTTTGGGGACACAGTGTAATGCTGAGAACACCAAACTGTCCTGCCAGTATGGTCACAGTGTAACTGTGGCTTACTCCTTGGAAGATTAAGAAACAACAAGAAACAAAGAGGATTGTGCTCTTTCCTTAGAAGTCACCTCGCCCAAATCAGAAGCAGCATGTCGTTCTCCTATCCCCACTGCCTGGGTGTGACTACTGTTTTGGGAGACGAAATGAAATTTGACACTTTTGGTGAGGTTTTTAAGAATTTTACATGCACACTTTGCAGAGGAGAATCATCCAGCCATTATTCCGAGCCTCCCACCTGTTCTAAGAGGAGCTGATCTCATTCTACTGACAGAGGAGCTTTTGAGGCAGGGGCTTGGTTGGAAACTGCTGCAAAGATCTCTGTTCTACTGTCCCCTGGTCGTCTCCTCCCCATGAGGTGAAGGCAGAACTTCCTGAAATTTGGTTTCCAGAAACGACTTCCTAGATCTCCCTCTGCTTTCCCAGGGGCAGGTTGCCCATGCAGCCCCTGTTCTAACCAGGGCAGGCATTACATGGTGGGAGCAGCACTGCTTTGCATGGCCAAGGACACCCCCTGATTGGTGGGAGAGAACATGGACACGGAGCCAGATCAATTTCATCACGGCCAGATGGCCCAGAATTTGTCTTGCTGAAACCCCACCTGGTCTCTGAGCCCTTGCCAGGAAGTTGCAGTATCTTGTTCAGAGTCTGTTCTCCTTGCAGGATGGAGCTGTACTTCACACTAAAGCTGAAAATCAGGGCCTCTGGGGGAATTTTGGAGAAGAGCTTCAGATACTGGTACTCTGGAAATGTACCAGGATAAGGCCAAACCATGTTGTTTGTCCTAGAAAATCTGGCCATGTAAGATAGCCATCCACTTTGGGGCTTGTTGCTCAGGAAATTCTGGAATCCGTGGTCTTAGGAGCCCTCATCCCTTTTCTTCCAGTGCACTGGGAATAAGACCTTTTAATCTATTCTAGGCCCACAGAAATGTCTTTCACCATCTTTTGTTTTTCTGTTGGTGCTTGTTTTTGAACCTGAGCCTTCACACCGAGCTACCTCTCCAGCGTTTTGATTTGTTACATTGAGATAAGGTCTCATTGAGTTGCCCGGGCTGACTTGTAATCCTCCTGCTTCAGCCTCCTTGCTAGCTGGGAGTAGGAGTATGTGCCACTCTATTCAGCTTTTTTATTGCCTCTAAATAAAAATTATTCAGGCTTTTCACACTCATTTCCACACAGTCATTGAGTGAGTTTTTATGAATGCCTAACTATGTGCTGTCCTGAGGGGTGGCTGGAGTCATGCCAAAGTCCCTCCCCTTGTGGAGCCTGCAGTCCTGTGGGAGGACAGACAGAAATACCCTCACAGAGATGGGTGGCACAATTCCAAGAACATGCAGTGGAGCGAGGCAAGGGGGAGTGACAGGCTGGGCCAGGGAAAGGCTCCTTTGGGAGGTGACTTTGAGCAAATGCCTAAAATGAGGGATGGTAGGGCCCCAGGAGGGGGGCATTCCCGGCAGAAGCAGCAGCGGGGGGGCACACACTGGAGGAGCTCAGAAAGCACCCAGTGACCCACATCCCATGAGTCCACATTTGTGGTAGAGGCTCCCAGCCATGACTCCTTGCTTCCCTTCACCCCCTCCACATCTAATCTGTGATTTCTCTTTCAAAATATATCTTGACCTTATCTGTATCCTGTTGTCCACACCCACCCTATTCCAAGCCCTTGCCTTCTCTTCGTATCTGGATTACTGCTAGAGCCTCCTAAATGACCTTCTATAAATTCTTCCATTCCAATCACATTTCTGCCCTGTTTAGAATTCTCTAACGGTTTCCGCTTGTCCTCTTGACCACTGGGGCTTCAGCCACAAGATCTGTGTATGTGTTTGCTAGGGCACAGGCTAGGCAGTTGAAACCATAAAAGTGATTCAGGCCAAAGCTCTGAATCAGGGTATTAGCAGTGCTTGTTCACCCTGAGGGTCACAAAGGAGGCTCCAGGCCTCACCCCGAGGTTTGAAGACAGCAGTGTTTTCCCTGGAGACCCCACAGCATCTTCGCTCTGTGCATGTCTGTGTCCGCATCTCCACCTCCTAGGACATGAGTCACACTGGCTTGAGGTGCGCACTCATGACCTTGTGCTGATTTATTTACCCCTGAAAAGACCCTGTCTCCAAATTCAGTCCCATCCTGGGCTGAGATCCTGGGTGGTAGGACTTCTGCGTAAGAATTTTAGAGGGGACGCAGGGCACAGCCGCGCAGTTGTTTGTCCTTCTCAAATGCTGTAAAATCCTTCCTACTTTCGGACTTTGTCCTAAGCTTTCCTGTTTGTCGGCCAAACCCCCTTCCTTTGGGTCTCAAAAAATTGTCACCACCTCAGACAAGGGCATCCTCGGCCATCCTCATCAAACTGGCTATGACACCTCAACTCATTTTGTTGCTCTTATAATGGCACAATTGATAATATGGTAAAATGTTCAGATTTGATGAGCTTTGACAACTGTGTATATCCTTGTACCCACCAGCCCAATCAAAATATAGAACATTTTTATCATCCCCTAGAAAATTCCCATAATCCTTCTTTCAGCTAATCTTCACTTTCCTGGGAGGTATATCTACCATTCCAGTTCTTCCTGTTCTTGAACTTCGTATAAATGGACTTCTTCAGTATGTTCTGTCTTACTTATTACTTATTACTACTGAGTAATACTCCAATTTATATATCTAACACTACTTGTTTATTCACCATGCTGCTGTTGGACATTTCAGAGATTTCCAGTTTGGAGCTGTTATTTTAAAAACGTTAAAGGTTTCATGTATTTTGTAAATACATGCTATCATTTATCTTAAATAAGTAGGAGTGGAATATTTGGGTTGTGGAGAAAGAATATGTCTAATTTTTTAAATAAACTATAGTCAAATTTACAAAGTATTGTACTATTTTTCCTTGTCCCAGCAGCATGAGAGTTTTAAGTGGATCTAAAACCTTTTTATCTCGCCAACATTTGCTGCTATCAGCCTTTTTAATTTTAGACATTCCATCGGATGTGATATGAAACAATTTCCCTAATGACTAATAGCATCAAACGCCCATCTGCACATTTACTGGATGTTTAAGTATCCCTTCTGATGAGATATCTTTTCAAGTCTTTCACCCCAGTTCTTAAGTTGAATCACCTTTTTGTTATTCATTTGTAGAAATTATTTATATATTCCAAACAAATCCTAATGCTTTCTTTTTAATAGCTGTCTAATAAAGAAATTACTTCTTAATGTGGATGAAGAGGGCTATAAAACATTTCCTAAAGACTAGACAATGGGACCAAGTGTGTTGTAATATTTTCCAGAGGGCAGATAATATGGGGCTGCAGCATCCTTCAGCTTTGCTTCCATGGGTTTTAAACAGAAACTGAATAGGCGAGGTGGGGGTACAATGGTAATCCCATACTCAGGAGGCTGAGGCAAGAAGATTGCTGTGAGTTCGGGGCTAAGCAGAAAGATCCTGTCTCAAAAACACAAAACAAAACAAAACAACAAAAGACATTCTATATAATATATGTTATATATATGTAATATATAATATCATTCTATGTTTATATAAAGTCCAAAAGCAGGAAAAACTAGTCTGCAACATTACAAGTCAGGATAACAGTAATTTGTGGGGAGAAAGATAAGGGATATACTAGGTTTCTGTGGTCCTTGTGATGTATTGCTTGGTCAGTGTGCTGATTCCATATAGGAATGTTCCATTTGTGATAAGGCATCCATTTGTGCCACTATGAGACATGCACTTTATCATTTGAATGTTATACATCAATAGTGGGAGGGGCCATAAAAGTATAAGCTTCCTCCAAAACTCAAGCATAATGTCTTATATTAAAATGTCATGTATACTCAAAAATGAAGGTTCTGTTCAGGGGACCCCATAAAGCATGATGCCCGGGGCCCGTGCTCAGGAGTGCAGAAGCAATAGCTTCCGCCTCTTCTAAACACTGTGGCCTTGGCTGCCGGGTTTTGATACACCAGAGCTACCTAAACCTTAAGTTTATGCACAGCTTCTGTACCAATCATTCTAATTTTTTTTGGCAGTACTGGAGATTAGGGTTTTTACACTGAGCTACACCCCCAGTCTCCCACCCCAATGCCACCTTTATCTTATCTTTTTAATTTTGAGACGGGGTCCTGTTAAGTCACTAAGTTTTCCAGTGGGCTTAAACACAATTTTCTTTCTTCAGCCTTTCAGAGTGCTGGGATTACAGATGTACACACCCGACCATGACTATATGCAAAGTTTAAATCACAAGGATACCTTCTCCATTGGGAAACCACCTAAAATAGAAATTGGTTTACAATATCATTGTATAAAAAGGGAAATCTGTAATTTGAAAATTTCATATGTATATCAGAATGCTATGAAATTACTGAGCTATTCCCTATAAATACATATATCAATTGACAGGAGACATGGATTAAAAAATTCCACAATGTTATATATAGTAGAGCCTATTTTTTTAAAAAACCTCACAAATATAGGACTGGGGATTTAGCTCAGTGGCATAAGCACCTGCCTTGCAAGCGTGCAGTCGTGAGTTTGATCCCCAGTAACAATAAAATAAAATAACAAAATAAAATAAAAACCTCACAAATACAGAAAAAATGCTTGTGTGTGTGTGTGTGTGTGTTCTGTTTATAAAATCCTAACTCAGACCACTCATTCTACAAGAGTAAGTCAGAGGACTGTGTAACAAAAGAAAATTTTAACTATCTCTATTCCTTCATTCATATTTTTCATATGCATGAAGGCAAATATATCATCCTCAGTAATACTTTTTAAATTCCCCTAATTCCTTTGCTATTCATATTATCTGTCTGGAAAAATCCCCCTAAAAATCCTCCAGCCCACACCTTCTGTCTCACTTAGGTTTCCCATCTGTTGTGGTTTGGATCAAAATTGTCTTCCAAAAGGCTCATATGGTCAGATGTCGGGCTTTGGGGAGCTGATTATATTGGGGAGAATTAACTCATCAATGGGTCAACCCATTAATAAGTTCATAGTTGTTCTGCTGTGATGGAGGAAGTAGATCTCCAGGATGCTACTTAGAAGAGTATATCCTGTCCTCTGTCCCATCCCATTGCTGGCTTTTTCTGCTCTCTTTGCTTCCTAGCTGCTATGAAGTGAGCTGCCTTCCCTCTCTATGCCCTTCCACCATTGGAGCCAGCCTACCATGGACTGAAGTCTCTGAAACCATTAGCCAAAATCAATCATTCTTCCTTTAAGTTGTATAGGTATGTCAGGTATTTTTTCTTAGCAGTAAAAGCTGACTAATAACACTATCCCCACTCCCTGCTCTCTTGTGCACACAAGCTAGAGATTCTGTGTGGCAAAAGTGGGCCCTCCTTGCAAGGGGAGAAGCTGACCTGGGCCAAGCTCTGTGTGGCTTGGGCGGAAGTGTTAGGATCGGGTATAGTGCTGGAAATGCATTACCTTCATAATCATCATCCCGTTCTTTATGCAGGGGAAACACCCTGAAGGACACTCAGGAAGGTTGACATGTTAACAGTAGTTATTTTTGACAGTTGAATTAGGGTATATTTTAATTTTCTTTGTTTTGCTTATCTGTGTTTTCTGATTTTTTTTTGCCATGAACAGACATTCCTTGATTAATTTTTCAGAGTTTCTATTGAAGTACATCTTGATTAATTTATAAAAAAGAACTTTAAAAAATAATTCCCTCATACTTTTCAAGAGTATAAGATTGAAAAGAGCAAGTTTAGTACCTGCCAAGTTAAGCATAAAAATAAAGCTTCTACCCCAAATCTGATCTCAGATATTCTACCCAAGCCAACCATCAACCAGCACTAGGCTTTGATCTTGTTTCTGTAAGCAAAAATGTTTTCAGAAATGTGCACGTGAAGAAAAAAAGACATAGGACATATTAAACCAGCATACTTGGCCCCTTGCTTGACAATGGGTACAGGGGCTGAAGGTCCTGAGAGACTGAGTGAGCTGAGATGTGCAGAAAATCCCACACAGGGCCGGCCCATCACCGGTCTTCCAGTAGATGTGAGCACCTACTATGAGCACTACTTTAGCATCAGCTCAGAGCTAGGCCCTGCTTTAGGGCTGTCAACACAGTGATCCTACCCCAAAGGAGCCCCCAGTCTGTGTCAGGAGTCAAATAACAACAATCACAGCCAGAGAGCATTTGTTAAATGCTCATGTGCAGAGACACTTCTGAGCGCTGCGTATTTATATACTGACACTCTTCAGCCTTATAGTCACCTCTGAGGCAGCCTGTCTGAATAATTATCTATCTCCTGTCCTCCTGGCCAGAGATATCTGCTCAGCCCTCAGCCCGAGCCTAGAATGGTAATGTGGTAATGGATCTTTACCTATCTACAGTGGGTAAATGCCCAGATGCTAGAATTAAACTTTCTGCCAATTAGGGACAACAATTTGATCTTTAAAAACCCCAATTCCTTCATCTGTAACATAGGACTAATCCTACTTGTTAATATTGCCTCATAGGTTATTATAAGGATAAAAAGAGCTGGATGTGGTGGCATACGCCTGTAATCCAACGTGTGGAAGTTTGAGGCCAGGCTAGTGGGCTAGATAGTGAGTTAATGGCCAGCCTGAACTATATAGCATGACTATCTCAGAAACACAAGATTAAAAATTCAATATGTAAAAGTTCTTAGAACAGTGTCTGGTATGTAAGTTATAGGCTGGCTGATATTATTTTTGCTGTTATTATCTCCTTTTGTAGGAGCTCCTTCCAGCTGGAACACAGTCTTACTAATTGTTAGATTCATAACACCACCCCAGAAGCCAGCATACAGTTGAAACCAAGATTTGTGCAATAAGTAAAAGAACAAATATATGAATCATGTGTTGCAGGCAGGGAGGTTGGAGGGTGTTTCCCTTCATGAGTAGGCATTAGATTACTCCAAGGGTGATGCTAATGGAGGAATATGGCACTTCTTAGGGCAGCTAGAGTTACAGAGATAATGAATATTAGACACAGTTCAACTATCCCAGTAGGAGAAGCCCGAGGCTTAGGGAGTCATGCACCTTGCATATGGTTGGTTGTGCATCTCATTAGCATCGGAGGGGATGTGCTAAAGAAAGCAGGCCCTTTAACCTCAAACTCAGTCGGTAGGGAATTGGACAGACTTTTTATTTCAGGCCAAGTTCACGAAGTCTTATTGAATGCCAAGCATCTTAAACTAGGCTCACAGAAATAGAGGTGTGGTGACTCAGGGAGAGTCTAGTTTGCGGCAGGGCAGACATTGAAGAATTCCAGTGGGATGAGAGAAAGCTCAGGCATGATGAGAGCTGGTCATGTTTCCATCTTCAGATATTAAGAGACCAAAAAACAATCTGAGAACTGTGGGAAAACAAGTTCTTTAGACTATGGCTTGAACAAACTGTTGAAGTGATACTTGAGTTATGCTCTGTACCCTCCAGTTAAATGGAGCTCCCCATACATAATGGAAGCCCTGTGGGGAGAGGTAGAAATTAATTTCTATTGGGGGTTTCATGGGTAGATGGTAGTGGGAGCTGCTTCCCTTATAAAAGTAGTGCTTCCGCATGCCCTTCCTCACAGGGAGGAATCTTGGGGAGCAGGAGAGCAGGGAGATATTGCTATGAAGCACACTTTTGCCCTGCCTAATGCACAACTATAAATTCACATGATAACAGATCTACCAATATGGCTGGAAAGGCATGGTACAGCTCAGGGGTGGGAAAATCATAACTCAGCTCCTCACTGGTGCCATTAACCTCCCACCTGGGAGTAGTTTAGCACTGAGCATCCATTATGTATTAGTGAGATTGGGGATGTAGGAGGAAGGGCCATGTGTGGGAAGTAATCCAGCATTAATGAGGCAGTACTGTAGAGCAGGATGTGCTCAGCACAGGAGCTAGGAGCGCTGGCCTCTATCATTATCCTGCCCTGGGTGACTTTGGGCAAGTTATTTATCTGCTGTGGCCTTGACTTCCTCATCTGTAGAAATGGGGCTTGAATTAAATCACCTCCTAAAGTCCATCAGGCTCTGAATTCAATTCAGAATGTTTCATGCATTATATGAAGAAAATTGCAAAAGTTGTAGTCCCTTATCCTGGAAGGTAGAACCAGGCAAAATCTCAACCGCAGTTTTCCAGCCTTCGCAGAACGTGCATCCCAGGCTGTGACCATAAGGCTTTCCCTAAGGAGCCCCTAGCAGAAGAGTCCCAGTGTGACCCAGCCCAGGGTTTGGGGACATGCTCTCAGGCATGACATGTCTTTGAGTTTTTGGTATCTGGAGAGTAATTTCACATTCTTTGCCATATTCTATCCTTGCTCAAGTTCATATAAAAATAGGACTTTAAATTACTAAATCTAGATCTGAAGGTTGATAGAGAACCTTACCTTTCATGAACTACAGCCAAGTCTTAAGCCTGGATGATAGGATTACAGGAAACATCTAATTTGAAGTTTGTGTTTTCTGAATTTTCAGTCTCTTCTCTAAAACTAAAGAAAAATAAATACCTATTTTCAAATGAAGTACGTCATAGTTTCAACCTTTGTGTGTAATATTTAGGGAAGGACTTCCCTGTATGAATGAGTTCCTAATGGCACTTTCTTACTCTGTTCATGTAGCCATCCAAGTGCTTTAGAGATATCAGCCACACAATGTGTACATCTGAATGATGATGATGATAGTGAAAGTCACTTTCATTACTGTGCTAACATTATATATCTTTACATGTACATTTGTCTAATCTTTATTAAATATTTTCAGGCAGCATGATCCTCATTTTAACAAGTTATCAGAACACCAGAGTGAAAGCAACTTCCCTGGTTGGAACATCTTTAACACCTCATGTTTTAGCTTCTCAGCTCACCCCTAGGATCTGACTCTTGCTGCAGAGGATGCTACAGAGCAGTTGATTGTTATCACATGAGAAGTTCCTTTGCTCCTGCTTTTGTGCATTCCACAGCCTGAGACTGTGCTTGGCCAGTGTGGTAGAATGAACACCTATGGAGGCCCAGCCAACAGTGGCAGGGAGGCCTCAGAATAAAGAGTAGACACTAACCAAGCCTTTATCGGCAGACAAGAGTAATTGGCAGTTATCACCTCCTGCTCTTGACACTAGTGAAGTTCCAGCTCTTTGCACACCTGATACTGCAGATGTCCCCTCAGAATCTGAAAGGGTCAGTGGGGAAAACTCAGGAATGTTCTACATCAGTGAATCTCAAACTTGAGCAGGAATCAGAATCTCCCAGGGCACTTATCAAAGTTCAGGGGCCCCACCTCAGCTTCCATTTCATTGTACACCACTCTGATAAATGGCATCAGGCAACCAGCAATTCTCTAACCAATAGTAGCATGCAGGACCTCTTAAAAAGTTTTCCAGAACCAAAATTACTATCCCTTAGGGTGTATACTACAGGCTGCTCCAGATTCTTATGCTCAAAGGCATAAAGAGTATAAAATATGTACATGTACCAATACTCCACAATTAGTACATTCATTGTTTCATAAACATATACTACAAAGAGATTTTTTTTTTAATTTTAGAAACTACCATGAATTCCATCCATGAAAGCTGTTTCTCATTACTATGCTAATTAGCAAAATGTGCATCTAGCTGTGCATAACCAAAGTGTACAATAGTGGCTGGAGTGTGACCTTTCTTATATAATGCTGGCTGACAATCTGTGTCATCTATGACTCCCTGGTTGGACACCTAGGCTAGAACTTCAATTAGCACAAATGTGTAATATAATCAATCCAAGTGAATATTTTGGAGTAGATTATGGGCCACCTTCATGGGAAGGAACTAAATTAACAAATCTTTGGGCTTTTTTGGTCCCACAGACAGAACCTGAAATCATAGAGGAAACCAACGTGGACAGAGTTCACGACCCCCGGGGCTACGCCAGGTCAAGGCCAGTGAAAG
The DNA here is from genome assembly GCA_004027455.1 of Hydrochoerus hydrochaeris. Classification (NCBI taxonomy): domain Eukaryota; kingdom Metazoa; phylum Chordata; class Mammalia; order Rodentia; family Hydrochaeridae; genus Hydrochoerus; species Hydrochoerus hydrochaeris. Next base: position 152,552 of record PVLA01003478.1, read on the forward strand.
GCCACTCAGAGACCTCCACGCTGAGCTCACAGCCATCTATCGATGAGGTGAGGCAGCAGATGCACATGCTGCTAGAGGAAGCCTTCAGCCTGGCATCCGCAGGCCACGCCGGCCAGAGCCGCCACCAGGAGGCCTATGGCTCCACACAGCACCTGCCCTACTCCGAGGTGGTGACCAGCGCCCCGGGGACCATGACCCGGCCCAGGGCTGGCGTGCAGTGGGTGCCGACCTACCGCCCAGAAATGTACCAGTACAGTCTACCCCGGCCGGTAAGTCCGATGTCCCTCCTGTCATCATTGGTCCGCCCTGGCCAGTGGGTCCCAGAAGGGACTCAAACAAAGCAGGGACTTCTAATGATGCACCATGTTAGGAGTCAGAGACAGAACTTGCTGGTTCCCACTCTAGCCTTCATCCACAACAGAGCCTTTTATTCCTCTAGGCAAAACATGCAAAAAATCTCTTATGCTGGGAAGTGGTGGCACATACCTGTATCCCAGCACTTGGGAGGCTGAGGCAGAATCACAAGTTCTAGTCCTGCCTGGGCAACTTAGCAAGAACCTGTCTCAAGATAAAGACAGTTTTAAAAGAGCTTGGGATGTAGCTCAGTGTGAAGGCCCTGGCTTTAACCTCCATGACAGAAATAAAGTGAGGCTGTAGCTCACCCCAGTACCACCAGGGGGAGAAAAAAAGAAAAGCCTTTATGTTCAACCTTAATACAGTATAGAATGAATTTTATTTTCTACTGACCCTCCTGAAAAGGGCTGACCTCATTCTTCATTCAAAAAGAACACCAGGTAAACAGTAAATGCTAGTGGATTTAGTAGTCATTGCTTCCATGATTTCAGATAACAGTTTTAATTAGTTTGCATTGCATTCACCACTGTAGCTTCTACATATACCTTTTTCAGATGACAGGCATAGTTGTATAAATCATAAACCATATAGACAGAGCTGGCGTATATAGATTCAGCCCTTCTGCTATCCCAGGCCCTATCTCAGGGGTTACTTCTGAGCAGAGGTTTATGAATTGTTACTGTGATTTGTCACTATTCAAGAAGAGTCAACATTACTGAGTGTTTTACCAGCCCTCTTACTGATCTGTTACTTGTATGTTACTTATTCAGTGCTTACTTACAATAAGCCCCTGAGAAAAGTACTCATTTTGTCCCTAATTTACGGAGAAAACTGAAAATATACAACTTGTTCAAACACAGTTAGGAAGAGACAGAGTTGGGAGCCAAGGCTAGACAGTCTGATACCAGAAACTAAGTTCTCGAGTGTGTCATATTGGCTTGTGTTTCGTTCTATCGCCTCCCCTCTGTATTATTTACTTCATTTGTGGTAGGTTGTTTGGGGCACCTATGAGCCTGCACTCCCTCCTCCTAAGTAAACACTATCCTGGGACTTAATAAATTGCTGCTGAGATGCTGTGTAAGTATAGATGATTCGTAAAAGAGCCCAAAGTCTGTTGCAAATTGGGGCTCAAGAGAGGTGGCTGTGCTTGGGGTCAGCATCAGTGCAAGTCTTTGTCCTTAGGTCAGCAGGTTTATAATTTCTCTCTTGTCCCTTTCTCCAGGGAGATCATATCCTGGGACCTGCCTTATGCTGGTTATGCTCACAACTGCTTTATTATTAAGAATGTGTATTTGTCAACTTTCAGTGAGTCTCGGGTGGCCAGGTGCCAGGGTGACCTGCCTAGGACACTTGTGCTCGTTGGTCTGCGTGCTCCTTCACTAAATACTGCAAATGCCAGTTTGGGGAAAATAAAACAACACAAGAACTAGTTGTCTTAAAGTCATCTTACTAATTTGTGATATGCAAATCCAAGGTACAAGCAATAAAGAAAGCAAATGCAAGACACCTTTTTTTATATCCTGCTTTCTGAAATACAGGTAGAATACCAAGAAAAATTATTTTCCTTCTTTTAGGGTGCTAGAGATTAAACTCAGGACTTCATGCATGCTAGACCATTGCCCTACTATTGTGCTATGTCCCCAGCCCTCAAAGAAAAACTCTTAATATAATATTAATATTTTTATTATTGTGGTGAAGTACATGTAAGAAAATGTACTACTTTCACCATTTTAAATGTACAGTTCAGTACAGTTAAGAATTCACACTGTTGTGCACTCAATCTCTAGAATTCTCCATCTTGCAAAACAGTACTTTGTACCTATTAAAAAAAAAATCTCTTCCCTCCTCCCCATAGCCCTGGCAACCACCATTCTATTTTCTGTCTATACATTTGACCACTATAAGTATTTCATGTAAGTGGATTATATACTCTTATGACTAGTATATTTTACTTAGCATAATATCTTCAGGGTTCACCCATGTCTTAACATGCATCAAGAATTTCTTTCCTTTCAAAGGCAGAATGATATTCCTTTGCATGTGGATAGCACCTGTTGTCTATCCATTCATGTCAGCGGGTGCTTGGTGTGTTTTCACCTTTGGCCATTGTGAATGGCATTACTGAGAATGTCACTGTACAAATATCTCTTCAAGTCCTTGGTTTCCCATCTTCTGGGTGTACACCCAGGAGTAGAGTTGCTGGGTCTCAAAGAGTTCTATTTGTAATTTTGGAGGAACTGCCCTGTTATTTCCCACAGTGGCGACATCATTTTACATCCCCACCAACAGTTTTCAAGAGTCCCAATATTTCCACATCTTCAACAACACGTGCTAGTTGCTGGTCTCTTGGCTGTAGACTTTCTAAGGTGGTATCTCACTGCAGTTTGATTTGCATTTCCTTAACCATTAGTAATGCTTGTTGGCCATTTTTGTTCCCTTCTTAACAACTTTTTCAGCAAATTTGGCAAAATAGACTTGGGGGAAGTGACGAGATTTCAAGAATACAATTTCCTCCACCATGAGGGAACTTTGGTGGGCACATTTAAAAAGCACAACATTACTGAAGAGTATCAGTAACTCTGAGGTCACCACTGGCCACATTCCCACCAGTCTGGATCCGAGCATCCCTTTTTCTCAGAAAGAGAAAAATTCTCGCTCACCCTTCAAAGCTGTCTTTTAAATGCTTTCCCATGAAAATCTACATTACAGTTTCCAAGATGACAGTCTTCTAGTAATTGCATGTTACATGTGCACCTGCCTTTAGGAAGGAGGGAATTTCCTCTCTGAGATTTAGCAAACTCCCTAATCTTTCCATGTTTGTGTCCTCCTTTTAGGCTACTTTCCTCTGGGAAGAGTCACCTATCCATTCATTACCACTGACTTCCATCACGTTGTCTCATTCACCCCAGTATCTGGAGGGTGCTCATGTCATCGAATTTAGTCTTTTCCCATCCCAAAGTAGGGTGATGCTCACCAGTGGAAAGGCCTTAGTGACTGTAGCTCTGAGCCTCACACCCTTATGCCATCCATGGTGATGATAGAGGGCAGTGGAAAGGACAAAAAGATAATTCCTGTAAATGCTTGGCATGGTCCTGGCACCTAGTAACCACCCAAAGCTTGTTAGCTGACATTAGTCCCAGCGCTGGGTATCATACCCAGCAGGCAAATTACTCAACAAATTGTCATCATTATTATCAAATTATTATTCCTTCTCATTAGGCCCACCACCTTTCCTCTCCCACTGATGACCTTGAGACCATGGCTTCTGCTCCTATTCTGTTGAAGGCCTTGCACTTATGGCCCAATTCCAGGTCCCAAAGGAACTTTCCTTCTGTTTTAAGATCATTCTCAAGAACAAGGGTGCTCTTTTAGGTGGGGGCCAGATTCTGGGAATCCTTGATGAGGTCTGGGGTTCAGAGAGAAAAAAGTTTAGACAACCCAGGCAAGTCTTCCAAACAGTGACAGGAAAGAAAAACATCATCTCCCCCAACTGTTACACATAAATTTGGTAAAAACCATCTTTAAACATTCATTGTGGGACATATGGAAACTCAGATGGTTCTGTTGTCATAACTGGGGGTTGGCAGCTGTAGCAAGTGGGCAAAAACAACTGCATTATATATTTTAGAACAAAGCCACCTAAAATAAAAATGGACTGAGACATAACACAATAGGGAGATGAACAATTCAACCAGCATGATAGTAAAGGCCATTCTTTTGTTATTAAGGTTTTCTTCTCCACCAGCAATGTACGAGGTCATCTCTCCATGAGAGGAGAAAATAACTAGCAGTACCTAGTTGGAATGATGATTCTTAACCCAAGCTTTCATGGAGCTCCTTTGTCTTTGATAATGTGAAAATCAACAGAAAAGGTGGCAATTTAGAATGATAACTGTGATCACCTTTTTGTCTTCCAAAAGGGAAGTGCTTCAACCTCTGCTGAGGGATAATTGGAAACTGGTGGCTTTAAATGCACTGGGCCTGCCTGATGGCATTTATATCATGGGGAAGGTTATTGCTGGTAGCTTGGGAGTTCTACCCAGCAGTTTAGGAGACATTCATCATATTTTACCCCTTGACTCTGTGAAGAAATTGGACTCAACATCTAATGACCAATCTAATTTTGCTAGAAGCCATAATGGTGTAGGCCAAGTAGAATGAAAGCATCCAACTACCTTCTCGTTGGAGACAGAATGGGGAATTCCAAAAAAGACTACAATATCTTCCCCACTAGACTCTTTACCGATAGAATTAACAGTGATAACAATAATAGTAACGGTTGGCATCTACTGAGTTGCCATTATTTACTGCACACTGAGCAAAGTACTATGCAGACATGATCTCTTCTGATCCAAAAACCATCCTATGAGAGTCAATATTATTGTCCCCCAGACTCAGTGAGGAAACTGAGGCTTGGGGAAGTGAAGAAATTTGCCCAGGTTTAGACAGCCCTCCCTTAGTATCCATGGAGGATTGGTTCCAGGGACCCCTCCACTTAGGATGCTCAGATCCTTAGATACTCAGTCCCTTCATATAAAATAGCATAGAATTTGCAGAGAACCTGCACACATTCTTCCATATACTTTAAATCATCTCTAGATTATTTATAATACCTAACATAACATAAATGTTATGTAAGTAGTTGTCATGCTGTATCATTTAGGGAAAAATGACAAGAACAACATCTGTATATGTTCAGCACAGAGGCAACTTTTCTCCCCAAATAGTTTTCTTCTCTGGTTGATTGAATTTTCAGATGCTAAACCCATGGAGCCAGAGGGCCAACTGTATACCTATAAATGGCAGGCGTGGGATTAGAACTTGTCTATGATTAAAGCCCATACTCTTTCCTTCCCTTGGCCAAAGTGAATTATCAGAATGTTTTCCAGGCTCTGATGGGAGCTTGAACATCCAGCAGTTTGGTGTATGAACTTCTTATGAAGAAGCTGACCCAGTGTGGGGAAGCTGTGTCCATTCCTGTTACTGATCTAGTTAAGGCAATTTCTCCATGAAGGTAAAGTTGTGGTTTCACAGTCTTTTTCCTCCTAGTCTCTTAAAAACAAAACCACCATCTCCCTGAAACCTTTTTAATGACAAAACATGCTGACATATCAGGAGTATGGATTTGTATCCATTCTGGCACCTACATTCAAGAGATGTTATGTTGCTTATTTGGTTTCTTCAAGCCAAATTTGAATTTGTGCTGGGCCTACATCTGGCCAAGTGGATGGGAACTTCAGGGGGAATGGTCTATACCAGTCACTGATGATTGTCATTGTCCATCTCTCAGGAGTCCTTGAAGACAGGACACTCTGGTCATACCTGGCCTGACTGGCATGGGGTTCATTTCCTTGGGATTACCCCCGAGAGACCACCCCTGAAAACAAACCAAGCTGTCTGGTATCCGACAGGTTCATACTCCACTAAACTTAGATAAATCATTAGGGTGATTAGCACCCCCACTTCATACAGGAAGGCTGCATGAAAAGAGAGAGTGGGAAGCTATGAAAAGAAGCCTGGAGAATACTTATCTCAGCCCACAAACTCAGGTTGCAAGAAAAGTAAACTACTCTTCTGGAATCTTCTCAGTCAGCTCAGATGCTTCCACTGTACTTTCTGGGGACAGACACAGTGCACAGCTTGGGGGTTGGGGATAGGGAAGAGGCTACAGTAGCTGGTCCCAGTTTTCTTCCTCTTAATTGCTTTGGTTGGCATCTCTGAGACATCCATGTCCCCACACAGCTGTGTCCTCATCCTTCTGCTAATAAAGACTCCACTATAACCCCTCTCCCCATTTCTTGCTTGAGTGTGTTACTATGGCTTGTGTCCTTTCCATCTCCTCTTACACACACACACACACACACACACGGAGTCATTTCACTCATTCCAGCCCCGTTCCCTGCTCTGGCAGCTTTCTTACCTCTCTGGGCTGACACCAGATTGTTCTAGGTCCTCATATCACTCCTATACCAACCTTCTCTTCTGTCCTGTGCCCTACAGAGGGGTGAGGGGTTCCGTGTTGTTGCAGATTCCTGGGCTTTCCTGGAGGAGGACACAAATCCCTTTTCTTTCAGATTCTGCCAGCTTTGATGGGATTTAGGGCCTCTCCTCCATCTTTTCACCCGTGGTGAGGCAGGACACAGTCCCTTTTCCAAAACTGCCAAGATCTTTTCTGTCCTCCAGCTCTTCTGTCCTTTCACTCCAGAGGGTGTTTACCAAATCCAAGGGCAAAGTGGTCTAAAATTCTTACTTCCAAATCTTTTGTTTGTGCCATCAACCTTAAACCCTGATGCTTTAGGACATTGTTGACAGTAAGAACACAAAGTTCTTGTCATTCAGTGGCATTGGCTTTTGAACCTCTGGTAAAAGTAGATACTGGCCATCTTCAGCCTGCTGAGACCTTCCTTCCTTAGGATAAGGAGAGAGGATATCCTGGTTCCTTAGCAGGGAACAGACCCTAGACTTAAAGAATTGTGGGGGGAAAAATCTTAATTATTTCAATTATTACATCAAAATATTCTGTCTCAGAAGGAAGGAACTAGCACTTATTAAATACCTAGTATGTGACAAGTATTACATTGAAGTATGTCTCAAAATAAAAAATAAAAAAGGACTGGGGACATAGTTCAGTGTGAAAGCCCTTTGTTCAGTCTTCAATACTGCAAAATCAGTCAAACAAAAAACAAAACAACCCTGACAGAAAGATCACCCTATTCTCATCACACCCAGGCTTCTACAAGCTAGGAGACCTATAACCTATCTATAAAGCCTGCCTTCAGTTCCAGTCCCTGATCTCTTTCCTAGCCAGAAGGCAAGGACTCCAAAAGATGATTCCCTTGACTGCTGGGCTGGGTCTTGCTGAAACAGTTTGAACCTGGCAATAATTTGAGTTATAGCTTCGAGTGGGATACTAGTCACAAGGCAGCCAAGAGAAGCCAGATTCCAAATGTAATCTACCTTAGTACTTGACTGCCTTTGAAACTTGTCAGATTTTATCCTTGCATGTCTCGATGGGAAAATTTTGTCCCAGTACTCATAGTTTATTTGGTACTCATAGATCATTTAGTACTCAGTGCACTGCTAGAACTTGCTGGTGCTTTTGCCTCACAACTCCCTACCCTTTCCAGCCAAAACAATTTGTGTGGTATTTGTGGTACCTCCCAGAATCAATTGACAATGAGTTCCAAACTACCTTTGTAAGTAAAAAAGGGAGCTAGAAGGTAATGACAAGCTTGGAAAACCTGCACCAGGGGAGGTATGAAGATATCATGTATTAGTCATTTTTCTGTCTATAGGGTGAAAAAATGCCTGACACCCATAATTTAAAGAAAGAGAGATTTATTAGGCTTACAGTTTCAGAGGGTCCCATCCATGGTCCAGCTACAAGGCAGAAATGGCATGGTGGAAGGGTACAACTCAGGAAAGTTGTTCAAACCATAACAGCCAGAAAGCACAGAGAAAAGAGAGAAGTGGGGACAAGAATACATCCTTCCAGGCCCCACCTCCAAACAGCACATTCAGCCATAAATTCATCAATGCATTAATCCGCTGATGAATATGGCACTCCTGTCAGGGACCACAAACTGCAAATTGAATCTAGAGGCTGTCTGAGGCCATCTTTATTCTGCCCTTTGAGCTTGACTGGAACAAGGAAATTCCTTGCTTTTTTTTTTTTTTTTTTTGTCACAACTGAAAGCCCTAGGGCTAGTGATGCTGTGGTGATCACAGGGCAAGTTAAGACCTGCTGAGGATAAGGCATCTGGGGAAACTGGTTTCCTTATTGCCCTGTCTCATCCTTGTCCTTGCAAGAATGCTTTGTTCTTCTTACTAACCCACCTGTAGCCACCATTACTGTTCTTGGATACACTCACTGCCTGTCACCCTTTGTCCTTGACACAGATGTAGTCAATAAATACCAAGGTTATGGCTGTCATGTGGCCTTTTGTTCCCCACAAACAACTTGTCATCCCAGATCCCTGCTACACTGTTGTTTTATCTCTTGCTTTCTTTCTGCCATGCAATGTTAACACCTGCAGGAGATTGACACCTACTCCATGGATCTCTAATACACTCCCGTGATCCAGTCACCTTCCAAAAAGCCCAACCTTTGAACCTATGAGCCTTTGGGGGACCATTTTAGATCTAAACTGCACCACACAGCACAGGGTTACTCCTTCAGCTGGTGAGAAAATGGCATAGGCTGTATTTTGGCTTCTAATATAGCCCCCTTGGCTGTCCCAGCAGCCCGAGGATCCATCCCAGAGGTGGCTGGTATTCCATGCAGTCATGCTTTATACCTGGAAAAACCTTCAAAAGAAGGGAACTCCCTGGGTGCATGTCAAAAGTTCATAACTTTTAATTAGCTTTCTTGGTGAGCTGTTGCAGGTCAGGCAGGCATAAAAAGTTTTTTCTTGACCAGGAAACTGTTGACTACAGAATAAGACTTCCAAGAACCAGAGATAAAAATAGATTGCTGGCCTCCTCTGCTGAATAGCACAAGACCAGAGGAAAGAAGAGGGGCTGTGAGCCCCGTTCTTTATTTTAGGAAAGGAGCATTTTAGTTTTTGGTGTATTGATGATCATAGAATGTAAAGCCGAAAGGTCTCCCGGGATAATTATTTTCAAACTGTGTACAAAACCTTAGGATTCAGGGAGGTCCTCAGGGGGCCATCATGAAAGCAAGTAAAGGATCAAATTTACCAGGTCATCCCCCCACCCTGCCTTCAACTGAAGAGATTCGGCTCACATCTATGTTTTAGGGGCTTTAAGAATGGTTTCATGGCTTAAAAAAAAAAGGTTTGGAAGACCAAGAGCTAGGCCTGTGCCTTATTCCACAAGGAAAACAAAACACAAAGACGAGGTCCAGCATCCTATTTTTTGAGAGATCTGGCAGGTGTGAAACCTAAAGAAAAAGATGACAATTCTTTTTGCAGTTTTCTGTATATTCTAAATACTAAGACTCTATCCAAAAAGTAGCTAGTAAGAATTTTCTCCCATGCTGTAGGTTGTCTCTTCACTCTGTTGTTTCCCACCTAGATCTTTGATCCATTTGGATTTTTTTTTTATCACAGTCTGTCTTCTGCAAGTGAGTATCCCTTGGCACCATTTGTTAAATGGGTTGTCTTTTCTCAATATATGTTTTTGACCTTTTTGTCAAAAATCAGATGACTATAGATGCATGAGGTTGTTTCTGTTTTTGTTCCATTCTGTCTGTTTTGGTGCTGGTACCATGCTATTTTTTTTTACTATAACTGTGATATAACAGTATTGTGATGCCCCCAGCTTTGTTCTGTTTGGTGAGGATGGCGATGGTGGATTGACAACTAGTGGTCAACTTACTGTAACACCCAACTGAACTGAATTAGCATGATGCTGTGTGTGGAAGGCCGATCTGAGAATTGTTGCCAGCAACATAAAATAACTAACTGATGAGGAAGAGGTGGTGCTGTTGATTCTCCTGGAAAAGCTTGTCACGCTGGCTTTCCTGATAGGACCTTAGCTGTTCTTATCATTAAAGGTGCTCAGGACCTTGTTGTCCCTGAGGATGGCTGTGGTTCTTTTGGGGGGAGCTCTGGTCCTTATTCTGAGTGTCACTTCCTGGCTCTACTCCATCCTCTTAGCCTGCTGGCACTGACCCTTTGTCCCACTGACACAGACTTTCCAGCTTCCCCCATTGACCTTTGGGCCTTCCCAGTGCAAATCCTCAATACAGACTTGAGACATTGAGACATTGTTGAGGGCCCTAAGTCTTTAGCTGGCCTCATGCAGTACATGGTTGTGAGATCCAGGCCCTCACCTGGATTCTTTGAGTCTCTAGTGTGTGGACAGATTTCCTGCACTCTTTTTGCATTTGACTTTTTTGTGTGAATATTATAAAATAATCCTATAAATTTTGAGCCATGTATTAAATTGTCTCCCTTGCAGTTGCCTTGTTTCTTCTTGTTCTTTTCTTATTCCATAGGAATTTTAGGATTGCTTTTCCTAGTTCTATGAAGACCATCATTGGAATTTTGATGGGGAATTGCATTGAAGCCATAGATCACTTTTGGTAATATGGTCATTTTAGTAACATGAATTCCAACAACCCAAGAACAAGAGATGCCTTTCCATCATTTTCTAGCATCCTCTTCAATTTCTTGAGGGAGACAGAGAGATCAGAAGTTAAACTCTGTGTTCCAAGAGAGCATTTCTATATTGTCTCTAAGTGAAGAAAGCTATGGTATGACTTCCTGACTCTTCCTACTCTCTCTGTCCTTCTTCATCCCCTCATGCAATGATAAAAGTCCTTATCTTTGAATAGTGACTTTTAGATTGCAAAGTGCTTGTGCCAAAACTGACTTGCCTGTGTTCTCAGTAGCCCCATGTGAAGGGTATCAGTGTCCCAAGTTTAAAAGAGGGCACTAGAGTCCAGGAGGCCACTGACTCACCTACGGACCAGAAGTTCATCAGAACTACCACACCTGCCTCTTGACCTCAAATCTGTTGCTTTCCTAAACTAAACCTGCCTTCCATGAGAAAATAAGATGCACTCAATGATTCATTCATTCATGCATTCATCTAACATTTATTTGATCATCTGTTTTATGCTAGCTACCATTCCAGGCATAAGGATATTACTGACAGTAAACCCTTCCCCTTCTGATTCTTACAGTCTAGGTTGATGGCAAATAATAAATAAATAAATAATGATATAAATGCCAAGGCGATACTTGCCATGATGAAAAGGAATATGGAAATAGATAAAATGGGGAAATATAGAGTGGGATGAATGAAGTCATGGGAACATGTAGGAGGCAGACATCCTCAGTAGAAGGAACAGTAGGGACCAAAGCAGGAAAAAATTTGACTGTCCTAAGAACATTGAAGGCTCTGTGGTCACAGTAGTCTGAGCCAATGGAGGGGTAGAGAAAGATGAAATAGAAGAGGCAGCTGGGGAACATGGTAAGGAAGATCTCAGGGACAAGTCTGAGGTAGGAAGGAATGTCTGACTTCCTCTTTATACAAAGGCTGATGAAAATTCATAGTGTGTGTTTAAATAAAATCACTACAGTAAAAGACACAGTGCCATTAAACCCACTCAGAACACTCCCTCTCACTTCAAACGTATTTGACCCATCATTCTCGTCCCTTTCCTAAGCAGTTCTGCAAGTCCTCTTTTGTGAGTGTCTTTACAAGGTATGGTCAAGAATACAGTGAATACCGCTGCCAACTGCTATCCAACAGAAAGGCAGTCTCATAAAATCATCATGATGTGTCCTCATCTACCTCATCCTTTGAATCTGGCTCTGTGTGACTTCTGGCCCTTCTTCCAAAGTCAAAATCACCATGAAAAATAAAACATTTTGAACTGATTCAGGACATCAAGGCAGCCACGACAGAATGACTAAAGACATGAAAGAGGACTTCCAGAACTGCCCCAGAAAGTGTTAAGCATGAGGGGATAAGTATATTTGAAGCAAGGGGAAGTGTTCTAAGGGGGATTAATGACAACATGTCTTAAATTTTTTTTATAAATTTAAGCATTCATCGTATTTTTTGATCATACCACATCTAAGAATCTGTGTGCTGATGGACTCTGGGTTTTAACACTTCACTGTCTCTCTCTTTGCCTGTCAATTTCCCAGGCATACAGGTTTTCCCAGCTTCCTGAAATGGTCATGGGCTCTCCACCGCCACCTGTACCACCCCGGCCTGGGCCAGTGGCTGTTGCTTCTCTCAGACGGTAACATATTTCTTTCTCTGCTTTGTTTGAAACATGTAGGAAAGATCTGTCCCTGTGCTACTTGGTCCCGAGCACAGTAGTAACAGCAAGCTTCCTTCCTGTCCTCCCCCATTCAAGGTACATCGTCTGTATAGGCACCCACAAGCCTGGGCACCTGAGTACCAGGAAATAAGCAAGGACCACAGAGACTGACTGTCCACCCTTTCTGAGTAGAGGATAGTCCTTGAGAATCCAGTCACCAAAGCCAAGGCCAACTGCCCCATACCTTGAAAGCCTTAAACCTGACCTTAAACTTCTAGAAATGACACCATTTCAGGTCACCACAATGGTTGCTACAAGTCTGGGTGCCTCCTGCCATGTTTGCACCCCTAGAAATCCTTTCATTATTTAAGGCTGGAGTCTGACAGGCCAGGAAGAAGTGTATGTGGGTACCCACCACAAATCTTAACTTCTAAAAGGGACAGGATGAATTCAGATACCTCCATATGAGGCATAAGTCACATGGTCTCTGCTCTGTAGTGATACATCAAACACATACTTTTTAATAAAGGCAGACAAAGAATGCAAAAGCCATGAACACTGAGAAAGGTTGGGATAAGCTTAGTGTCTGGGGTTGGGGAGAAACGACTGAGCTCTAGGGTACACACAGGCCACTACCCTGGCCATCCCTCCTCAACCTCCCCGGAACATGCTAGTCACACCCCATTGGTGGAGTGCGGGTCTGGATTTTGTGAAAATGATGAAGAAAAATATAAGCTTCCTGGTGGTTTAGGATGCGCAGCTTGTAGACAGCACCTCCTGGTGCCATTGGGAAAAAGGGTAGAGCAGGTGGCGGGGTGCCAGTCCCTAACCTGCTAGGGATCTGCTATGTAACCCTGGGCAAGTTGCCTTGGCTTCTCTAGCTCCGGATGTGATTCTCTGTAAAATGATAGTAGAGGCCTAAAGGATTTCAGGAGCTCTGGGATCCCTCCGATGGGGGTCTCAGAAAAGTGTGTGGAGCAGAACCCAAGAATTCTCTTGGGAAGGGGTTTCAATAGTAAAGGCCTGGGACAAATGTGGGAAGCAAGGGCTGCATGAGCAAGGAAGGCCACATGGTGCCACCAGCACCCATCCTGCTAGAGAGTCAATCCTCATAGCCTTGGCTTTCGGGAAGAGATGGGGGCTTCTCAGTCACTCCTGGGAGTTCTGGCTTGGAGGGCCTCACACCAGCCATTTGTGGTGAGTTTGAGGACCCCAGAATTTTTTATTTATTTCTTTCTTTTCTTTTCTTTTCTTTTCTTTTCTTTCTTTCTTTTTTTTTTTTTTTTTTTTTTTTTGATACCAAGGATCGAACTCACGACCTTGAACTTGCCAGGCAGGCACTTATGCTGCTAAGCTAAAACCCCAGCCCCAGAATTTATATCTTAATTCATCTCCCAACCACCAGATTCCTCCTTTGCCCTCCTGCACCATCTGCCATCCTTGCCAGGCATCCAGGAGTCACTTTCCCTTCAGAAGTCACCCACAGAATTAGATGAGGAAAGGACTTTTGTGCTGAACTTGTCCACCCCTTTATGCCCTACATGGCAAACTGAGGCTCAAGGAGGGAGGTAATGAGAGCAGACTCTGCCTCCCATCCTCTTTTGGGTGGCTCTCTTCTGCTCTTCCAGCGACAGTCACCACTCTGTGTCAGAGTGGTCCTGTGGGCTGGCAGCCTTCTACCTGCTGAAGCTGCCTTTCCCTCCCTCCTATTTTTATTTTAGCACATCCAGAGGTCCCTCTGGGCCATCCTGCCTCAGGTGAGGGGTGACACCTCCAAAAAGAAGAATCTAGTTTGAAGGCATCCTTTTCTTGTATGTGGGGATGTCTGCGCCTGCCAACGGGGCCACCCTGCTCTTATATGGCTTCTGAACACTGAGTAGAAAGATGCTGTGGTCCGTTGCTCTGATTCTCTTGTTGCCTGTGGGACCAAGAGAGGATGGCGGCTCCTTCTTGTTCATGATGCTCCCAGAGTGCTGGTCTCCAGCTCCTGGCGTAGCCTGGCTTCACAGAATCTTGAGTTTCTTGTTTCCTGCTAGTAGCGCAGCAGCTACTGTGCCCCAGCCCAGCCCATCCCCACACTCCAGACGTCTCATTGGCTGGGCCATATTGTGGGACAAATGGCTCAGCTTTCTCATTGGCTGCAGATGATGGCATCACCTGCTGGGTCGACCCTCCTCAGCTAACACTCACAGCTAATTGCTTTGCTTCTTTTACAAGAAAATTAAACTTCTATTATCCCAGCCACTCTGAGGAGAGAAGTGACCTTGGACACCTAGAAATGACTCCAGCTTAAGCCACCACTACTGCCACAGCAAGTCTGGGCACTTCTTGTCCTGCTGGTGCCCCCAGAAGTCCCTTTGTTATTTGAGGGTGGATCCAGTCCTGAAGCTTGGGAAGCTGAGAGGCGATAGCCCACCCCCCAAATGATGGCCTGGGGTCCACACTAACATAGTCCCTCTGCTCTGCCCAGGTCCACTTCAGACATTGGCAGCAAGACGCGAATGGCCGAGTCGGTGGGCTCCGAGCCGGCCCAGCTGCATGAGAGTGCCTCGTTCGCCCAGGTGTCCAGAGGCCCCGTGTCTGTGGCGCAGCTGGATCAGTCAGCTTTAAATTACTCAGGTGAGGACGAGGACAGCCCAAGACCCCCAAACCCTGCGGCTGAGCCTTCTGTCTTCCTAACCCCCACATCCACGCTCTCTGCCACCTGCCACCCTCAGGAATCAAAGCCACTGTGTTTCTGGGTCCCCTCATGACTACCAGCTCTCACAAGAAGCCTTCTGGTCCTGTTTCTTTAAAAGATCCCAAACTGGGTGAAATGCTAAAGTCAAGGTGTATGTTAACATTTTGCCAGTTCTTTTGTGGGGTTTGTTTTATCTTTGCAGCGTTACTAGACAGCTATCCATCCTGTCTCATTCCATTTCTCCCCAAAACAGTCACAGTCCGCAAGCTGTGGATTTTAATCTTTTGCGACATAACATGTCTATGTAACAGTGTGTATTAAAGTCTTATGCATCTTACATTTATGTGATACCCTGTATGTTTCTGCTTGTTTTCTTGGTTTCACATCCCTCTCAGGATTTCTGCAGGTTGGTACATACATACCGACTAGCTTCACCCATTTAACCCACCACGGGGTGTCCCACATATATATATGGCCCAGCCCATCCTTGCCCCTCCTGATGGACCTAAGAGTTGTTGCCAGTTTTTTGCTAGGACAGTGTCCAAATGGAACATCCAGGTTTGTATGTGACCTCGGTGATTTTCCAGTTTATTCAGACTGTAACCTTTCAGACTAAAACTGCAAGCACCCAGTTCCCAGCACTTACTAACACCTGTCTGGTGTCCAAAGATTTCATCAGCGACATCCATTCCTTTTGGTTCTTTTGTCTGGATCTTAAAAAAAAAGTGTCCCCTGGCAAGAAAGTACCTGGATCCCAAGGTGTCATTTCCTCTTGTCAGCAAGACAGGGGTGTTGGACAGGAACAGGAGAGTTGGTGAGGTCTCCGTAGGGGAGCTGGGCCTCCAATATCTAGCAAGCTGGTCAGAGTCACAGCAGACGATGCTCTCACATATTGACTGGACAGGTAACAGTGGCTAGGGCTGCAGGAGGAGGACTCGTTTTCATGACCCACCACACTGCAGGCCTTTTCCATCTCATCTCTTAGCCATGCCCAATACCTCAGGCCTCCCCAGATGTCCTAGCTCCCCCAAACTTGGGCAGATGCAGGCCCAGTGAGTGGGGCACCAGCTGGGAGTGAAAAGAAAGGAAAAGTCCACAGCACTCCCAGCTCATGCTGTATTTGGCGAAAAGGGAAAAAGGCTTCCCTTCCCCTGCGTCAGTGTGCACCCACCCTGGCAAAGGGCACAGGCTGGATTTTAGCCCCTCCTGGTCCCTAGGCCAGTGCATACTGCTCCACCTGGCACAGTGGCCTTAGACCAGTTCTACAAAGAAGGAAGGCCCAGTCCCTCTGACTTGGCCTTCACTGTTCCTTGCTGCTGCATAAGCTGAAGTCTCAGCCAGAGGTCACTCTGCCTTGGATGGGACTCCCGTACATGCGTGTCACAGCCCCAGGGCAAACTCCGCTCCATCAGATCTGACCTAATGAAACCTCCAGCCCAGAGACCACTAGGCAGGCTGTAAAAATGGCTTCATCTGGCTCCTGGGGGGCTGGATCTCAGCCACTTCTGATCTCCCCACCCATCTCCTCCATGCCAGGTAACACGGTGCCAGCAGTGTTCGCCATCCCAGCTGCCAACAG
Organism: Hydrochoerus hydrochaeris; assembly: GCA_004027455.1. Classification (NCBI taxonomy): domain Eukaryota; kingdom Metazoa; phylum Chordata; class Mammalia; order Rodentia; family Hydrochaeridae; genus Hydrochoerus; species Hydrochoerus hydrochaeris. The sequence continues at coordinate 168,908 of PVLA01003478.1, forward strand.
ACCTGGCTTCACCGGTTACTTCATCCCCACGCCTCCCTCATCCTACAGGAGCCAGGCCTGGATGTCCTATGCGGGAGAGAACGAGCTGCCGAGCCAGTGGGCCGATTCGGTGAGACCCTTGCTGACTCCTTCCTAGAGCTTCACCTGTTTGATACACTTCCGGGTCAAATGGGGTAAAGACTGAGACTAGGTGTTACTTATCTCAGCCTTCCTCCTGCTAACCAGCTGGCTAACGTCAGCCATTGTAAAGGAGGCGGTGTGATAAGGCAGGGTTTCCTTTGACAGAAGAACTTAAAACCTATTTTCTGACACATTCCACTTCTTCCTAGCAAGGGTGACTTTAATAAATACATTTTTATAACAACTATCACTTGTTGGGTATTTTCTATGTGCCAGATAGCATGTTAGGTGTTTTGTATATATCATTTTATTGAATCTTCCCAACAATCCTGTCAGGCTGGTACTATCCATTTCACAATTACTACCATTTTTCAGATGAGGATATTGAGATGCAACTTGTCTAAGGCCACAGAGCTAGTAAGGTGCCAAAGCCACAACTGAGAGCTTAACCTGTTCATTGAATCTGTTTCTTCTAGCTGTCAAGTTCTATACAATTTTAGATCAAAGGTCAACAAATGAAGCATTAGACTGAAAATGTCTCCTGGACAGATCCTAATATTCCCTGCCTGACTTCTAGCCAAGAATTGGTTTACCCTGGACCTTTCTTTTCTATCTTCATGACATACACTAGGAGTATATGGCAGGGTCCGAGCCTGCCTGGGTATCCATGCCAGTCTTTGGAGTCACCTGTCAAAGCTGCTGTGTTTAATCAAACATCGGCCTCTAGAGCAGGTTGGCTTGTTCCTGGGTGAGACCTCTCATTCCCAGTGAGACAGGCAAGCTCTTGCCAGGCTACCCCTGAGGTTCCCCTGGTGTTCTTGGTTATTTTAGGTGTTTCTCTCAGGATCTGGAATGTGAGAGTTAGGAAGCATCTTGGCTCCTTGGCCTGTCTCTCTGTCAGCCTGCGAGTCAAGTGTCTGAGTTGTTTTTTCTAAACTAAAACCTCAGTGTTTAGGTTTAATCACAGTGTTGGCACTTTGGGATTAAGTAAGTGGGTTTGGGGGGCTGTCGTTTGGGCACTTGGTCTCTAAAAGGTTTGCCCTCACTGGCGAGGCATCTTCTCTGTCCACATCCTGGGCTGCACACTGATTGCTTCCACCCCACATTGGCATTTGCTTTCCCTGCAGTGATGTCACCTCTAAACCAGGGATACTGCTCAGAGATTAATCTTTTTCCTGTTGCCCAGAACTTACACTTTTGATTTCCAAAACATTTAAAATACATGCCATCTTGTATGAAAATATTTCTGAAATGACTACTATCCCTTCTCCTTCTTCAAAAAGCACACAGTGTAATTTAGTTTGCCCTATATGGATGATTGAGCATCACTGTGATGTCTCATTATACTACAATGACTTTTGTGAGATGAGCTCATATTATTTGCCAGGTGTGGTGTTGCTGCCCGTAATTACTGCACTTGGAAGGCTGAGGCAGGAGAACCACTACAAGTTTGAGGCCAACCTAGGTTAGATAGTGAGTTCAAGTTCAGCCTGGACTATGTAGCATGACCTTGTCTCAAAAAAAAAAAAAAAAAAAACCCAAAAGGAAAGAAAGAAAACAAGCAAGAAAGAAAGAGTTTGCATTATTTGTAGAATTATTGCCCCGTGTCAGTTATTTCCAAACTACTTTAATTTTCAGTTACTACCACAGCTCAATACAAATTTTCTTTGCTTGCTCCTGCTACCAGCTGGCACTTTGTATTGTTGTCAGTGTCCCCACTTCCAGTAATAAACCTGTCCTTAAATGTCTTATTATCTGCAAATAAACCATGTCTGAGCTTGCTAGAATTGTTTGTAAAGTTGGAGTAAATAAAAGGGAACTAGCAGGATTGCCTGCTCCTTGGAATTGTGTATCTTTATGGGACTTTATGGCATCTATTTTTAGTGTTAGAGCCTGATTTCCTTTTCTTTTCATCCCTCCTTCCCTTCTTTCCTTCCTTGCCTTCTGCCTGCCTGCTGTTTTTGTCATTCTTTGCTTTTCTAAGTATTTCAGATCATTGGATATCATTTGAGCAGTTCAGAGCTCAAGGCCATAAAAGACTTAAAGTCTAAAAATAATATATTTTTTTCAGAAAGAGGTGATATTAAAGTTGTACTAACCATGCAGTAAGTCTACAGCTTTGAGAAACCCATTGTGTACCCATGCTTGGAGCAAAACATGCAGGATAGGCGATTTATAGCACGTGAGACACAGGCCAGGATGCACAGAGGGGTCAGCTCTTGGCTTGAGAAAAGACACCGCAGTAGGGCAGAGGACGCACATCCCTCATCTGGATGTGAGAAGGAAAAAGTCTCCACCTTCATTTGAATGTCTGACCTCCCTGATCCCAAACGATAGCTTGAGGAATATCCTCCTGACCTGGGATGACAAACAGGTTTCATCCTTGAGAGGGAGGGAACAAGCTTGGGAGGGAGCTTCCTGGTTCAGCGGGAAACTGCGGGACCAGACCCAGTGGTGATGTCTGCCGGGGAGTGGCCATGAAATTTGGGCTGCAAAGCCTGTAAGCTCCATCCTGTATCTACCTCAGAGGGGAAAGCGCTTGTCGTCTGCCCCACTGCCCTGCTGCTGCCTGATTTCTCAATGTCACCTTAAAGCCATTCCAGTGTGGTCAGGAATCCAGGCCATTAGCGTGGAAAAGCAATGGCGCAGAGGGAGATAGGACTCAGGAGCCGGACGCTGACTCTCTCTGCTAGGAAAAGAACCCATCTGTGCTCCTGGCACGGAACACAGAAAATGTGCGGGCGCCTTAGGGAAGCACGCGCTCTGCGGCTGGCATCCTGTGGCTTTGCATCTGGGCCTCTCCGGGGATACCACCCTCTCTGCCCCCAGCCCACCTGTGCCTCACCCATGCCTTTCCCTCTGCCTTCAGCACCTCCCCACCTCCTCTTCTGGGGAGCAGACTCCTGCCTGCTGCTGGTCCCAGGAAGCTACCCAACTGCCCACATACGATTGCTTCCCTGCAGCCCTACCCTCCCCCTCGCATCCTCCATGGCCACTCATCCCAGAGTGACCCCAGTTGGCACTGTGGTCCCAGAGGTCTTTGTGAACAAAGCAGGGACAAGCATCCCTATATGTGGCTCTGTTTCTGGTAGAGTCACCCTTAAATTCCAAGCCCTTGACCTCCCTTATTCCTGGAAGTTCCCTTACATTTAATGGAAAGGAGCAAAAATGTTCAGGAAATCAAAATCACATCCCAGATTCAGGGCACTGTAGTGCAGGAGTATTTCTCAGCCCTTGGATATAGACGTGCCTGTCCGGGCACTTCTCGGGAGCTGGTTAGCTCTACCACCTGGACGGTGAAACTCTTAGCTTCAGAGTCCTTGTCTATAAAATAAGGATGATGATACCTCATAGGTTGTTGCTTTGAGAATTAAATGAGGTAATGTGTAAAATAGCTCAGGCCTTAATGTATGTTAGCTACTATTGTTTGTCAGAAACCCAGCTGGACATAGTGGCACACATCTATAATCCTGGCACTCTGGGAGGCTCAGACAAGAGGATTTCAAATTCTAATCCAGTCCTTGCAACTTACTGAGAACCTGTTAGGAGAACCTGTTTTAAAATCTAAAACCAAAAAAGCGCTGGGGATGGATCTCAGTGTGAAGGCTCTGATTTCAAACCTGAATTCCATAAGACAAAAGAAGAAAAGGAAGAAGGGGAGGGGGAAGAAAAGAAAAAGCATTCCCCCAAACTCCTTGGCTACCTTGCTGGTATCTGCTTAAATGAAGGAAGCCAAGTAGATTCAGATGGAGACTCAGGTATATTCCTAATGTTGGCAGCCAGGCTTTAAGCATCCATTTAATTCATTCAACCAGCGCATGTAGTGAGACTTTTCTCACCTGTTCCTAAGCAGGCTGACTCCAGATTTTGTATCTGGACAGAGGTATGTGCTTTCTAGTTTTCTCTAAGGCCCTTTCCTAGTTGTTAGGCCCCTCCTGAGCATGTCCTGTGTCTCCAACTTCCTCCTAATCCTGGGCCCTCCCTGTCTGTCTCTCCTGCCATCCTGTGCAGGTGCCCCTGCCCGGGTACATCGAGGCCTACCCCCGCTCCCGGTATCAGCAGAGCTCGCCCTCCAGGCTCCCGCGCCAGTACAGCCAGCCCACCAACCTGCACCCCAGCCTAGAGCAGGCCCCCATGCCCTCAGCGGCAGCATCACAGCAGAGCCTGGCCGAAAACGACCCTTCCGACACACCCCTGACCAACATCTCCACTGCGGCCCTCGTGAAAGCCATCCGGGAGGAGGTGGCCAAGCTGGCCAAGAAGCAGACGGACATGTTTGAGTTCCAGGTCTAACGCACCAGCCCCATGGAACTCTTCGCGTCCAGACTCCAACAAACAGATCAGGCTTTGGGGTTCTTCACTTCTATTGCGTGAAGATGAGAGACACTGACAATGGGTACGTCTTCTTCACTCTCCTTTTCCCAAAAGGTGAACAGTGGGGCTTCTAGGAAACAAGAAACTAGTGAACCACTGGATTCTTGGCTCATGTGGCTGATCATGGCTCACAGGTCCTGCCTGGGACCATGTGTTCCAGATTCTGCTATGTTGAATGTTTGAATCATGGGCATCTTTTTCCCCCACCAAGAGGAGCCTTAGTCAAGAGAGGCACTCACTAATCTACAGATTTCTGTCCAATGCCACATTTTACTAAATCACCAGAAAGGGGAGAATATAGCTCTATCTTTGGTGACCTCTGCATGTTAACTCTTTTCTGTGTTAAAGGCAACGCAGGAGTAGGAATTACGCCCCAGACTGCCCTTTCTCTCATTCAGCTGTGACCGTGATCACTAAAATCATCTCTACTCTGTGAGGCAGACACTGACTCCAGCCAAGAAACTTGAGTCTCTTTGCTTTTAAAGGTTCATATTCAAAGTCAAATGAGTTGGATGAAAATCAGTACCAATGGCTGCACCTATAAATAGACCTGACTCCCTGTCCCCTCCTCTGCCATTGATTAAAGACTGAGAAAGAGATGAACAGGAATGGTGGGTTTGTGTCGACAAGCTTTTTAAAAGGTGTTGTCACTTGGAAATAGAATACCCTGCAAGTTGGGGTTGAAATGAAAGAGAATCGGTGCTTAGAGCTTTTAGGATCCTGTAAAAGAAAAATAGGTATTTGAGGTATGTGTAGAGGTTTTTCCTTGCCTGCATTGAAGGTGGCCTGAGAACAGAGCTTCTCCCTTAGGGATAAAAGATACATTGACTTTTACAAGAAAATCTCTGTCTCTTTAGCACTGATCTCCAGTCTGAACTGCCAAGGGGCCCAAAAGAAAATGGTCACTGAGTCTTGTTAGAAATGAGAGCAATGAATCTCGGTTATTCCAGACCGAAGCCTCCGTGTATAGATGCTTCTGAAGGTAGAAAATCTGTTGACTTGAGTTTAAGTGTAAATAACTTCTTTTTAAAATGTATGGGTTTTGCCCATGCTCTGTGGTTTATGGACACAAAAGGACATTTGTCAAAATGGCAAGGCTGATACCTTATGGCCATGATGCTCCAGGTCACCCTTCTTGGCATGGAGAATTGGCCTGCCAAGCTCCGAATGGATGACTTTGTCCCCACAGGACTGGGGCGCCAGCCACTGACTACCATGAACACAAGCAACACTGCTCCTGACTTTGGGTAGTGTGTGTGGTGTTGAGGGCTTACTTACTTGGTGTCTGTGGAGAATGAGGTCCTGTCCTGCCTTCACCCATGACCCATCGAGCTTCAGCAGTTCCCATTCCCTCTTGAGCCCATCTGTCCATTGTCTTCATGAGTTTCTTTGGTCTTTACCTGAAAGAAGAAGGTGGAATTTTTTAAAAGTTGAGAGGAGAGTAGGAATGGAACTGATTAGAATGGGAGATTCCAACTGTCAAAGCACAGACTTTTCCAAGCAGCTGTTTTTATTTTCCAATGGCAAATTGTCCTTTCTGGAATGTGTCATGGAATCCTCAGATGAGACTCTTGTTTAGATGATATTAGGTAGTGTCCTTTTAGTATGCCAGTTGATCTTTCATAGTGTTAGTTTTTGTTACTTAAAAAGAAATCAGCTATAAATAAAATGTATTTTTGTAATTTCCATGTGTATATATGGTATATTTCTACCAATGGCCAGTCATTGTAGTCCAAAACCTAAATTAGCTTGCAGAACACTGTGGACAGTGCAAGATTTTATGGACAGATTAACACAATGCCTAGGTCTATCCAAACCGGCATTCAATGCACTTGAATGAACAAAGAGCCAAAGAAACTCAGCCTTTCCATGCAAATGGTATGAGTCTGATAAAGACAGCTACATTGTCCCGCTTTATCAATAACACCAATATTTCATCAGTGCAATGATATCAACCCAGTACTTTGTCTACTTGGTAAATGCCTGGAAATACTGTATGTGAAAGTGAAGTTTTAAGACCTTAGTGTCATTGAAAGATATGTCCATGTTCCAAAAAACAGTGTCTGAGCTTTGGAGGTTCCGGTGATTCAGATCATGAATCCAGAATTTGCCCTGTATGGTTTCAGATTGCTAAGATGTGAAGCTACGAATCATTGCAGGCTTCACAGAACCCCATAAAATAGTCCCCTGAGAAAAGTAAGATATAGCATGCCAAATCAGATACTCTCTTAAAGTAGACACCACAGGTTCAAGAAAAGTAAATGAGAGGCAATGGCATGTATATGAAGAAGAATCTGTGTGTTTTTTCCCACCAAAGAAGAGAGAGCTACCATTGTTCAATTTTCTGGGACTAAGATGTGGTCCTTCTCTGATGTCTCCTGACCTCATGGAGGTGACAGATACCAGGATAAGTGACCCTGAGAAAAGGCAGTTGGTAAAAGGTGCTTCACGGAAGCAAAAATAGGGTTTCATAAGAACCCTGAGGAGACAGGAATGAACTCAGTGTTCATCTCGATTCTCCAGATGGTCACAAAGCCATAAAGGATATTAGTGACCTTGAAGGAGGAAACAGAAGTCCAGAGAAATGGACTGACTGGCCCAAAAATCAAGCCTGCCCCTGCTGATTCATGATCCAGTCTGCTCTCCATTTACCATGCTGCCTGCATGCTTGTTGGTGACACATTTCTTCAGCTGTGCCCAAAAGTTTGCAAAATAGACAAAGGTCCTGTGAAGGACTCCATAATGCTCTTGCCAAGGAAAAAAAAAAAAAGATGATCGAGTAAGGAACTTTGAATACAGTGTATAGAGGACAGTACCTTTGTGGCATAATAAACATCTTTTCGGCACTGATTTTGATGTGAGTTTTCTGCATTCATTAAAAAGAAATGTGGTCATCCAGAGAAGACCATCAAGGAAATGGTGGCCTCAGATGCTGTTCGAAGCTATGGGAGTGACTTCCCCTCTCTCGGTACCCTAGACCCAAACAGACAGGTAAGGATGAACCAACAGCTTGTCATTGAAAGGTAGCAGGTGCCATTTTTTGCCCTGGGGGAGGAAGCAGGTAGAGCAGGGGCACAAAGGTCTATGATGTGGCTTGGCACCTATGATCTAAGGCTTATGTAAAAACAACATGGCAGAGGTTACCTGTGGAACAGGAAGTCTTCTCCTAAAGGGCAAACTGTGTAAGAATCAAGTCTCCAGTCCTGGAAGAAGTGATTTTGTGTTTTTTGTTATTTCAAGAACCCAGAAAAAGGGTGTGTAACTTCTGAATAGTCCTCATGAAAGAAGGAAAGTGTTAGATATGTGATTTAAAAAAAGAAAAAAAAACTTTCTGAGAGAGTATGTAGAATGGAAAGGGAGAGGAATTTAAATACCTAACAAATGGAAATTCTTTTCTAACATTGGGCAGAAATTAGAGAAATAAATTTAAAAATGTAAATATTGGTTGCATATAAGTGAGTTATATGTGAGTGAACACATAACATGCAAGTGTTCAAAATTTAATGAACAGAATAACAGATACTGTTTTCAAAGTTTGAGAACAGGACTAGAAGTTTAAATTGCTTCTACCGCATACCAGAAAAAAATGTGAACTTCCTTTACAAAATACAGCTAAAGTCTTTTAGGGAATAATAAGAATTAAACTTGGAGTAGTGACTGACTAGTGTCTACATGTTAGAAGTTAAATTCTCCCCTTTAGTCCAACCTCAGCAGTATTCTAGAACTCTGTGAAGACTACAGATGCTTCCACACTCACTCAAGTGCAGGAGTTGGCTAAAAGAATACAAGAACATTTTATGGAAATAAAATACGGTTCCTCAACAGGCAAGGGATGGGTGCAGCTGCCTCATGCTTGTTCTCTCTCTCTCTCTCTCTCTCTCTCTCTCTCTTTCTCTCTTTCTCTCTTTCTCTCTGTGTATCTGCTCAGATCTCTCACGGCCCTTGGCCAATAAGCTTTCTCATAGTGCAAATGTAGCTGGCAAACCCACCCAAGGACCCATTGCACACAATCTCTCCTCCTCAGCACCCAGCACTCTCTAGCTAGCATCTCTGTGCTGCCGTAGGCAAATTGCTAAGAATCTGATTGGCCCAGCTTATCTGCCTCTGGACAGCCTCTGGACAGCCATTCTGCCTATCCAGTCAGATGTAAGCAAGGAGGCAAAGTCAGGTCATACCACCATGGCATCCTGGATTGACCTTTGCAGCAGGGACTTCTGTTGGGGGCTGGTACCCAGAGGAAGGCGTACAACCGGGTAGGATCTTCAAAAGGAACCTGCTGCAGACTGGATTTGACCAGCACTCCTAGGCTGCCACACAGCAGCCAGTCAACACCTATGGATATTGCCCCAGAGAGCAATGGGCATCCCTCACTTGAGCATCAGGAAGGGACGAATGTACCTGAACCCTGGAAGATAGGCCAGAACTGCCCTGGCCAATTCCCACCCCAATACCAGTTATCAAATGCTGCCACTAGGCCTAAGGAGGGATTTCTAACCAGTGTGCAGCTGGCAGAATGTCCTGCTCACCAGACAATAAATACTTGTAAATTGAATTGCATGATCTTAGCTCAGGTGCTATTAATGTGGCTCATGGCCACACACTTGCATGGATGAGAAAGCCAATGAGCCTCTCAATAGAGTTTTTTGAAACAAAATTGATTTCAAGTGAAATTGATATTATAGTGGCTCTGACCTTCTGAATATAAGAAGTTACTGAGAACTGACAGGTTTCTTGATTTATTGGGTGAACTGTTAACAGAATGCTAACTGGTAGTAAAAGGGAGTTTCTGAAAAGTAATATTTAGGAAATATAATTGTGTCAGAAACAAATTCTCTTAGAAGGTATTGAATTGCTTTGATTCTGCAGGTTACATAAACAAGGAAAATTTTGATAAAGCAGGAATTTGTTTCCAAAGGTCAAACCCATATTTTGATTGGGAGCCATTATATAAATGAAATCTAGAAATTGATTATTTTCATTCTCTGACCTTGATGGGACTTCTGTCAATTATGGAGGGAGGCCGTACATGTATTCCACATAAATTAACCATGACCTCGCCTTCCCCTTGTCTCCTCCTAATGTCTAAACTCACCTTTACCCACATACAAACTGAATGGAGAAAAAAAATTGTACCAAACAGAATCAGAGGAGTATCAGTAAACTGGACATTTTAAACAGGTGTAAATATTCTACTCCTTGAGAAACTCATTTAAAACTACTCTTTAATTCCTCCCCTGTGAAATGGGTATAACAGCTTCTGTTCGTCCTAGCTCCCCTATTGGTTGGGGGGAGCACATAGCATAATGTATCTGAACATGGCTTGAAAAGTGTATTTGAAAGAATTCTTACTAAATTATTACTTTCACAGTTCAGTTTTATCCAGCAAAGTGTTTTAGCTTCACCCACCCACTGGATAAAAGTGTATCATCACGTGTTCCTGACACAACTTCTTGTCAAGGACAAAATAAAGAAATTCCTAAGTTTGGAACTGTCCACAAAAGCCAGCCCCACCTGGGAGATGCTGTTACTGTCTGTCATCTAGGTCTTGGAGGGTGTGTGAGTACTTGGACCTGTGCTTTCACGCTGGGTGAAAAACCCAGACTGGAAATTCTATCAAACCACATTAGACACATGGGGCAGAGTACTGAGCAGAAGCTTTGAATGTAGCTGTTGTTATTTTAATGCTTTGCTTTCTAATTAACTTTGTACATCCCTTGCCTCTGCCGGGAACAGAGTGTTCATGTGCTATTAGAATTTTTTTATTGTAAAATAAAATGACAAAGGCTTTCGTATCACACTACCTGCCTGCTTCTCATTCCAAGTCCTCCAGGCGGTGAAATGGTGAGATGGTCACAACTGAGCCACTTGGCAGTTTCTGTTGGGCATCGCTTAAGAACAGTAACAGGCTTGATAGACCTAGTGTGGTCTCAGAAGCCAACCCAGCTTGGAGCATGAACTTATAGGCCAGAAAAATAAATAAATAAATAAATAAATAAATAAATAAATAAAAGCTCACCTTTGGCCATTCACAGGCCTCAGAGAAGCCGCTGGGGCCCCAGGCCAAAAAAAGCCAATGTCTGTCCAGAGCATTAAAAAGTCCCATTGCTACCAAGAGTTCCACACATTGCAGTGGTCTGGGACACAGACTTCCAAGACCACCTACTCATCCTACCCTGGGAAGTTCCCAGCAATCTTGAGGCTGTGAGCTGCCTACTCTGCCCCACCCCAACCTCCAGGCCTCACTGACTGAACAGAAAGATTCTACCAAGGAGCTGCTGATTCATAGATGGACCGGCCAAAAAAGTGTGGCTCAGTACATGAGCAAGGCCAGCGACATTCTTTCTCCAGGAAATACCAAGAAACAGAGTCAGTTAACATGTCAAAACTGGATGGTCACAACCAGAGAAGCCAGGATAGACTAGTTCATGACAGAGAGAGAAAGCAGCATATTGAGTAAGAAAGTAATTTAGAATAGAGGTAAGAAAGCCTGTCTCTTGTAACAAGAACACAAGCAGGCCAACTCTGAGATGAGGAGACCCTGTGCCTAAAGGTGACTCATGAACCTGGGGCTTTTAGTGAATCCACTGAGACTCGGGTACTCACACAGAGCTGCTTCCTGCTGCCCCTCAACTTGCTGACATTCTCTTTAGGAACTTGGAAAATACTTAGATACTGAAAGAACAAATGTTTGCTCCTCTCTCTCTTGTTTGAAGAGAACTCAAATATGCACAAGAGTCACTTTCATCTTCATCGACTTGCTGAAATTAGGAGGAATAAACAAGGGAGACCTCACAAAATTTTGGCAAAATTCATCATGGGGTGCAGAACATCGCAGTGAACACGATGAGTTAGTCTAGGAAGTATGATGAGTCCTCCTACTCCTGATTTCTTTTTCCTTCCTCCTGGACCCTGATGGCTTTTGACTTTCAGGACAAATCAGGTGATCAAGTGAAATGGTATGATGGTGTGGGCTTCATTCCCAGAAATGAGTGGGAAACAGACAGACCTAGATCACTGGGAAAGACACATACAAACCCGGAGTTCCTTGCTGGGTCCTCTCTACCAGACAGGCCAGCAAATTTATTCCAAAGAATGGTGTCTAGACTTTTCTGAATGAATATCATGCATCTGACTTGTGAGCTCTGTTAGCCATTGGAAACCAGAAAGGATGCACCTAGGAAGCTTCATGAAATCAGTGGTGAGAAGCAATCACTGTAAATGTGCATGGATGATTAGCAGGTGCTCAAGACAATGTTTTCATGTTCTTTCCCCTAAATTCACATGCAGAAACCTAATTGCTGATGTTCAGGGTGTTTGGGGAGTGGAATCTTTGGGAGGTGATTAAGTCATGAGGTAAGAGTCAAGTCCTTCTAAAAGAGATTTCAGAGATACCCAGGCCCCTCCATCATCTATGAATCAGGATGTAAGACCCCCACAAGACTCCGAATCTGCTGATGCCTTGGTCTTGGATGTCTCAAATCACAAGTTGAGAAATAAATCTCATTTTGTTATAACAGCTTGAACAGACCAAGAGAATAGAAATGATTGCTCTGAGTCATCCTGTGGCCTTTTGGAGGTGAAATTATGACCAACACTGGATCACACAGCTGGGATGTTCATTTTATCGACATCTCCGTGTCCCTGTCTGCACGTGCACAAACCCACACTTGAGGGAGGCCTCCAAGTTGAAATAGTTTGCTTAGTGTAATAATTTCACTACCAACCTGTCATCTAAGTCTTTGGACTCCAAAGGGCCTTCACTCAACATATAAAAGGTCTAATTTTCCCCTGAGGTCTGCTCCACCACCCAACTCCTCAGTCCTGGGGATCAGAGGACTTTAGGGGCCCCACAATACCAAGGGTGGAAGCCAGACCCCTTGAAGCTATATCCTTGTGATGGCAATACAACAGTCTTAGTTACTTTTTTATTGCTGAGGCACAATACCCATTGGTAGAAGTTTCAGTCCACAGTTAGCTGGCTCCAAGGCAGAGTGACATGGAAGACAGGCACTGGAATGGAGAAACAGCTCATAGTATGGCATCAGGAAGCAAAGAACAAGGTCTAGAGAGGAAAAAGGAAGATGGACCCTTCCAGGCTGTGACCCACCTACTTCAACCAGGCCTCATTTCCTAACATCACATTTATCTACAAATTCATCAGCAAACTAAGCCATTGAGGAGCATCACACACCCATGATCCAATCACCTACCTCCCAAAACTATTAACCCACTGAAGCTTGGCACTCCATGATCAGGTCACCCTCCACCTAAAAGCTCATAAGACTTTTAGGGGGACATCTAGATATAAACCATAACAACAGCCTAAGAAAAAATCAGGCTACCACCCAAATGCCTTGCCCATGGAACATTTGAAACCGTTGGATTTGGAGCATAGAATCTACCAGTGTATTAGTCACTTTCCTGTCACTGGGACGAAATACCTGAATGAAAACTGAAAGGAGGAGAGGTTTATTTGGCTCATGGTTTCTGAGGATTCAGTACATGATTGTTTGGATCCAAGGCAGAAATGGCATGGTAGAAGGATCTGGCAAAGGAAAGCTTCTTTCATACCATGACATCCAGGAAGCAGTTAGAGAAAGGAGGAGGTGGGGACAAGAACACACCCTTCTAGTGACCCACCTCTTTCAACCAGGCCCCACCTCCTAACCACACATTCAACTATTAACCCACTGATAAGCTTGGCACTCCATGATCAGGTCACCCTCCAGAAGCCCCATCTCTAAACAAATGAGACTTGGGGGAACCTTTTCAGATCTAAACTGTAACAACCAGTGATGTGGATACTGAGATGGATTTCCCATACTACAGTCTACTCTTCTGGAATTCCTGGAGAAAAAGCCAGGGGCTGGTTGCAAGCTTCTGAGAAAGTTTGTTTTCTAGGTCAAGTTTTGGCAGCATCAAAAATCTGGAGAGTCTTAAGACAAAAGATAAAAACAAAGGATTGTATATTCCTAGAGTTGTTTTGTGTATTAATGCCCAGGGTCTTAGAGTACTAAGAGTTTGCTTTTCCTTAATTTAAGCCTTGTTTGTAACCAACTCTATTAAACTAGTCTAGGTGCAAGGGAACTGAAGACTGTAGTCAGAAATCAGATACAAGTGAGTAGACATTAGCCCTGGAGAAGGGCTGCATGTCTGACTATGTCTTTATCATTGATCAATCACTTTGCATTTAACTGGAACTTTCCAGGAAGTGCTGATAGACCCTTCCATGTAGCCATTCCTTCTATCCTTCATGGAGTAGGTAAACATTTCCTATGCATCTGACAGCATACCAAGAGCGAGTAGGGTATAGCTCCTGCCCCTTGAGCAAACATGCCCAATATAATAAGGACTCATCATCATTCATTTAGCGCCTTTCCCACTTCATAAAAGCCAGACAAATGAAAATCAAAATCCACTTTTTTCTGGAAACATTCAGCCTTAGAAAAGGACACACTCTGCTGTTCCACCTTCCAATGATGCTTCTCAGCTCTCCCTCCCAATTATCTTTCACCGGTTAGTAAGATACCCACAATATCCCCATAGGGGAGAGTACAAGTTGTCAGCTGCCAAGAATTAACAAGTGGTACAAACCCAAACTTCAGTGCAGTCACTGTGCAATGAAACCAGAAGCACAACTGCAAGTGGGAGGAGGGGGAAGCAATTCGAGGACTGTGCTGTGCTATGCAAATGAAAACTTCAGAAACTGTATACTTTACGAATGAAACTGCAGTATACTGAGCACCCTCGCTCTGGATAGCTTTTATGAATAAAGTGCCATTCAGAATGTACGAGCTTATTAACATATGGGCTTTGGTTTTTATCGTGTTTTACAGTTGCTCTGGGGAGCGGATCAAGCAGGCAGGTCAGGCAGAGCTCTGCAGCGGCCCCTCCTTTGCAGCATTAGTCTGTTTGGCTTTGTGTCGAAATCGTGCTTGTTTTTTTCTTGACAAATTTCCATAGAAATGAAGTTCATTGTCTTACTAGTAGATTTCCTTCCAAAACGCTTACAGTTCATCTTTTCTTTTAATATTTTTTTTCTCCATTCTCCATGAGGGAAATGTGTTAACAGTAAGCACTCACAGAACATTAAATGGGGCCATATGATAATCTCATGTGGTTTGCTACCTTCAAAATGATGGAATCTCAGTTGGAAGGAGGTTTAGTGGGATATTATTCAATTTACACGCCAAAGTCATCCCAGGATAAACCTCATGACCTGTGTAAGTGATGGTCCCTGCCTGGGTAGAGATTAAACAGAATTAGAGCTTCATAAAGGCAGGTACTCAAAAGGAGAGTTGGAGAGAGTGGGAAGCTTTGAATATCATTTGATATTTGGGGCAGGGGGACCAATGCAGTTTCTCTGGGATATGGGGGAAGATTTTAACTCTATTGACTATCTTTATATTTATTTAAGAGATTTAGATTATTCTGATTTTCAATCATATGTGGTATGAGAAGGCACCAATATCTTTCCAATTTGGAGCTCGAGAAGGTTTTACTCTAGCTCTGAATCTATGCCAAGGCCACTGTGATCACAGTCGAATGGAATCTCCATCTTAGGATTTGGGGCCTTCTGAACCTAAGTTTGAACCTTGCCTTTACTGTACTCTAGTAGTGTCACTTTGGACAGCTTGTGTCCCTACTCTGCGCTTTATCTGTAGAATCAAGAGAAGATTTCGTCAATGAGGAGAAGACTTCAGAGGAGAGAGAATACAGTGTCCAACTGCCTAGCACTTTCAGGCATAACAACTTGTTATTCATTTGGCCTCTGCTTGAGTACTTCTAGTGATGGAGAATCACTGCCTTTCCAAAGCTAGCATATCACCTGCTGATCTCTTAGGAATGACTCCTGCACTCAGCCTCAGCTGACCGGTGCCTTTTGGACAACCTCCCTGTATGACAACCGAGGACACCCAAAGCCTCCAGAGCAAAAGGCAAACTCAGGATCATGTAGGAAAAACCTGAATGGTACTTGGCTCACCTGGCCAAGGGAGATGAAATGGAACTTGCTAGAGGTGCCCCACATGCTCTTCTAGTGATGTTGATGGCTCTCATCATCCCTAGGAGTCATTCTGAGCCATCTACTCCTCAGGGCATGAGACCTGGTTCCAGAAACCCTTTAACACACCTGAGGTGGGTGCATTCAAAGGTCTGGCAGAAAGCGCAGTTAGCTCTGTGAGAACAGTGTGGACCTCATCCTCAAAAATATACAGTAAATCCATGGATCAGATAGTTCTAGTCTGGCAAACACCATAAGACCGGCACTGTTATGGTTTAAATATGGAGTGTACCTCCAAAGACTCATGTATTGAAAGCTTGGTGCCCAATGCAACAATGTTCAGAGGTGGAGCTCAGAGCAGTGATCACCTAGAACAGTGCTATGCTGAATGGGCTCCTAGGTGGCAGGAACAATTTGGAGGAAGTAGGCTGCAGGGGTGTGCCTTTGAAGAGCGTTCCTTGTCTGTAGCTTCTTCCCTTCCCTCCTTTCTCTTTCCCTTTCTCTGCCTCCCTCCCTCAGCCTCCTCCTGGTCACTGAGACTACACAGCTTCTACTTTGCCCCAGACCTCAAGCAATGGAGCTAGCTGACTATGGGCTGAAACTCCTGAAATCAAGCCAAAACAAAGCCTTCCTCCTTTATGCTGTTTTCCCTGACTACTTTGTCACAGTAACAGAAGGCTGACTGACACAGCATGCAGCTGCTCAGGGCTGGGGTTATAGTGGAGCTCACCTGTGCTGGAATCAGGAGAGAACTTGCCCATTGTCACTTCAAAGTCCAGTCGATAGTTGTGACATTTTCCTCTACAAATGTTCTGCATATCAGCTGGCTGAAGTGGGCAGAAGCAGGGCCAATAGCTTGAAGGCAGTCACCAAAAATTGAACCAAGGATTTGAGCCCTCAGGCTCAGCCACCTCCTAGCTGCATGCTAGGATGGAGCCTCTGTAAAATAGGGTCAAGAACACCTTGCTCATGGATGGGAGCGATGACCATGAAGAAGACACTCTGTATGGAGCATTGAGTTCAGGACCTGACACAGAGCCTTCTCTAACTGGTATCAGTGGCTGTGGTTTTATGGCAGAGATTGGGAGAAATCCAAGAATGTCTGTAGCCACACTGGCATTGCCTATGTTCAGACCCCATGATGTCTTTACCAGTGCTGGCTGACTCTACTGGAATGATTGCACTAGGTGTCTTTGCTCTGTTCCTAAAACACTACACAATGACATTAGTTCCTGAAATGCACCCAAAGTAATTATTACTGGGGTTGAAAGGGGGAAAGTATGGTGGGCAATTCAGATTTGTGCACCACCCTCGTTTCTACATAATAATCCAAGTGATCTCTGCCAAAGGCCTGCATACACACAACACGCAAACACAACACACGTGCTCACAGAGCACACACTGGATAAATGAGCCTCCTGATCATCATGTGACTTCTCTAGTCACTTCCAGGAGGGAGAAGAAAAGTGATAGGTTCCACTCATAGGGAAGTCTATCAGAGCCAGTGTGGTGCCTGACCAACATGATGTTGGACCCTAAAAATGACAGCATGCCCCTTCCACACTGATTTCCATGTTCATCTTCCGAGCCCGAATTGAACTTCATGATTTTTTGTGCACGCACCAGCGTCTCCCCAATCAGCTGTCAATGCGTCATTCTGCCCATCCCTTTAAACTCCACCCCCGTCAAACCTAATAAAAACCCCACAATTTCTTTATCTGCCTCAGAGGTATCTTGCACTCTTCTGCAGCCCTCTCATGCCTGTAGTAAAGGCCTTTTTCCTTTTTCTGCCTTTGTTTTTCTACTGCTCCAAAAAACATACAAAGAACCAGGATTCCAGGAATCTTAAACAGTAAAAAGAGTTACCACCCAAAGCCTTGGCAGGACCAACCAGGTTCAGCTATTGACCTACTTTTCACCTAAACAGTGGTCTTGCTGCACTGTACTTTCGTTTCTTCATTTGTAAAAAGTGCCATTTTTACCTGGCCCCTGCAACAGTTAACTCTGAAAACTAAGCCTGCATTAAACCTCATGGTTTTCCTTTCCAGACTCAGTACCACCTAAAGGATTAAAGGCAGAGAATGTATCTACACCTCTCTCTAGATCTAATGTATGCACTATGATAGCTATTAACCCCATGTGGCTATTACATCTTTAAGTAGTTGAAATGAAATAGTTAAAAATCCAGTTCCTCAGCTGTGCTGGCCACATGTCCAATCTCAGTAGCCCCATGTGACTAATGGGTACCGTATTAAAAAGCACAGATACAGAACATTTCTATCATCACGGGAAGTTCTACTAGACAGCGCTCATTTAGACCATCCAACTGTTAAAGGATAATCATAGTAATGACTAATAAGTAGATCACCAGTGATCCATATAGTTGAATAGATGTAAACCTGAATAGTAGAAACTAGGTAAATAAAAAGCACACAGTAATTAGGAACGCACCATAGGTAAGGCAGGGGCTGAATGTATCTACCTAAAAGTTATCTACTGATACTCAACTTTTTTAATGTGATTGGATTTGGAGAACTTTTATTTTTGTACTAGGAATTGAACCCAAGGACTCACACGTGCTAGGCAAGAAATTTACCACTAGCCACATCTCCAGCCCAATAATTATATATAAATGAGGTTGTAAGGGCCCTGGTGTCCCTATAATAGGGTTAGTGCCCTTATTAGCATAGGAAGAGACATCTGTGTTCTCTGTCTCTCTCTGTCTCTGTCCTGGCTCTCCCCACCCCACCCTACCATGTGAGAACAGAGAGGAAGGTGGCTAGCCACAAGCCAGGAAGAGCAGCCTCACCAGGAAGCCAATGTACAGACACCTTGATCTTGAACTTCCAGCCTCCAGAAATAAGTTAATGAGCTCAGTCCAGCTTCTTTTATTCATGTAAACTATGCCTTTCATCTTCAAATCAGTTTGAAAGGAGCACATTTCCTTGGGGCCGGCAGCCACCTGCAGCTTCTGGGAAAGGCCGTGTGCTACACCTGTGTTTATTTTTGCAGTGAATGCTTGCAAGGGCTGCAGACCTCCTCCTCCCTGAAGGTTTTCCAATTGAGTTTTCTTCTGAGCAACAATAAACAGGAGGATAAATGTCAGCTCTGGGTATGGCGGGACTTAGAGCCTCAGATGAACTCATCATACCTCTAAATCTATGCTGCCACCTAGTGGATCCCTCCATGACAAGAAGGTGGGCGTTTCCTAGTGACCAGAAACCTTGATGCAAATTTCTCAACAAATCCAAAGAGGCCAAGCTAATGGTGCCCATCAGCAATGTCATGAGGTGAGCGGTTTACATACACGGCCTCAGTTCACTGAGCCACAGTCCCAGCAGAGGGAACTATATATTTTCCATATGAGAAAAAGGGTTCCAAGAAGTTAACAATCTATTTTATTAAAAAAGCAACATCCTGAATAACTGAGTAAAGAATGAGGGCTTTGTTTATGTGCGTTGTTTTCAGAGTTACAGACTCTTTGAGCTGGGTTTATACAAACTGAGGTGAGAAAAAGACTTGTGGGGAGTTTGTGAATGGGTAGATAGCGTAGCTAACATTTATCCAATACTTGCTTTGGGTTATTCCGAGTGCTTCTTATACATTTACTTACTTAAGCCCCAAAGCAATAGGTGAAGTTGGGCACTACTAATTTCTTCATTTGACACATGAGGAAAAAAAAATACAGTAAAACCCAATTGGTATGTGCTGGGATTTCAACATGGGTGGCCGGACCTCAGAGCCATGATCTTAACCACTACATTATATACCACATCCCAGGTAAAAAGGGCTAAGACCTATCCCTGGGTCCCAGTAAAGAACCCGGGCACTTCAGTCTCCATGCTGTCACGAGCAGACACTCCTGAGATAGTATTGCACTAGAGCATTCTGTCTTGTGATTTAATGCAAACTGATGCTTCAACAAGTTTGACGGTAAATCAGACTGCAAGACCAGGAGCTCCACTCTCCTCTCAGGTTCAACCATTGGTGTGCTCAGTGCTAACCGCCCTGCTCCGGATGGTGGCAATGAAGGCATAGCCCTTCCCCAGGCAGATCACTGTAGGGTGAAGGAAACAACATTATACTCCAGGTGGTAAGTGCCAGGAAAAGGGGCGCCCGGCACACTATGGGAGCTCAGAGAAGGGATAAGTAACCTGGAAGCTGGGGAGAAGAATGAGGGGAGACTTGAGGGAGGAAGTGACACCTAGATGATGGGGAGGGAACAATAGGAGCCTGCTTCAGTTTCTGCTTACTTCTGAGGACGGGTGGCTCCATTAGTACAGCCAACCTGGCCGCTCTGCCTATTTATTTGCTCAGTGCCCAGAAGTGGAGAGGGACTTCTGTGATTCATAATTAGGGGTTGAATAAATGGGGTATCCACAGCCTTCTCTTTAGAGAGACCTGCCAACTCAGTCATGTGCCCTTGGACCGGACCTTGCTCCTATGAGCTCCCTAGGAGCTAAGGTGTAGCTGAAAAAGGTGGGAGGGTGTGGTAGAAAGAGACAGGAGGCTTCCAGGCAGGGGCCAGTCCAAGTGAGGCACAGCGACTTGGGCTGTCATTGTCCACCAGAGCTCCTTCTTTGGAGAAGCAGATGCTCCCACACTCCTGGGAAGCTGAAGCTACAAACCCTGACCATCCCATCCCCAACCAGGGACAGCAATGGCAGTGTGACCCAACTGCATTTTCTTTCCAAGTGGCAGTTCTGATTTGTGCTGTAGCAGCCCCCCATCCCTTCCTTCTCCATATTTGGGCAACCCTGACAAAGCATGTCTGCCATGCTGGTTCCAGTGGCTTTCTGCTTCCCCCAACCAAAAGAGCCCCTAGGTTAAGTGATTCCCCAGCTTCACATCATAGATCTTTCTGGATTCCTACCTAATCTCATTTCCTCCGGGTGTTGTGTGATATCCAAGGAGTGGCGCCAGCACATCTGAAGAAATGCTCCCACAGCACCCAGATGGAATGCAACTAGACAGGAATTCAAGAACAGTATTGAGCTAAGTCAAGACCAGCATAGCTCCAGGTGTTTTCTGGGAAGAAGGATGGCCAGAGGATGAGAAAAATAAAGAGGAAAGCTGGGGTCAGGTAGAGACCTCTTTCTCTTGATGGGAGGAAAGGGACTTCCCCCTCACTGCAGGAACATTTATTTATACCTTTTGTCAATTTAAGGTCATGTGACACCACATTGTCCTAACAACCCACTCTTCTGATTGTCTTCGGGCCAGGTGTACTCTGGGCTAAAGCAGATTCTTCACATGGCTGGCCACAGGTGCTCTTTGTTCGTAGGACAGCCAAGCTCCAGCCCTGCAGTGTGGTCAGTTTCCAGCTTCAATGGCTTCCCACACAGATAAGATTTCCATTTGTTCTGGAGAAGGTGACAGTCACATGAATCCCATTCCACCAGACCACTGTCAATTGGGAAGTCTACTTTTATTATCATGGCCTGGGCCAGACAATCTGGACTCTACTGTCTCCATTTGGATTCTAGACTGAGTTTTTCTCCATACTGATTTATGATTTGTTCTCAGTAAGATTCTCCAGCCCCACCCACCAATGGTCTGAAGTTTTCTGGAAAAACAAAGGGGTTTCACAGGCAGCCAGCCTAGGGTATCTTTCTAGGGAAAGGAGAAGGACTTAGAATCCCTGCTCAGAGTAGGAGGGCCCCAGTGGGTAGGCAGAGTGCCAACTCTGGAGGACTTCCTAGTCTTTATTTGGCCTGCATAGTACTTTGGAAACATGTGAGTTCATTGCCCAGATTTAGAAATCAGGAACTTTCACCTGATCCTGTACCTGCACTCCTGCCTTGGCAACAACCATCTGGAACCAGATATCCACTGCCACCATAGCTGGGCATGAGCTCTGCAGCTTGCCAGTCCCCATGTGGCTCCCTGCAGTCAGCTCTGGGTTTCCAGCCTTGTAGGCATGCGCGTTCACATCGTCAATCTGAGGTTGCTGCATAAACTTTGAGATGTGTGTGCACAACTTGCAGCACTTCTGGTACCCCTTTGACTCACTTACTGGCATCTGCACCCTCATAGCACAGATGTGACCTCTGTTTGTACAGATGGAGTCTGTACTCCCCTCCTAAGCCAATCTCTCTGTGAACTGGGTCCCCCACCCCTTGTGATGATGTGAATACATCTGTCCCTTTCAAAATTCATGCTGGAAGTTCATCCATGCCACAGTGATAGACAGCAAGGCCTCTAGGAGGTGGGCAGGTATGTGGCCTCTACTCTCATAATTGAATGAGCGCAGCTATAAAAAGGGTGTGTAAAGTGCCTTCCTCTCCTCTCCTGCCATGTCAGGACATATTCCAGGGGCCCAGCACTTAAGGCAGCATCTTGGGAGCAGGAAGACAAGGCTCCTGAGCTTTTAGTGCCTTGATTGGGACTCTCCAGCCTCCAGAACTATGAGAAGTCAGCTTTTGTGCTTTGTAAATCTCCCATCCTTAGTGTTCTCCCAGAGCTATATGAAACAGACTAAAGGCAGCAGCTCTTTCACAAGGGTGCCGTGCCAGCAATTTCTGTTCTCCCTGTCATCATCACGTTCTCTCTCTCCTGGATCATTGCTCAGACCACAAATAGGCAGTTACTCCTCCTATTTTAATAAAATCCTCTCTTACTGCCCCACCCCCAGCTCTGCCAGCTCTGGCTCTATTTCTCCACCCTCTTTTACAATTAAATACCTCTAACGGATGATATGCGCCTGGTGGAGACCACTACGAAGCAGTTCTGAGCAAGACTTAAAATGAATCAATTGGCTTTCTACATTTACTTGTGAGTCTGTCCCAGGCCTAAGTCCCTTGTCTGGAGATGGGCATTGGATTCATAGTAAGTGAACCTCTATGAATCACTGGGCCTGGCTGAGACCTACAGTGGCCAGTGATGCTGTGATGCCTCAAAAGACAAGATAAGGCCACAGGTGAGGACCCCTGGTTCCAACTAGTTCTAAATAGCTAGAGACTAGAGCTGCAGGTATCTCACCCCTGCTGTATCAGTCCTGCCATGAATGTCAAACTGGAAATAAGATAGTTCTAATGAGCATAATTTACTACTTGGAGAAGTCTTTGAACTGGCTCCAAAGGTCCTGCTCAGTTCCTGCATTTTCCTTAGTATCCTCTCCCTTTGTCTGAAAGCCAAATAAATATGGGCTGCCCAGAGAAGTTCTTTGTCTCAGCCCCCAGAATCAAGAGGATTTTGATTCTCCCAGAGCCCTAAAATCATACCACTTGTCTCTTTTGTTTAAGCCTTTGCTGTCTACTCATTTGGGAGGTTGCAGGCCTGATCAGTCTGCAATATACACTATCACTTCCAATTCCTCTCTTCCCATTTTCTCTGAAAACTACTGTATCCAGGTGTTAACCCTATCACTCAAGCAAAACTGCTCTTGACACAATCGCCAATACTAAATTTGTGTTGCTAAATCCAAGAGTGGCCTCTTGGACTCCTTGGCCTGCTGGCACTATTGATCAGAGCAGGCTGCTCTCTCCTCCTGGGTAACTTTCTCCCTTTGATGTCTAAAACACCTAACTCACTGACTACCCTTTTTCATTCTCTTTGGAGGTTCTTACTCTTTTCTCCAAACTCTTGAGCATCTCCAAGTTCAACCCAGGTTGACTATCCCTTATCCAAAATGTTTGAGAAATGTTCTGAATTATGAACTTTTCTTCAGATTTTGGAATGTATACATAAGTAATATACATAATGAGGTATTTTAGGGATAGCACCCAAGTCTAAACATGACATGCATTGATGTTTTGTTTATACCATATATACATATCCTGAAGGTAATTTTATACAATATTTTAAATAATTTGGTGCACAAAACAAAGTGCCATCATGTAGAATATTCCACTTGTGGTAGAAATATTGGTGATCAAATAGTTTTACATTTTGGGGTTTTGTTTTTGTGTTAAGGTTGTTCTACATGTTTCTCCCTCCAGTCACCCAGATGGTCTCATTTAATCTCACCCTTTAAATAGAACCACATGTCAGCAACTCTCTAAACTTATACCTCAATCCAGCCTTTCTCTGAACTCCAGGCTTATACATCCCTTAACTTATATATAGCTTTTTGGCCACAACCCAGACTAAATCAATCTTCCCAAACCCCATTCCCTTGGTTTCTCTAATTCCCTCCTACACATCCATCATTCTGGTGTTCATGCTATGGAAGCTTGAGGTTACCAGGCTCTGAAATCAGGAGACCCTGAAAGTCAGCCCAGCAGCAGCCTCCAGACCCAATGAGGGAGCTCCCCCAGCAGCAGCACAGAGGAGAGAGACCATGTGATTGACCACGTACGTGGATACTCTATGTGGAGTACATGCTGGGAGCAATAACAGCAGTAAATACAGAACATAAAATAACCATCTTCGAAATGACAAGAAATGGGGCACGTTATCTAAGCACTAAAATCTAAGGAGGGGACTGCCCGACTCTGGAAAGCAACTCCTCAGGACAGCAAGGCTGACTTCTTTCCCGGTTGCCTGGTCTTCAGTCCTTGTAACTTCTCATCTTTCAGCGCCTTCAGGAATTTATCTGCAGGGGAGAAAACTAACTTAGTTGTAGTAGAAAAAAAAAAAAGGCTTTGAAAAACTCATCCAGAAAAAGCTTCTGGAAAAGCAAAAGTTTATCCTACATAAGCCTAAAACCCATTTGCCATACAAGATGGGAGGAAAAAAAATTCTAACCGCCAAAACACATCTAACCCTGAGAACTGATTTAAGAAATCTAGGATTTAGGAAAGTCCAAGTTTCCCAGGGAATTGTTTTCTTTTCATAGCCATAAGAAAGGTATGGGACAGGGTGTTTGATGAACTGGGCACCTCCTGAGCATGCAGCTTATTTCATATTTTTCTTCCTGGTGTGGCATGGGCTCCAATTTAATCTGTTGCATATGTTAGGTAGGTAGTTAGACATTTGTGGGCCTGTGGGTATATATGTCCAAAACAGCATGCTTTGTCAGTTATGCAGTTAAGTAAAGAGACAAAGACTTCAATGTATAATTACAATAATTTTGTTAGGCCTAAAATGATCCCACAAAACACAGTGACATTTCAAGGTTATACCTTCTGCTATCTGACACCCGGCGGTGCCTCAGTTCTTGAACTCAGTTCTCTCTGAACTGAATAAGAACCAAATCAAATTTTCCCACAAGGTCAACATTGAACTTAACCATCAAATTTGATTCAGTTCTCATCCAACTCAGTTTGGGACCAGAACTGAGGGAAGAATCAAGTTCACAAACCAAAGTAACCTTGTATTTCCAAAACAAGGCAGCTAGCTTTCCTGGGTGCTATGGCAGGAAAGGATATAAAGGGAGCATTCTTTATAAAGACTGTCCTTCCTTAGGTTGATCTAGTTCTTCGACTGACCACCTGGAAGGAACAAGGAAGACATTTTTTGAAATATCAACCAAAGTAACTCCTAAGAGAAATGTTGATAAGAATATACAGTATGTAAATAAAAGGGATAATCATCATATTTCCCAAAACCCCAGGAGGAGTCACTTTTGGGTGCATAAAAAGGGATGCAAATTCTTATTCGGGGCAGATGCCTTGTGGCACTGCCAGCCTTCTCTCTATTATCCATCTACTTTACAATAAAATAAATTCTACTTAGACTTCTGTGTGGCCACCTACATGTCTTGACTGAATTCTTTCATCAAGGGCTCAAAGAACTAAAGATCAAAGAGTGAGGAGCTAGTTCTTCTCTGCATCAGGACCTGACTTCCTAGTGACAGCGTACAATAGCTGGAATGGTCTTTTAGAACCATCAGTCCTCCAATGGTCAAGTGCAAGCCTTAACCAGACATGATGGGAAAGGACAGCTCAGGCTCCTAAATGTACAATAGGCCTTTCTGGGAGTACAAATAGCCTTAGCCACCTTTCCCTCCAGGAGGAAGCAACCCACACCAGAGGATCCCTAACCACATCAGCATACCTGGTACAGATTCCTAAGACTTCAGGCCTATTTATGATCGGATGACAGAATACAGGACCCTGGTGTGGGGCCACAGAGTTCCAGGGAGGTTACGCTCCAGCCTCCAGCACTGAGAAGTGCAATGTCTCAAAGCCTCTGGGTAAGTGTCCTTGGGCTTTCTGGGTCCTGCACAGTTCTGACCTCCTCCTACAGACATTCCAAGCTGACCCTCACCTACTTCCCCCTCCTCATGCCTGAAGGCCCCAGTTTAAGACTGAGCATAAGAGCTTCAAAGTCTCTAGAGATAAAGGCTGTCTCTGGTGGTTGGAAGTCTAGATCACAGGGGCCTGAATATTACTGTGCAGAGTTAAATGTCAAGATGGGGTAGTGTCGGTGGCCATCTAGATGTAGAGCCAGTCTAGATTACCAAAAGTGCCTGGGATGGAGTCTGAAACTAAAGGGTTCTTGAAGTGCAAATATGTGGTAGAGGAAGTCAGTTGAAACCAGGGATGGGGGCGGAGTCAGGGCTTTAGGGGACAGATTTTGGATCAGCTCCTGAGGGCTGAAGTGTGAGCCTACAGCCACCTTGTGGGGCCAACCAGGGAGGCAGGGCAGCTAGGGATGGGCTCAGGTGGCCCGGGCAAGTCACGCACAGCGCTGGGAGTCGAAGCCGTCCCCAGTGATGGCAAGCAACTCCAGCTCCTTAATCCGGATCTCCAGCTCGCATAACTCCTCGGGGTGGGGAGCAGAGGGGAGAGGCGCGATGGCGGGGCTGGGAGTTGGGGGCAAGGCAGCCACCTCAGGGCCCGGTGGCGGTGAGTAGAAGCGCAGAGGCTCGTAAGGGATGGAGGCCAGGCCAGAGGGCCAAGGCTGGGGACAGGGGCGCTCGCTGGGGGGACCCAGACCGGGAGGCGGCGGGGGCGCCGGGGCCAAAGGCGCCTGGGGCAGGGGTCGGCCCCCCGCCTCCCCGCCCGCCGGCGCCCCGCCCGCCTTCAGCGGCACGAAGAGCTTCTTCCAGATGTTAAAATCATTGAGCGGAGACGAGGAGATGCCGCCGTCGTAGAGCGACGGGAAATAGAGGGGCGGCGCCGGCCGCTGGCTCATCCGGGGGCTCTGGCGGCCGCGCCGCCCCTTCGGCATCTTTTGAATGAGAGTCTGCGTGGGAGGAACCCGCGCCGGGACACACGCGCAGCGGCCCCGAGTCCCTGGGGGTCTCACCTTCCACAGGCCACGCCCCGAAGGAAAGCGGAACCACGCTTTCGTCCCATTCGGGGCGGGCACTGAAGTCCGGAGGCCACGCCCCAGAACATGACTTGTCCAATGAAAGCAAGGCCGAGATCTTGCCGGGGGAAAGCCACGCCCTAAAATCCAGCCCGGTGTTTCCACAGGGCAGGCGAATTCGCCATCGCCCTGCCCCTCGGCTTTTCCCACCGCCCTTTGGGTCAGTAAACCTCTGGCTAGCACAACTTAACCTGCCGCTCAAAAGCAGGAAGAGGCCAAGGCCGCAAGAGCAAACTCTCTTTATGAACAAGGGAGTATATTTCCTAACGACCTACCAGCTCGCTTCTCTCCTGGATTCAATGACCACCCAGAGAAAATGAGTGTGAGACTTTTCATTCCCTACAATAGTGGGAGGCAAAAGAGAAGAGGGTTGGTTGGGAATGGCTATTAGAGCCAACCTGTGTTTCTGCCAAAGTTAGCAGTGTTGAGGAAGATCTGGAAAAAGGGAACCTCATCTGGACTTGTAATATCCTTGAAGCAAAGAATGGTTTCAGTGAAATGAGGTTCTGTCTTAAACATATATGTTATCTGGAGCTGACAGGAAACAAATTTACAGCCAAAAGGAAATCTTCCTGGCCCACTTGACACAGCACACACTTTGTTCGTGAGCTCTTGGGCATTGTGTCCAGGGGTTATGCATTACCCATGAAAACTAACCTTCGATTGAGAGAAAGTCATTTTCACTGTGTGATACACAAGGACGGGAGGGGCCAGTTAAGATCAGTGACAGCCCTAGTTCCTCAAGTGAACGGTATGTGTGTCTTAGCTATGTTTTCAGTGCTAGGACAAAATACCTGACACCCACAAATTAAAAGAGGAAAGATTTATTTTAGCTCACAGTTTGTAGAGATTTCAGTCCATAGTTGGCTGATTCCAAGACAGGGCAGTATGACAGAGGAGAAACAGTCTCTGGCAGGGCAGGCAGAAAGCGGCCAGCAGTAAGGCTTCCTCTTCCCTTTACCCCATCCAGGCTACTCACATTTTGGGTGGTGCCACCCACATCTAGGGTGGGATTTTCCATTATCTACACCCAGAACTATCTTCAACCAATCAGTAGACTAATTGACTAGTATCATGGACATCACATATGCACTCCCAAAAGCCCCACCTGGGAGTGCATAAGGCTTTGGGGGATATTTTAGAATAAATATTTATATGAAAATATATGCATATATACATATTTTATATACATATTCGTGTGTGTGTGTGTGTGTAACAGCAAAGGCAAGTCAGAATCTCCAAACTGGGTAGATTTAAGCAAGTTTCTCGACTTCTGAGTCAACTTTCTATATAATAGAAATAAGAAAATCGGGCTGCCTCAGTGGATTTTTTAGGATTCTCAAGCAGGGGCAAAAGAGAGTATATGAGGCATTTGAAAACTTGGAAGCTGTCCAAATGTAAGGAGCAGCACTCATGCTGAGGGCCTATCTCAAACTTCACATTTTTCTGTAATTTCTTGAGAGCAAGAATCCAGCCCAAGGATCCTGTAATGCCAAGTCTGTAATAAGGCTGGATAAAGATTTGGGAACTGTTAAAATAGTGTGTGAGAGGAACCAAAGTAGATCAGAATATACTACCCTAAAATATGCCACTTTGACATCAGAATTCTTTTGAAAGCAGTTGAGAAATGACATAAGAACTCTGTTCTACCCTTTCTGCCTTGGAGGAAGACATAAACTTCCTCTGTAAGGAGAACATCAGTTTTCCTTTGTAATGCTATCTGCACTTACCAGTCTCATGCCAGGAAAAGGAGAGGGCTTATCTCATTGGAGGTGACACTGACTTGAGTCGACATAACACACCTTACTAAAGAGCCTCTACCTTCCATTAGTTTCACGAGTTTTTGCTATTCCTACAGTCCACTGCCCTTAGAAATCCACATCCTTTTCCTTTGGCTTGTCACTTCTCCCTATCTATTACCCTTTGTTAAAATCGTATATAAGCTCTCAAGCACAATCCCGTCTTTGGGTTATCACTTTCTTTCTGTGAGGCCTCCATGTGCATGAATAATAAGCCCTTCCTTCTCTTAATCTTTGTCAATTTAATTCATAGGTCCTAGCTACAGAAACTAAAAGTATCGGGGAAAAGTTTTTTCTATCTTTGCAGAACTGTAATGATGATAAGCACCAGGATTTTGGAACCAAGACCTGGATTCACATGTTTTTGATTGTGTAGGTGAACCTTTGTGAATGTGTTTCTTAAATGTATATAACGAGAAGAGTGATGGCACCTACTCACTTGTATTGGCAAGATTAAATGTGGCGTTCTAAGTGCTTGGCCATGGTATGGTGTTCTTGGTATTACATGTTGAACAGCCTTAGAAGGAAAGAGGTTTTTACATTATGTGCTTTAAATGACACAGTAGACTCATATTTTTGACTACATACATTTTAGGAGAAAAAAAACTTGCAGATCTCCCCAACACCAACTACATAGATTTTATACTAAACAGTTTAGTTAAAAACATAACTCATAAAGTTGTACCTCTTGAGTTAAATAAGTTGATCAAAAAATTTTGCTGTAACAATTATACAAGTAAACTCAGGTCCTCAATTGAAAATACTGAGATAACCCCTACTGTGGAAGTAAAGTCCCAATTAGATAATAACAAGCCACAGTAGATGAAGCAAAATTCCTATGGGTTGTTTTTAGCAAACGAATGTCCAGGAAACCCAGGTCAGTGAAGAGACATAACAAGCTTGAATCTAACTCAGACAGAACCTTATTCTCCTTCCCTCATTTAATTTTCTAACAACCCAAACCTGTAGGTGCTGCTATTTCCCATTACACATGGGGAAACTGAGGCGTGTGCAGTTTGGCAAGTGACTTACCCAAGAGCCTGTGACTGGTTAGCAGAGCTGGCATTGCCCAACAGGCAGGTTGGCTCTTGGGCTGACCACTTCCTCCTCCACTCTATTTTCCCACTGAATCCAGTCTTGAAGCAAGACCACCTTTGTGATCTTCCTGGCTCTCCCTGGAACTTGCATGTAACACAATTTAAGAGCCAAACTATTCCAAGAAACCCATAACAGTCTTTTCTTCATTACTCACCTGAACTAACCATTGTGTTGGTCGGAACTTGGGGGCTTAGATATTTCCATCTCCCTTCACAATGTTATTTCAAGTTTCCAGAAAGTATAATCCAGCTCTTATTCTCCCCCCTCCCAAGGCAGATGTGTTCCAGTATGCTTTCAGAGTAAGAAAATCATGCTTCTTGTTTATTTGTTTGTTTGGGGGGTTCTGTTTTGTTTTGTTGAATAAACTGAGGCCTGAGAGATAGTTTAGTGGGACAGAGTGTTCAAGGGCCTGAAATATAAGAGACCCTGGTTTAAGCCCCATCAGCCAGCATCAACTAGCTGTGCTGTCCTGTGCTGACCCCGCTGCGAACACTAACATTAGGTATTTTCATGTCATCCTCCTGGGAAGACACAGAGTAAGGCTGTCAGAATTTTCTATCCATGTGTTGGACAACACCACGAGCTTAAGACCTAGATTTAGAAGGTGTGGACCGAGAGCAGAACAACCTCAGGGATTCAGGAATAAGTAGTACTCAGTGGACACCTCAGGATGGCCAGTATAGGGCAGCAGAAGCTGATGATTGGCATCTCACTCTTCTCAACCTTTTTTCTCACTGACTTTGCCTCAAGAGCCCAGAAAAAACAAACACTCACCTTGCCCATCCCCCTCTCCACAAGGGGTGGCAATGAAACTGTTCCAGCCAGAGGTTTTGACCAGAACAGAGTTTGGGATTTTCTGGGAAAGGTTTTACTTTGCTAGTAAAAGAGACAGAAACAACCAAAGTTTTCCTTTCATTTTCTCTCCCTGCCTTGGACCTGGATGCAATGAGCAACTGTCTGCAGTCACTTTGTGTTCATGAAGTAGAGACTAAGAATACACCTAAACACCAAACTAGATACTGCACACTCAATACTCTCTCTCACATGGTGCAGAATGCTCTTCTTTAATTATTTGTGGCAAAATCAGGATGTCAAGATAACCCACTTTTCCAGGAAAAAGGAGGTAGAAATAGTTTTAACACACAGTTATTTTAGGGGATCAAACTTTTCTAGTGACACACAGTTGTTATGGTTTGTGCCTAGGTGGCCCCCCACGCTTCATGTAGTCATGGAGCTGGCTGAATCTAACATTTGTGATTGGTTCATTTTCTAATGCTGGGACTGGCAGTGTGAATGCTGTACCCACCCAGAGGCAGAGACAGCATGCAATATAAGGGAGGAAAGAAGACATGTTTTCCCCTTTTGCCCTGTTCACTCTTGCTATTTGCAGCTGCCATGAATGGCTACCCCTCAGCCATGCCACCCTGCCTTGGAACAAGCTGAATATGGACTGAAACCTCCAAAAAACTGTAAGATAAAAAAACCTTTCCTTCTCCAATTTTGGGTGTTGAGAATTTTGTCTCAGCAATGAGAGAAAAGTACCCAAGACAACAGCAAAGTCCTTTCTTTTGTTCTCCTCGCTTCCTTCCATTCTTCTCTCTCTCTCCTTTTTTTCTTTCCTTCTTTTTCCTTCCTTCTTTTTATTTCTTCTCTTTCTCTTTCTTCTTTTCTTTCTCTTTCTTTCTTCTTTCTTTCTCTCTTCTTTCTCTCCATTGTGGTGCTGGGGATTAAACCCAGGGCCTTGTACATCCTCCATACAAAATGTGCCAATATAGGGGATAGCTCACTTTCAGTCACTCTTAAGCCAGACCTCATGTTTCTATGGCCTGCCATCAGGAAAGCCTACCCTTTCCCTGCACAAATCCTCTGAGACAGAACAGTGACCTCTATCACTCTGCATTAAGAATATCAGTGTTTGAGCTGGGATTGGTTCAATGGTAGAGCACTTGCCTAGCATGCAGGAGCTCTGGCCTCCACCTTAAGTACTGGAAAAAAAAGAGATTTCTCTTCACTGACAACCCACATCTAGAACACCAAGTATGCTTATGCACAAGCAGAAGTCAGGAAGTTTATGAAAGCGTTCCATGTGACAGAGAATGTTGAAAAATAATCCCATCAGCACTTCCCTCCTTCAGGTACTGATCGTATTGGTTAACTCCACCCAAGGAACTAGAGGGAAATATCTACTGATTTCTAAGAACCCACTTAAACTGCCACTGCAAAATTGGTCCTCCAAAGCTCCAAGGAAGAAATATGTGACACACTAGTCACACACCCTTCTCCCTTCAACCTCTCTCTCAAGGGGCCATTTCTGCACACAGCACTGGGCTTTCTTCTGTCTCATCCATGGTGTTCAGGTTTATTTTATTCTTGCCCAACAGCTGGAAAACAATAATGGCTTTGGAGAACAGCAGCAAGGAAATGGGAAAACAGAGGAGAACTTTAGAAAATTCTTCCTTAGAAGACAAGGTTCCAGACTGCTGTCAGAATTGGGACCAGCAGCACCACTGTCTTCCCTGGCGAGACAATTACAGCGCTGCCTTTTCCAATGTATTCGTTACACTTGTCTGTCCGGCAACATCTGAACACCGCGTTCTTCTCACTTATTCTTTCCAAGGTGAATTCCAGATTGCAGTCTTTCTGCCTCCAGCAGTAGCGATAGTATCGGGTCTCTGTGGGAAGACACACATGGGGTGAGACGTCAACTAGGTAAAATTCTGTTTCTGCCACAGAATCCTTCATTCTATTTCTTGAAACTTATCCTGTAGAAACACAGAGATCTGGGCAAGCGTAGTAATCCTGGCTGGCTTGTGGAGGGAAACAACGAAGGAAATGACAACACATCTTACAAGAGAATTGATCCACAAAACAAAAAATCTCAAGTAGGTGTAGTGGCACACATCTGGAATCCCAGTATTCCGGGAAGCTGAAGCAGGAGGATTACAAATTCTAGCCCAGCTCGGGCACTCGGCAACTTAATGAGATGGTCTCCAAAAATAAAAAAGGACCAGGGATATAGCTCAGGGTAAAAGCCCTGAGTTCAATCTTCAGTACCAACAAAACGAAACAAAACAAAAACAAACAAAAAAACCCCCAAACAAATAACAACAAAAAGATAAAAGCACAACTAAAGTCTTATAAGAAGCAGTATAGTTTTTCTTTTTTTCTTTTTGGGTGAGAGCAGTGAGGTAGGGAAGGTGACAGGTACTTGTACTATTATTTAAGAGGAAGATCTGATATTATGTACCTGTATTTTAAAAGCATACTTCTTTTCACCCAGCAATTTTACTTTTAGAGTTTATTCCATGAAGATAGTTGTTAAAAAGGTTATGTTCATTAATGGTCACTGTAATAGTATCTATGTAACAGGAAGCTGGAAAACAAGCAGCCTGTTCATTAAAAATTATGGAGAGATTCCATACAATGGAATTCCATGCAGCTGATGAATGACTTGGGCCTGTATATTCTGGCATGGAAGAGCCTCAGTTAAAAAAAAAAAAAACCCAAAAAAACCACTAAAAACCTACATTTCTCTTCCCATCTTGCTTCCTGTACTTGGCTCTTGACAAAAGTTGGTGTCATCCAGTCTCCCTCCAGCCACCATCATGAGGATTTACAGCCAAGAAAAGATATTTTCTGAAATTTATAAGATGGGGGGTATCAATATGGGCTGTGTCTGGAGGTGGAGGGGAAGAAAGGAGTAGGAAGTAGGAGAGAGATCACTGTGGATGTACTCATTGGAAGAAATGCCTCTGCTGACAGCTCCAAAGGTGAAGACAGGCCCAGTAATCACTGGTGTCATCATCCTTTACATATAGGGAACCAGTTTTGCAGAAGCCTCCCAGAAAATACATCAAAGATTATCTGAAATCTATCCCAGGCAAAGTCAAAGTATAGAATGGAATGAATGAAACTGTTTATGACAGGGCCTGTGGAATCCAGCATAACCTTGCTAATTAAAAAAAAAAAGAAGAAGAAAAAAGAAAAAAAACTACCAGGTTTTCATTGGTGAAAACATGAATTTAGACAGCATGATTGCTAACTCAGTCCATGCTCAGACAAGAAACAGATGTAGTGCAAGATGTACAAATAGATAAGAATTTACAAGGGTTACACTGACCACCCACAGAGTCAGGTGGGGATTGGGAGGAGCTGGGTGAAGGCTCACTGTAGTGTCCTGTACAAGTCTGTATCAAAGGGCAGAATGGTGTGCAATGGAAGGCAGAAGGGTCCATGCTGGATGCTAAAGACTGCACTGGAAGGTGGGAGACAACGTCCAAGATGGAGCAAAGACTGCAGCTCCTCTGTAGAAAGAGATGTGAGCCTTCCTTCTCAATTTCCCCTTTATACCATTCAGGCCAGGAGCCTATACAGGGTGGATCTTCTGTCTCCAGTGAATGACCTCTGCCACACCCAGAACTATCCTGATCCAATTTAGTCGGAAGTTTCTTACCCAAGTTGACACAATCAGTTAACTATTATGATTGCTCTTCTGGGCTATGATGAGAATGGGATTCTTTTTAAGGATAGTTTAGGAATGCAAAAATGTTAACAAATTGGAGGATTACTTTTTTGTTTTTGAGAAAAAAAGCAAAACAAAAAAAGGGTGGGAATAACACAAAATTTCAAAAAAATAACAGTAAGAAATCACTGGTTGATAAATTACATACTGTTATCTTAGGAGTAGTTGTTCAAATTTCCATTGGGAACATTCGGAAGCCCACCTCAGGCATAAACTGTCCGGGACCGCAGCCGCTGGGCTCCCCCTTCCATTGGGAACATAGGAACCTACAGTGGATTGCAGTGCTGGCTGGATGAGAGACTCAGGAAACCATCACCCAAACAGAAGACCTCAGCAGGCTCTAGTCAGTGTGGTGAGTTTGCCCCTAAAATAGAGGTCTGCAGTGAGTAAATGGGAGAAGTAAAACTCCCTCCAAGTGTAAGACCTTGGCAAACCTGGCAAGAGAGTGAGTAATCCCTCCCCACAGAGAACATCAGACAGGTTGAGGAGTGCACCAATAAGCCCCCCCCCAACTTGGAGAAAATTAAAAGAGCTTATGAGACCCCACCGTGACACAGTAGGGCATCAGCTGACACAAATACTATAGCCAGGGAGATCTGGTGACCTGCAACAACCTGAAGATATAACAACAGCAGGAACTAAGAGTTGCCCTACATTAATACTTCTGGATAGTTAGCCCAGAAAGAATATAAGACTCACCCAACAGGCCCTGTAGGAGGAATTCAGGTGACTGGATCTCCTTGTTCATTGTGGTACGCAGCAACTTGATAAACATCAACCATACAGTAGGACCCTAAAACTCACACTAGGGACTGTAAGGATAGAAAGACCAGATACTTACTCAAAAGGTGAAAATGACTAAACAAAAAGGCAAAATGCAATCTCAAATATCTAGTCCATCAGGAGCAACTACAGGCGACAGTGAAGTAGAGGACTTTAAAAGTCATACACCAGTAATCTCTGAAAAGATAGCAAATGAAGTAAAGAAACAAATCCATGAGGCTATAGAGTAACTCAAATTAGAAATAATGTCTTATGTAAAGACAGATATAACTACCTTAGTAAATCAGTTGCTCAACTTAGCTAGAGAAAAAATAGATTAAAAAAATACAGGAACATGGGAAATTGATTGAAACTTTGAATGAACACTGCAGAAAATAAGCAGAATCCATGAAACAAATTCAAAGAGATATCCAAGAAACAAAAAATTGTATTGAAAGCTGGAAAAACCATTTAAATGAAGCTGAGGATAGAATTTCAGACCTTGAGGACAGGATCGCAGATAGTGATTATGAAAGGGTAGAACTTATAAAAACAACAAGGCAGCATGAAATGGCAATCCAGCAGCTTCAAGATGATGCCAGGAGAAGCAATATTAGATTAATAGGCATCAGTGAGGAGGCAGGAGACAGCGAAAAGGACATAACTAAGCTGTTCACAGAAGTAGTAGCAGAAAATTTCCTAAACATGGGCAAAAATCTGACATACAAATGAGGCATATAGAATGCCAAACAGTCATAACCAACATAAGTTTACACCCAGACATATAATAATTAAGATCTCAGACATACAGCATAAAAACAGAATACTAAAAGTTGTTAGAGAAAAGACACAACTCACCTATCAAGAAAAGCCTATTAGAATCATGACAGACTTCTCAGTGCAAACCTTCAGGTTAAGATGAGCTTGGAGTGAAGTATTTCAAGCCCTAAAAGAAAACAACTTTCAACCCAGACTGATGTACCCAGCAAAACTGTCTTTCAAATTTAATGGAGAAACAAGATACTTCCATGGCAAAGAACTGAAGAAATTCATGTCCACCAAACCAACCTTAGAAAGAGTGCTGAAAGACATCCTAGATAGAGCTAAAAATGACTACAATCTCCAGAAAAACAACAGAAACAAACCACCAGGATGGACAAGAAATTAAACAAGGGAGAAAAGCAGGAAACCAATAATAAGAACACAACATGGCAAAGTCAAGCCAGTACATATCAGTGATATCCATAAATGTAAATGGGCTCAACTCACCTATCAAAAGAAACAGGTTGATGGAATGGATCAAGAAACAGGATCCCACAATATGCTGTATGCAAGAAACACATCTGACTCAGAAACTCAGAGATTAAAAGTCAAAGGATGGAAAACAGTATTCTATGCAACAGGAACCCAGAAAAAAGCAGGGGTAGCTATTCTGTTTGCAGACAAAGCGAACTTCAAACCTAAAAGAATTAAAAGAGATAAAGAAGGCTACTACATACTTATTAGTGGAAAACTACAAGATGAAGAACTAACAATTATAAATATATATGCACCAAATACAGGAGCACCCAACTATATAAGATAAATACTAATGGACATGAAAAACCAAATACACAAGAACACGATTATAGTAGAGACCTTAACACTGTCACAAAGAGGTCAACTAGACAAAAAGTCAGCAAAGAAATAACAGAACTGAATCATACCGGTCCATTGAGCAAATGGACTTAGTAGATGTTTACAGAGTGTTCCACCTAACCACATCAGAATATACATTCTTCTTAGCTGCACATGGGTCATTTTCCAAAATAGGCCATATATTAACCCATAAAGCATTCTTAACTAAATGCAATGGGAGCAAAATTATCCCATGCATAATATCTGATCATAACACACTAAAATTGGAAATCAATGGCAAAAAAACCTTGCAAAACTTGCATAAATACATGGAAATTAAACAACAATCTTCTGAATAACCAATGGGTTACAGATGAAATTAAAAAGGAAATAAAACAGTACCTACAATACAATGAAAATGCAGATACAACATACTGTAACCTATAGAATGCAATGAAAGCAGTCCTAAGAGGGAAATATATAGAAATAAGTAATCACATCAAGAAAATGGAAGGAACACAAATAAATAACCTAATGTTACATCTCAAGCTTCTAGAAAAGAGCTAATCAAACCCAAAGCTCATAGAAGAGAGGAAATTGTAAAGATTAGAGCAGAAATTAATGCAATTGAAACTAAAAAAAATACAAAGAATGAATCAAAAACCTGGTTTTTTGAGAGAATACACAAAATTGATAAACCCCTAGCCAACCTTATCAAGAAAAAGAAAGAAAAAACTCAAATCCATGCAATAAGGACTGAAAAGAAGGAAATTACTACAGATCCCATGGAAATTCAAAAGATCATGAACACCTACTTTGAAAATCTCTGCTCATATAGGGTGGAAAACGCAGAGGAAATGGACAGATTTCTAGGAACATATGAACTACCAAAGCTCAACCAAGAAGATATAGCAATTTTGAATAACCCAGTATCAGCAACTGAAATCAAAAACATAATTAAAAACTTACCATCACAGAAAAGCCCAGGTCCTGATGGATTCACAGCTGAATTCTATAAAAAATTTAGAGAAGATTTAATGCCAATACTCCTTAAACTCTTCAATGAAATTGAAAGAGAAGCAGTCCTCCCTAACTCATTCTTGGAGGCAAGTATCACTCTGATACCAAAATCAGAGAAAGATCCAACCAAAAAGGAGAACTATAGACCAATCTCACTAATGAACATTGATGCAAAGAGTCTCAATAAAATATTGGCAAATAAAATACAGTAAATCATTAAGAGGATTATACACCATGACCAAGTGGGATTTATTCCAGGAATGCAGGGATGGTTCAACATACGCAAATCAATAAATGTAATACATCACATCAACAGAGCCAGAAATAAAAAATCACATGATCATCTCAATAGATGCAGAAAAAGCTTTTGATACCTTTTCATGATAAAAACCCTACAGAACTTCAGAATAGAAGGTATGTACCTCAGTCTCATAAAGGCTATCTATGACAAACCAAAGCCCAACATTATACTAAATGGACAAAAACTGAAAGCCTTCACTCTAAAATCAGAAACAAGACAAGGATGTCCACTATCAACACTCCTATTCAATATAGTTCTGGAAATGTTAGCCAGGGCAATCAGACAAGAGGGAGAAATAAAAGGCATAAAAATAGGAAAAGAAGAAGTTAAATTATCATTATTTGCAGATGACATGATACTCTACATAGAAGACCCCAAAACTCCATTAAAAGACTAGAGGTAATAAACAAATTCAGCAGCATAGCTGGATACAAAGTCAACACTCAAAAATCAATAGCATTCATGTACACGAACAAAAAACTCACTGAGAGAAATTATGGAAATAACACCTTTCACAATAACATCTAAAAAAGTTAAATACCTAGGAATCAACATAACAAAGAATGTGAAAGACCAATATGCTGAAAATTATACTATTCTAAAAAAGGAGTTTGAAGAGGATATTAGAAAATGGAAGGATATTCCTTGCTCTTGGTTAGGAAGAACTAACATTGTGAAAATGACCATACTCCCAAAACTTTTATATAGATTTACCGTAACCCCAATCAAAATACCATCAACATACATTACAGATCTAGAGAAAACATTCCTAAAATTCATTTGGAAACAGAAGAAACCTAGAATAGCAAAGGCGATTCTGGGCAACAAAGGCAAGACAGGAGAAGCATCTCAGTTCCTGACTTGAAACTATACTACAAAGCCACAGTTGTAAAATCAGCATGATATTGGCAAAGAAATAGACCTGAGGATCAATGGAACAGATTAGAAGTTGCAAGCACTACTACAAAGACACTCAGCCACCTTATATTTGACAAAGGGGCTAAACATGTTTACTGGAAAAAAGATAGCGTCTTTAGTAAATGGTGTTGGAAAAATTGGCTTTCCACATGCTGAAGATTGAGAATAGACCCATGCCTATCACCATACACTAAACTAAAATCAAAATGGATCAAGGATCTAAATATTAAAACAGAAACATTAAATCTCCTGGAAGACAAAGTAGGTAAAAGTGTTGGAGACATAGGGGTAGGGAGAGAATTCATGAATAAAATGCAAACCATAAGGGAAATACTTGAAAGAATCAACAACTGGGATCTCATATTACTAAAAAGTTTTTGTACTTCAAAAGAAATTACCAACCAAATGAAAAGGAAACCCGCAGAATGGGAAAGAATTTTAGCAAATAATCCCTCAAAGGACTTATATCCAGAACATATAAAGAACTGAAAAACATCAAGCTCCCCAAATGCAAAGACCCTCTCCAAAAACGGGCATCAGAGATGAACACACAGTTCTCAGATGAAGATATACAAATGGCAAATAAATATATGAAGAAATGTTCACCATCACTGGTCATTCGAGAAATGCAAATTAAAACAGCATTGAGATTTCATCTTACCCCTGAAAGAATGGCTGCCATAAAGAGAACAACTGATAACAAATGTTGGCGAGGCTGCGGGGACAAAGGATCACTTCTCCACTGTTGGTGGAAGTGCAGACTGGTGCAACCACTGTGGAGGTCAGTATGGAGATTCCTCAGAAAACTAGAATTGGAAGTTCCATTCAAACCAGCTATTCCCCTCCTTGATATTTTCCCAGAAAAATTGAAAAGATCATGTCACAGTGATATATGTGCACCCATGTTCATAGCAGCACAATTTGTGATAGCTAAATCTTGGAAACAACCAAAATGCCCATCAACCACAGAGTGGATGAAAAAAATGTGATATTTTTATACAATGGAATACTACTCAGTTATAAAAAAGGATGATATTGAGGCCTTTATTGGCAAATGGAGGCAACTTGAGAATATCCTGATTAGTGAAATAAGACTCACATTAGTAAATATTACATTGTCTCTCTAATGTAAAAAATAATAAGAATGGACAGAATAATGATATAATAATGATATCCAAAAGGTATAATAGATATAATAGATATTGTAAAAGTGAAAGGGAAGGAAAGTGCTCTAAAGGATATAATGGTATGCATAGTGTGTAAAATAGATGACCCTATTACTAAGCTTGTCTTAGATCATTGAAAAGAAGAGTTTGTACTGTCAATGTTTGAGTGTCTAGCCACTTTTTATGCTTTGACTTTTTAACTTTAACAACTATTGTTAACAATATGTAATGTATCAACTAGGGGTTTTATGATGTTAACTTTTTTGAATTCTGTATTCTACTTTTTCTTCTTGTTTTTTCTATTTTGTTTTTTTTAAATTTTCTTTTCTTTCTCTATTAAAATAAAAAAGTAGTTGTTCAAGTTACAAAATCAAAGCATAATAAGTGGACAGACAATCAAACAATGACAGTACAAACTATTCTGTTTGATGAACAAAAATTTAATAGTATGGTTATCTATCTTGCTCACTTAAACATACATGCAGTTAGAGCACTTTCTTCCCCTTTCATTATTACAATGTCTGTTGTGTAATAATCTTTCAGTTTTTTTATTTTTTATACTAAAGAGACAATACAATATTTACTAGTGTGAGTCTAACTTATTTTACTTATGAGCACACTCTCAAATTGCCTTCATTTACCTATAAAAACCTCAAGACCATCTTTTTATAGCTGAGTAATATTCCATTGTATTAAAATACTTTTCATGTATTCTGCAGTTGATAGGGATTTGGGTTGTTTCCAAGATTAACTATTAAAAATTGTGCTGCTATAAACATAGGTGCATATGTATTGCTATGACATAACTTTTTCAATTTTTCTGGGAAAATACCCAGGAGGGGAATAGCTGGATTGAATGGAACCTCCAATCCTAGTTTGCTGAGGATTCTCCATACTGACCTCCACAGTGGCTGCACCAGTCTGCACTCCCACCAACAGTGAAGTGTTCCTTTTCCCCCACAGACTCAAATTTGGCAATTACTTTGGATCCATCATCACAACTGGCTACTGGCTATTATCCACATGACATCAGTACTTAAAATGAATGAGACTGATGTCATCTTGTAATTTATTTAGAAAACAATGGTGGCATTTATTGTATTTTTTTTATTTTGAAGGTAGTAAAATACAGCAAAACAAGACAGAACAAAGCCAGCTGAGACAATGCAGTGAAATCGGTACAGAACTTCAGAGCAGGATACCAGGATAACAGTAATAGGTACCATAGTATATCTTGTTATCTTCACAATAGTTGTCCATTTAATCAGCTATACCAAAATCAAACCAAAAAGAGAACATTATGAAACCTATCAAAACAGAATATTGAATAGAGCAAAACAATTAATCAGAACAAAGCAAAACAGTGAAAACAATATTTGCTTTCAAAGAGTAGATAGAAGGAAATCCCCCATATTTGCTGTTTTGCATACTGTCATCCTCCCAAGAGATGCTCAGACCTCTGGCCCCAGGTCAGCATAATCCACCCAACAATACAGGCATTCAGTTGCTTTATGTGCCTTAGTTGCCATCAACTCCAGCTGTCCTCGAAACCATCCAGTTTTGAGGTGGGGGGAACATGAGACTTTGATTCTCAGCCCACGGGCCAGTAGGTTCATGGGAGACACTGACTGGTTCTCTTCCTGGCTCGCCCACTGCTGGCTTGCACTGCCACTGCTTACCAGGAAGAAGGGTGTGTTAGTTTCTTGTTCAGCCCCTCAAGTTCCAACATGGCTGGGTTGGGCCGGGGATTTAGCTCAGCAGCATGAGTGCCTGCTTGGCAAGTGCTAAGTTGTGACTTCAATTCCCAGTACAAAAAAAAAAAAAATATGGCTGGATCTCAAGAGACATTGACTTGTTCTTTTCCTGGTGTGCTCCAATGGTGACATTTTTTAAGGGAAATATGTCATGTAGATTGCATAAAAATAAAGAATGCTTAAATTTTTGAAATGCAGAGAATTAGTTGAACTTTGTCAAAATTTAAAACTTTGGCTTCAAAGGACATTATTAAGAAAATAATTACACCTGTAATCCCAGAATTTGGGAAGCTGAGGCAGGAGGGTTGCTGTGAGTTCAAGGCAAGTCTGAACTACCAAGTGAGTGCAAGGCCAGCCTGAATTACAAAGCAAGACCTTGTCTCAAAAAAAAAACAGTAGAAGAAGAGGAAGAAGAAGGAAGAAGAAG
>PVLA01003479.1:0-210798 GCA_004027455.1 Hydrochoerus hydrochaeris
TTCCCACATGTGGTGTCCTTTTCCTGGAGAAGCGATTGTCACAAGGCGTGGATGGACTAGGACGCGGCATGGACAGAAAAGGGCGCCGCAATTATCACCTATGACTGCATCCTGAAACAGTAAACCATTTAATTTTGCTTGTTTAAAATCTTTACTAAATTAGAATCAAAAATTCTTACTTACTTGCTTTCTTTGAACAGTTCTGGTCTTTGAGGTTGAACTTTCCCAGATGTGTACAGCGTAATGACTGAAATGAACACCTTTGTTGAATCTTAATACCCAAAATTTGTTATTTTTTTATCCACTACAGAAGAGTTTGTTTTGTGCCCTTTTATAGCCTGTTATAAAGCACATGGATTCTGGAATCAAATTCTTTGTTTTAATCTCAAGCAACATTAACTATGTGGCAAGTTAGTTAACTTCTATGAATCTCTTTTTTTTCACCTGTAAAATGGGAGTATCTACTATCACATAGAGTTACTAAAAAGTTTCCAATAAATTCATAAATGAAAAGCACTCGGGGCTATGTGTGGTGGATTATAAAGTCTACAACTGTAGTAGAGAGAGAGTACTATTCTAAGCTCACAATAGCAATGTCTTCCGTTGTTGGTAGAAGCTGCAATTTTTTCCTGTTTTGAGTTGTCACAAA
The DNA here is from genome assembly GCA_004027455.1 of Hydrochoerus hydrochaeris. NCBI lineage: Eukaryota > Metazoa > Chordata > Mammalia > Rodentia > Hydrochaeridae > Hydrochoerus > Hydrochoerus hydrochaeris. Next base: position 650 of record PVLA01003479.1, read on the forward strand.
TAACGCTGCTGAGCTCTTCTGCTGTTTGTTCTCCATGGCACGTAAACAAGAGGAAGGCATTGCTTGGCCACAGGGAGCGTGTCCTCACCTTTCCTAGGCCATGGATGCCACATTGCTTCCTAGAGTAGCTGAAGCAGTCTTCTCTCTCATCCGCAGAACGTGGGAGCTTCCGTTGCTCCATCTTTGCCAGGCTCCCTAAGTTTTGCAAATTTGGTGAGCGTGAGACTCTATTCCACTGGGGTATTAATTTGTATATTTCCTATTTGTATTGTCTATTGGATTCTTCTATGAAATGTCTTTTTCTTCTGCCCATTTTTAGATTCAGCTGTTTGGGTTTTCTCTTTCTTTTGGTTTTTCTTTTTTGTTTTATTCTTCACTCCTAAAATCTCTTTATGTGTTAGAATAGTATTTCCCCACCATAGGGATTTCTTTTAACTTTTTGTATCTTTTGATAAATGTTAATTTTAACAAAGTTAAGTTGCATTTTCTCTGTATTTCAGTATTTACCTTCAAATGACAAAAAATCTTTTTAAAACGCAACTGTGATGCCATTATCACACAAATCAATAAATCTTTAATACAATTCAATATTTAGTCACTGTTCAAAACTCTCAGATTATATAAAATTTTTAAAAATAGATTTCATTTGAATCAGGATTGATATATGGTTCACGTTGTGATTACTGATAACTCTCATCTCCGTTTAAAAATAGTGTCCGGGGTTGGGTATGTGCCTCAGTGATAGAACTCATGCTTAAGGTTTGATCTTTAGTCACACACACACACACACACACACACACACACACACACACACATTTTGTGATTATTGACAACTTTCATCTGATTTTGAAAATTAAAGCTTATCGATCTAATCACGTGCCATGTAATTCATCTATTTAAAATGTTCGGTAGTACTTTCACAGAATTATACACTCATCACATCGTGGAATGACTTCTGTATGTCTTGAGCATGTCTAAGAGAACAATCACTGGGTCACATAGTAACTCTAACCACTTGGAAGAGCGGTTGGACTGCTTTTCCAAGTTGCTCTGTGATTTTATGTTACCGCCGTTGAGAAGTGACGGCTCTGGCTTTACTTTCTTTCCAGGACTTACAGTGTTTTTCATCTTAGCCCTCTTGGTAAGCAGGAAGTGGTATCTCATTTTGGTTTTTGTTTGCATTTTACTGTTTCATATCTTAAAATATAGGTCTCACGGGGCAAGGAGGTGTATGTATGCTTATATTTAAAAAAAATAACTTTAGCAATGTTAACATTTTTTTAAATAGTTGCTTATAGGAAGAGTAAAGTGAAAAGACAGGGTAAGAATCAGTTCTTTAAATATGCTACGTTTATCTTTGTGGAGCCATTAAATATTTTATATAATTGTGAAACAAAATTAAATTTAAAAACCAATTCCCACAAATAAACAATAAAATCAAAGAAATGAACCTAAGCACATAGCAAGCTGCTAGCATAGTCACATAGTGATTATTTCACAGAAATCTAAAATCACAGAAATATGTCCATACCCAGTGAGGTATATCCTATAGACAAAGACTTTTAAAAATTTAGACCATTTTTTTTTACTAAGCTTGTCAGTTACATGGTTGATATTGTTATTTTGAGCTATTGTGAATACAGTGTGGAGTAAAGTCTGAAAATTTGCTCTTGTCATTGAGCTAGAATTTTTAGACAGGTGAAAGGGGAAGAAATATAAGAAAACTAAGGTTAACTACAAGCCCCTCTGTTATGCATTGACTTGATGGAATCAGAATGGTCATGATATAGTATTTTTAACCCTTCTTGCCTGTGCATTTTTGATGTGTACAGTGACTCACTCAGGAGCAATGAGCACCCCTAGTGTCTAATTGTGGTATCTACCATCTGCTCACAGAAGGAAACCAGAGTTCATTAGAGAAACCTCAGAGCCTCAGATCTGCATTGAGAATAGGTCAGATAAACCTGAAATGATCTGGACTTGACGTGCTGATAAGAAAACTATTAAAGACGATTAGACTATGTCAAAAGGACTAAAGAGTCTGCTTAATAAGTCCCCAATTTCCAACACTTGAGCAATTGAGCACCAATAAGCGTAATTATTGATCTAAAATGGAATGCATCAAATACATTTAAACCCATAAATTTGTAATGATGTTAAAAATTGTTGTTACCTTTAAAGGAAGCAGTAGTGCCCATTCACTACTCAGAAAACTGCAAATAAAATGCTTGTCCAGTCTTTCCTTTACAAACTGTGCCACAAGGCAGCCAAATTTTTGATAAGGAAAGCTTCTCTTTATATACAGCTAATAAATGGAGGATAAATGATAAAGCAGAAATGTTGCCCTTTTGCAAACCCCTACAAAAATGTAAGCTTAGGCAGCATGCAGCAGAGAGGCGGCCCTGACACCTTGTAAGGATGGCCCGCCCTTGCATGTCTCCTATCAAAGTACACCGTATTGCCTGTGATTTGAAAAATGAATCAGTTCTCCATTTGATCTTAACTCTAAATCAAACTACCAGTTTTCAGGAAATTCAAAAGAAAGGGGATTGTGTTTAATGATCCTGCAAGAATGCAATGAACAAAATCCAGAATGTGGGAAATTCTACAGAACAAATTGCCCAATTTGTTCCACAGATAAATTGCAAGAAAGAAAAGAAGCAGAAAACTATGGAATGGAAAAGAACTGAGGGACTTGTGGAATAAATACAATGTGTAGATTTTGCGTCCTGATTTGAGTAATTGTAAAAAAAATATACAAGAGATTTCAGTTATTCTAGCTCCATTTGGCTAGTGTAGGGAGACATCTGGTGGTCATTCTGGGGTTTTTTTAAACTTTTTATTATGAAAATTTCATATTTACAGAAAGTAAACAGAATAATATAACTCTCCCATCGTCATTATTTACCTTCCACAGTTATTAACATTTTGCCATTCTGATTTCATTTATATCCCCACTCCCTATCCATCCTCTCCTATTTGATTATTTTATGGTTCTTTTTAAATAAAATTTTATAAGATTTACACATAGCTTAATGCACAAAATTTTAACAATGCATCTTGATGAATAGATACATTCATGTTAACTCAAAGGCCTATCAACATATAGAACATTTCCATCACTTCAAAAAATATCCTTTTCCTGAAAACCCCCCAGCCAGGCAACAATTGTTCTGATTTTTCACTGTAGATTAGCTTTGCTTGTCCTCAAATGTTATATAAATGGAATCACACAGTTTGTACCCTTTTGTGTCTGGGTTCTTTCACTTGGCACAATGTCTGTGAGAGTCATCCATGCTATTACATGTATCCGTTATTCCTCTTTTATTGCTGGTCTCGTTCTATTGTACAGATGTGCCACATCCATCCTCCAATTGATGGCTATTTGGATTGTTTCCAGTTTGGAGCCATTATGAATAAAGTGAAGCTTGAGTTGAACATCACATGCAAGTCTTTTTGTGAACAGATGTTTACATTTCTCTTGTGTAAATACTCAGGAGTGCAGTTGCTGGATCAAAGGCTAGAAGCATGGTTAATTTCATTAGAAACCATCAGAACTGTTCCTAAAATGGTTGGTTCCCTTTACATTCATGACAGCAATAAATGTTGAGTTCATTCTGCTCCACATCCTTACCAACATTTTTTCTATTGTCAGGCTTTTCAATTTTAACTCTTCTGGTGACGCATCACTATGGTTTCAATTTGCATTTCCCCACTGACTAATATCGTATAAAAGTGTTGAACACCTTTCTAGGTGCTTCGTGATCATTTATCTGTCTTCTTTTGTGAAGAACCCATGAAAGTCCAGATTTATTGGGTTTGTCTTCTTATTATTGACCTAGAAATATCTTTTATTTCAGATTCAAATCTTTTGCAGCTCTATATTTGCAAGTATTTTCTGCCAGGCTGTGGTTTGCCTGTTCATTTGCTTAACAATGTATTTGGATGAAAAGTTTGATGAGGTGTAATTTCTTTTTTCTTTAATCATTATTTCTTTGTATGTGTTGGCCAAGAAGCTTTTGCCTTCCTCCGGTTGCTAAGTTACTCCCCTTGTTTTCTTCTAGTAGCTTTACAGAGTTTACATTTACACTTAGGTCTAAGATACATCTTAAATTTACATTTGTTCCATGTACACCTCCCATATGTATTCTACATATATCAGATATATGTATGCACACACATAGTGTAAGGTAGGGATTGAAATATTTGCTTATGGTTATCTGTCTGCACCATTGGTTGAAAACATCTCCATCCCTGTTTCATTTTTCAGTTAGTGAGTCCTCTAGCTTAGTTTTTCAAGGTTGTTTTAGCTATTCTAGGACCTTTTTCTGTTCATTGATGTTACTGCCAATTTATTGCCTCTCAGATCCCCAAATTCACCCTTCATACCTGTTCAGTAATAATGAATGGAAGTCAAGCATTTCTTCTAGAGGAGAGAAGGATATTAATTTTGTCACTAGAGGGTGCTGGAGAGACATTGCAAAGGCAGGAAGTTTATATTCTGGGTTCTCTTTGACCTGTATGGAATATACGAAAATCCAGAAAGCAACTTCTTTCAAGCTGTCTGGGTTCACATTCCACCTCTGCCTTTTGGCAGGTCTTGGACATAAGTTTATGATATTCCCGTGCCTCGGTTTCCTGGACTGTAGAATAGGTATAATAACAGTACTTACTTCATAGCCAGACAGGATTAAATGAAATAATATAAGTCAAGCTTTTGGAATATGTAGTAGCTGACCAGGTAAATGCTGGCTTTCTGTTAACTGCTATTACTATTGTCTTAAACACACATGGACATGGTTATGTATGACTTGGTACTTGGGGATATAGTCTAAGAAATGCATCAGTTTTAGCTTTGTATGCATCATAACCTAGGTGGTATAGTTTACAACACACCTGGACTATATATGTACAGCCTATGTCTCCCAAGCTACATATGTGAATAGCATGTTCTATAATTGTGGTGAATTGATAACTAGTGGTCAACTTGTAATACCAGCTGAACTGAATCAGTGTGGTGCTGAGCGTGGATGGCCCACTTAAAGACTGTTGCCAAGATAAAAAGGAGAACTGGAGAGGAAGAGAGTGTTGTGGTTGCTGTTGTTTGGTGCTGTTGCTTCTCCAGTTGCCATGGGTTCTCCTGGAGGAGCTTGCTGAGCTTCTTTCCTGATGTGAACTTTGTTGTTCGCATCGTCAAAAGAGCTCAAGACCTTGCTGCTGAGAATGGCTACAGTTCAACTTAGGGGAGCTCTGGTCATTACTCTGAGCATTGCTTCCTGGCTCCAGTGCAGATCCCTCAGCCTACTGGCAACAGATCCTTCATCCCACTGGTACAGACTTCCTGGCTTCCACCACTGACCTTTGGCTTTCCCAGCACAGATACATGAAGTAGACTTGCATGAGTCATTGTCATGAGCTCTAGTTCTCCAGTTGGACCCATGAGAAGCATTGTCATGGGCTCTAACTTTTCAGCTGAAGTCATGCAGGTTATTACCATGGGATTCAGGTCCTCAGCTGGATTCTCTAGGTCTTGAGTGTGTGGACAGATGTTCTGCACTTTCTCTGTATTTGACTTCTTGGATAACCATTTTAAATAGTACTATAAATTAAGTGTCCTGTGTTATCTTATTCTCCTTGCAAAGCCCCGACTACAACAATAACAAATATGCTACTCAATGGTAACATAATGTTAAGTATTTATGTGCCTAAACATATCTAAACATGGAAAAGGTACAGTAAAAATGCTAATAAAAATATACCATAGGAAATCTTTTAGTGCATCATAATCTCAGTTTTCTACTATCCTAGGGTGTAACGTCTGGTTATTCCCATTCACTAGACATGTACTAGAAATTTGGGGATCAATGAGCTGCTGCTGAACGTTCTGTCTCCTGTAGAAAGAAGAGGTGAGGCGGAGGCACATTCGTCTGCACATGGAGGGAACGCTGACTGCCCGGGACAAGGTCGGCGTGCAGGATTTTGTGCTGTTGGATGCGTACACCAGCGAATCTGCCTTTGTGGACAATCTTCGCAAGCGTTTCAGCGAGAACCTCATATATGTAACCTAACTCGTTTCTCAGTTTGCCTCCCTATATTGTTTGTTCCTTCCTCCCTTTATCAGCCTTGGTGACTGTGAAAGATGTTACTCTCTTGGGTTAGCCATGAAGTGGAGGTGTCAAGATGTACAATCAAATGTGCTTTGGCCATTCATGGTAAGGTTTTTACAGTAGCAGGTGACAGAGACTCAATTTAAACTGCCTAAGCCACAAAAGGAAACTGTAACTTTGGGGTGCAGGAACAGATCTAGGGCTTCAGACGATGCTCTGAGGACCCTCTCCATCTCTCTGCTTTGCTTTCCTTTGCATCAGGTTCCTTCTTGGGCAGCCTCTCTTTCCTTTGTGGTAGGACGGTAGCCAGCAGTTCCAGGCTGATGTTTTAACAGCTAGTGTTGCTACTGAGAAGGAGCACGTCTGGGAAATAGTTCTGTGTGAGACTGTCCTGGAGATTGGAGGCATGAGTCAGGGTGATTTTAACATTATCTTTCTTTACATAGGCTTTAAATGCCTCCAATATTTAAGAACATAACAAACTCAGAATATGAAAATATCAGATTACATTTTCAAAGAAGCCCTAGAGCTCTTTATAAGTGTATTTCAGGAAGTCTTATATTACTGGTTATATTGCAGCTGTAAGTACTTGAAAAACTTTAGGAATAGAATTTTACATTGAGCACTAGAGACACAAGTACCAATCATGAGAGGATTTTCTCCAGCGTTAGAAGACTAGTGGGTACATTTGTTCTGAATACTCATTCAATGGCCAAAGACACCTGCGTGAAGCATAAATCACATCCATCTCTTCTCCCTTAAAGCCATGGGCTGGTATAACATTTCAGAGTAGGTATTTGGTTTCAACAGGAAAGACAATGTCTTTGCCATGCATTGCATTGGGAATAAACCCAGATCCTCCCGGCAGCCCCCGGGGCTGTGTGATAAGAACCTGCTCCCTCTCGACATCCTCCCTTCCGCTTCGCTCGCAGCACCGGCCATGCTGGCTGTAGTGCAGGCAGCCTACCACACGTCTTCCTTCCTGCCTACTTTTCTCGTGATTAGCTCTTCAACCTTCAACTTTACACTCAGATGTCACATCCTTCGCAAAGCCAATAATTCACATGGCCTCCCTCCCTCATTCACACCTTCATGATCCTATGTACACCTTTTTTAATACTTACTGCTCCTCGAAGCTGTCTTGATCCTGTTTGTTTCTCCACCTCCACGAGCTCTATGACAGCAGAGACCTTACCTTTTGGATTTGTTGTATTATATCCCCAGGCTGAATGAACACCCAGAGATCAGTGTGTGACACTCATTTGTACCAGAGTGCCTCACTCGCACTGTGGTTCATTCCCCTAGACATATATTGGAACGCTCCTTGTGTCTGTGAATCCATACCAAGAGCTCGGAATCTACACTATGAGCCAGATGGAACTTTATCAAGGGGTCAATTTCTTTGAACTGCCACCACATGTGTAAGTAAGGCCATCACTAGGAGTGTTTTCTAATTTTTTTCCTATTTTTTCCTCTTTTTCCATTCCTTCTCCCCTTCTTCCTACCCATCCACTAATCTATCTGTCCATCTATCCATCTATCATCTATCTATTCATCCAAATACTTGATGCATATTTATTAACATAGTTTTGCGTGCTCCTTAAGCTACTGCCTCCTTGTGAAATAAGTCAAAGCAGTAGAAAACATTAGTAAGTCATTCTGGAATCTCAGCTTAAATAAACAAGAGTGGAATCTTTGTGCAACTGCCAAGAAATCTAAAGCAGAGGCTAGAGAGGAGCCTTCTATGGAAAATGGGTTGCTACAGTGCCATCTACTGGTGCCTCAGTGTCATGGCGGCCAAAGTGAAGCCACTGGTAGAAATTTAGTAGTGCTATGGCACCCTAAAATGAGCAATTTCCTGGCTAGTCTATATAATGCAGGCGTTGCTGGATTTCCCCTTTTCCTCCTTGGTTGACTTCTAAGCTAATGTTTAGTTTCTGCCGTCAGTGTCCCGATGACTCAGCTATTCCACTTCCTAGGGCGTTTATAAACCTTTCTGCGTCACCACCACTGAGTCCTGAAATAACCAGGACAAGGACAACCTTCATGCTTTGGTTTCTGACCTTAGCATTAAGGCCTTTATAATACTTGTACCTCTGTCCTAAGGGTATCACAGAAGTTTTTGAAATCTCTGTGTTTTCTTCTCAGCATTCTGGTGTTTTGGTTTGTTTGTTTGTTTGTTTGTGTTTTTTTGTTTTTTGGTTTTTGGTTTTTTGTACCAGGAATCAAATTCAGGACCTCACGCTTGCCAATAAGCTGTACCCTCGGCCTCCTCTCTGCATTTTGAATATTCTGTTTCGAGGGAAAGAGAAAACATGAGATATTTTTATTTATTGAATTATTTAAAAGTTAGACAAGATGCTGTTCCCACCTAGAGTTAACAGAATGTGTCTTGGGGATGTAATGTATGACTGACTTATTCTTACAAGGAATGTAGTTGATTTTTAAAAAATAAATTGTTGGGGCTGGGAATGTAGCTCAGTGGTAGAGCACTTGCCTAGCATATGCAACGCCCTGGTTCCATCCCTGGCACCACACGAATTAACTTGATGAAGTTCAAAAAGGATTTCCCTCACTGCTCAAATTCATCACTTCAACCCTTGTGTTATTGGAGCTTTGATATCTAATGCAGTGCACTTTTAATCACTCAGTGGATCATATCAGGGATTTGATATCTGTTTGAACCCAGTGTCCGTAATTCACACTCTGGATGTGCCACTTCCCAGGGCAGAGTACTCTTGTTTTTGTGCTCTGGTGAATATCAGAGCCAAGGGAAGTGGGATCAAAACCAATTTGTCTCTGTCTCTCTCTAGTTATGCCATAGCTGACAATGCCTACCGTATGATGTGCTCAGAGCTAACTAACCACTTTATCCTCATTTCTGGAGAGAGCGGGGCAGGGAAAACAGAGGCCTCTAAGAAGATCCTCCAGTATTTTGCAGTGACCTGCCCAATGACCGAGTCACTACAAATAGCCCGAGACAGACTGCTGCTCTCCAATCCAGTGCTGGAGGTAAGCAACCTCTGAGGATCCATGAGGGAAGTTCCAGGGGGTCACTAAAAGAATTGTCTGTCTGGGCAGGGCAGTCAGAATGAACAGATCATGGTTGAGAAAAGGGGTCTCCCAGGCAGTGTTGTTGTTAAAAAAAAAAAAACCTCAAAGTAAAATGGCAGAGCTGGATTCTAATTCAGCACACCAAACACCAGCAAGGATCAGCAAGTCTCTCCGAATCCCGAGTCTGTCTCCTCATCTGCAGAGTGGGTCTGCTTCTTGACTTGCCCCTTCAGAGATTTTGAGGATTTAAGAAAATGAATGATCAGAACTGGAGGTTCAGCTCAGTGGTGTAAGTGCCTGCCTGGTAAGCATAAGGTCATGAGTTTGATCCCCAGTACCCCCCCAAAAAAATCAGTGTTCAAAAACACACAGCAAGAATAGTAAGCACTAAAGTAATACTTTATTACTTATTAATATTGTTGTTAATTAAAATCATTTTGGTTATTACTGTTTCTACCATTACAATTCACCTACTTTCTGGATGGTTTTGAAGAAGTTATTTTCTCCTATAGCTTGGACACCCTGTCTGTAAAGATGCTTCTGGTTTAGGAATTTTCCAGGAGACTCTTTGAGCTAAACAATTCAAAATAAAGAGGAGTCTAGGGTTGGATCTGTGAGCTATATCTCGTAGGACAAGCAGGCTATTTCTCAGATACTCCTAGACTGGATTCTAGGGAAATGATCTTCCCCTGGGTCCAACTTAGCATTCATTGCCCTGCAGTTAGCAAATCTTTGCTACAAGGTAAATTATGGCTTCTCTCCCTTGCTCCTCCCTCCCTCTTCTATTCTCACAGAAAGCACATTATTTGGGGTCAGAAATTTCACAAGTATGGTGAGATTAAATGATACTGAATGACACTTTGTTTTCCAAGGCTTTTGGAAATGCCAAAACGCTCCGGAATGACAACTCCAGCAGATTTGGAAAATACATGGACATACAGTTTGACTTTCAGGTAATCTGAAATTCCTAATACTGGTTCTTGAGGAGACCTTGTTTGGCCAATGCTAGAAACCACCCCAAGGCATCTTAAGAGGGGAAGGGCACTTCTTTTCTCAAACAGCTGAAAATCCAGAGTTAGCACTAATTTTATGAAATGCAAATAAAGACCACAGTGAGATACTATTTTATACCTTCAGTATGGGCAAAAATTAAGAAAGTATTGGGTATTGGTAAAGACAGGAAACACTGGAATTTGCACATTTCAAGGGCAAGATGTATATTGGAGGGCTGAGCTCAGCAGCACAGTGCCTGCCTGGCAAGTGCAAGGCCCTGAGTTCAGTTCCCAGTACAAAAAATAAATAAATAAAAGGTGTATATTGGTGTGATCCATTTGGGAAATGATGGATTGAACCAATAATACGATGGGTGTTTTGTAAACTTGGCATCACATAAACTAAGAGGCAGCCATTCCACTCCAAGAGAGAGCCCATGGGTGTGTAAGCATATCCACAGCTGGACAGGCCAGAAACCCCCAACACGATTGGCGAAAACTCGGTGTCTGCAGAGGGGAGAACAGGAGAATGGCTACACTGCAGTGTGTTCACACAATAAGGATTATAAAACCCTGAGAGCAGCGGACCACAGCTCTGCGTATCGTGGATAAGCCAGACACACAGCATGTGGCTGTGTGGTGCCATTTTTTATAAAGCCTGAAAATAAAAGTAACATACTGTACAGGTGCGCTGACCTATGTGACAAAGGTCAGCAAACATTTTTAGATAGGGCTGGATTTTTAGATAGAGATGTTTTAGGCTGTTAGAGCTGCAGAACTTCTGCTGAGACGTCTCATCGCAGCCGTGACACGAAAGTAGCTCTTAGCAGTAACATGAAGGGATGGGTGTGACTATGCTACACCCAGAGTGTAAATGGGGCTATTGCACAGGCGTAGACAAAATTCCTGAGGACATATTTTCCAAGTGGCACATGACCCTCTGCCTAGAGAACAGCAGCTGTCCAAGATAGAGTGCAGCAACGGCTGAGGGCTGCCAGAGGCTGGCCTGTGCTCTCTCAAGGAGCATCCATGGGCTCTGAAATTACACACTGAATAGCTATGCATATTTCAAAACTTTTAGAGTTAAACATATATCCCAAAAAGGCAAAGATCATAAGAACAGCCCCACGTGTATCTACCCATGAAGTCACTACTCAGATCAAGATTTTTAAAAATTTCTAACATCTAGCAGGTTTTCCAATAATACCCCGCTTTCCAAGGGTTACCCCTATAACCGCAAATTTTCTTACTGGTTCTTAAACTTCATATAAGTGGAATTATATGTTGTGCTACTTTACTTCTGGCTTTTTCAAGCAAAATTCTATCTGCAAGATTTATGCATGTCAGCTTGGTATGGTGGCACACAATTGCAATCCCAGCACTCTGGGAGGCTGAGGCAGCTGGAATCTAAGTTTAAACCCAGCCTGGGAAACTTAACAGAACACTGTTTCAAAATAAAATGTAAAAGAGGAGATGAGGAAATAGTTCAGTATGAAAGGCCTTAGTTCAGTTCCCAGTACTGCAAAATAAATGAATGAAAAAGAAAAAGATTTAACTATGTTGTTGCATGTAAGACTTGTTTGTTGTTTAATTGTGCAACTGCATGGCCACTTGAATTTGGATTGTTTGCGACTGGGGGCTATTCCAATACTGCTCTGAACATCCTGGGGTATGTCTTTAGTGGGTACAATCACTCATTTATGCTGGGTGTACACCCACAAATGGAACTCCTTACCAGCTATATTATGACAGTTAATGACAGCTCCAGTTGCTCCATACTCCAGTTGCCAACATTTATATTGTTAGTGTTTTTAGCTTCAGAAATGCTGGTGGGGTAGAACACTTTCTCATTATAACTTAAGTATCTTCTTTAAAATAAAGTTTCATTTATTAGACACTTAAAAGTCTTTTTGCTCAAGTGTTTTGCTCATTTTTAATTTGGCTGTTTGTTTTTATTGATATATGCTCTAGAAACATACGTTCAATATATGTTCTAAAAAAAAAAGCTTATTGGATCTATTATTTAAAATAATGATCCAGACAATATGGACGACATGAGGAAAGACAAAGAAGCCACTGAGCCAGAAAAATCCCCACATCTACTTGTGACTAAAGTACCACTATCTTTCCAATAAATTGATGATCTTTCCCATAAATGTTGCCAGTCAACCGTGTGTCAGTGTGGATGAAAAGACCGTAAGCCCTTACCTCACTCCATACATAAAAACTTAAGTAGTAATGGATCCAAGCTCTAAACTTAAACAATGAAACACTCAAACACAGAAAATACCCTCATGGTCTCCAGAGATTTGTTTTAGTGGGCACAAGTCTTTTAAAAACAGAACCCAGGAAATGTGAATCATAGATGATAGACTGGACTTATTTCAAATTAAAAATTTCTGGTTTGATTGTTAATTGTCACTGCCCCATTTTTATTCTGTTTTGAAGGGCATTCCCGTAGGTGGGCATATCATCAGTTACTTGATAGAAAAGTCCCGAGTCGTCTATCAAAACCAGGGAGAGCGGAATTTCCACATCTTCTACCAGCTGCTAGCAGGCGGTGAAGAGGAGCGCCTTGCTTTTCTGGGACTTGAACGAGACCCCCAGCTGTACAAATACCTCTCACAGGTAGGAAGGACCAGCACCTGGCTTTTAGCCCCTGGGAGGTGGGGACCAGGGGTGTTTGTAGAAGTGCCTATAAGATGTTGGAGAGCTTTTGGTTTCCACCCTGGATGTATCCTCCTTATCAGAAGCATGCAGACCTGTCTCCTTTTATTCCTGACAGCTATGTCATCTGGTTAAGCAACACAGTGTCTAAGGCAAATGGTTCTCAAGCCTGGCTGACATTAGAATCATTAGAGAAGTCTTTTAAAAACTCAGATGCCCGGGCTGGAGGGATAGTTCAGTGGTAGGGCACTTGCCTGGCATGCACAAAGCCTTGGGCTTGGCCCCCAGTATTATAAACACAGCTAACACAGACGCCTCCAGAGATTTGGTTTTAGTGGATCTGAGATGCAACTTGGGCATCGGAGTTGTTTTGAGTGTTTCCCTAGGCTAGGGGTGTAGCTCAGTGATAGAGCAATTTCCTAGGCACTGAGTTAGAGCCCCAGAACCACTAAACAAACAAACTCCCTGATGATCTTGCTGGTGTAGAGGTGAGAAAAGTTCGCTCTCTATGCAGACTGTCCTTGTTTAACTACCCAGTCCTGGTGACTAGCTCCTTAAATCATTTGGTTGCTAAATGAGTCAATCTCATAAAAGAAGGACCCATGTTTCATAGAAATCTTGGGAAAGAAGAAATCAAAAGTTTACCTTTAAAAACAAAGCTAAATAATAAGAAAAAAGAATTTTATAATCTTATTCTATATTTAACGAACCTTAAATTAATTCCTGGAACAAGGAACAAATAACCTTTGTTTTCGTTTTTGGTGGGGTGTGTGTGTGTGTGTGTGTGTGCGCGCGTGCGCACGCGTGTGTGTTGTTAGGTATTGGTCTTTACATTGAGCTACATCCTCAGAATCCCCAATCCATTTTTTTTTCTCATATTGATACAGGGCCTCACTAAGTTACCCAAACTGTGTTCCAACTTGTGGTCCTCCTGCCTCATCCTTCTAAGTAGCTGGCATTACAGGTGTGCTCCTCCATGCCCAGCTGATTTATTTTTTAGGGGCCCAGTTTTTCCAACAAATCTGTTTGAATTTTCAAAGCATGATCAGTGAGGACCAATTAATAAAAATACTTGGGGGCATCATTTTCTCAAAGGCCTCTCTAGCCCCTGGACAGTTCAATCATTCTCTTTGGGAATATGCCACACCTTGATTCTTCTCTAGTGTTTCTAGCAACAATAGTTCAGCCCAACCCTGATATCTTATTTGTTTTGGAAATAGTTCTAGCAATTTTCCAGTATTGGATTTTTTTAAAAAATCAATTTCACAGTACCCTGTGACTTTGGCAAAATGTATGGGTATTGTTTGTAGTATTGTGCATTGTTGCCAGTCCTGCTGGTATCAGAGAGGAGCTGACCTGCATGGACCTTCCCCTAAGGGAACAGCAGCAAGTGTCATCCCTCAGTATCCACAGGGGCTTGACTCCAGGGTACCAAAGTCTGAGGATGCGTGAGACTCTGATACAAAATGGCAAACAGTCAGGCATTGTAGAGCATGCTTGTAATTCCATCACTCTGAGAACCTGAAGCAAGAAAATTGCAAGCAACCTGAACAGTTTACATACTTAGTGAGACCCTGTCTCAAAACCAGAAATAAAATTGGTTAAGGATGCAGCTCAGTGCAAAGTCCTTGGGTTCAAGTCCCAGTACCACAGTAAACAAACAAAATGGCGAGTTATTTATACATAACCTACACACCTCCTGTCTATTTTGAATCATCTCTACATTACTTATACACATAATACAATGTATCAGCTATATAGTCATTATACTGCATTGTCTGGGGAATAGTAATAACAAAAAAACCTGCACATGTTTAACACAGACATATTTTTTCAGACATTTTCAATCCATGTTTGAATTGAACTATGTGGAATTCAAAGTAAGGCCATGGAGGGCTGATGTGTGAGCCTGTAGATTTTAGGCTGGCTGACTCATGGTGAATATTGTCACAGTATGAAGCCTTTGAATGCTCCATGCAACAAAGACCTTTTAAGATAATAATCTTCAGATAATCAGGAAGTTGGGAACTCCCTGTATCCCAAGATGATAAAAATGTTTGTCTAGAATGTTTTTTCTCTTTAAATTGTGAGGTCAATCAGTCTGTTACTTATTTAGAAAATACCTTTCAACTTACTTAAAAGTCTTACCACATCCCTGCTGGTGATCATTTCCATATAATCTGTGTTTCTCTAAAAGCCAGTCTGTTCTTTCATTGGATGAGGCCTCCTTCCATCCGGTCCTGCAGAGATTCCTGAAGTAGGTGGAGATTGTTCCCTGAACTTAAGCATCAAAATTTCCCCTCCATGTTTCAGCAGATAATTATTGGGACAAGGCTGCAATTTACTTAGCAAAAATAAAAAGGAAAAATTATGTCTAACAACATAGACAAAATGACATTCTTCTACTAAGTAACTTTATAAGTTTTCTTAGAACAAAGATTAAAAATAAAGGCCCAAATAAATTTGAAGAAACCACAAGTTGGCAAATCATCACGTGCTAGACAGAGTAAACCTATTTGTCTACAATCAATCAACCTATTTGTTTACAATCCAGTGCATTATAGAACCAGCTTTCGCATGCTTGGAGGAAAAACATTTTTATTTGGAATACATGTGTGCACACTTAACTGTCCTTAAAGTAAGTGAGCCTATTTTGTTTCAGGGTCATTGTGCCAAAGATTCGTCCATTAATGACAAAAATGACTGGAACACTGTTTCCAATGCCTTCTCTGTCATTGATTTTACAGAAGCTGACCTTGAGGTAAGGCTCCTGGGGTTCTCTGTGGGATTAAGCAACAATCCTGGCAGCTCGGGGCTTGTATTATGGGGTTGCCAGGCTCAGCAAATAAAATTAGAGGACACCCAGTTACACCTTCATTTCAGATAAGCAGCAAATAACTTTTTAGTGAAACTAAACATTGCCTATGGACAAAAAAAAGACTTAAAAATTTTTCACTGCTTATTTAAATTCAAATAACTAGAGAGTTCATATTTTTGTGACAACCTTAATTTTTTCCAGTGTGTGTGCAAGGAAGAGCTAATGTGATTATTCCTCCAAATTAAGTCCAGTTGCAACAATTTAGATGTCACACAATTATGGCGTTAATGTTTATTCATGCTTCGGTTTCAGAATAAATGGGCACAAACTGTAGGACTGGTGAGCATTTTGCTCTTACATCTCTCTGGTTTTTTTTTTGTTTCAATTGTTAAACTATTAATATTTCAGGAACCAGAATATAGTTTAAAATATATCCTGTACCTGAGATCATGGCCTTTGAAAACTAAAAAATTTACTGATGGGGTTTATTTTATAAAATGTTTTCATTACATAGTTACAAAAGTGGTTTATCATATGAAAAATAAATATATGCATTTATATTTTGGAGACGTGAAAATAAAAGTATTTTATGCTGGACACCGAATGGGGCCTCTGCGAAGGCCATCCCCACTTCCCCTGCTATTGGAAGTGAATAGGGAGACACTTTCTGGGGGAGGCGGAGGCCTTGGTTCTGAGAGCTGGGGCTGCAGTTCGGGAGAGGTGGTGTTTTCCTTCTGGTGTCTCTGCTGATTCCACTGATCAGTGAGGTGGCTGCTGTCTTCCCTCCCCATCCACCTGTCCTCAGCCTAACTGTGTCAAATGCTCCTAGAACCTCTTCGGGATTATTGCCAGTGTCCTACACCTGGGGAACATTTGCTTTCAAGAAGATGACCAAGGCTGTGCTGCTGTCCCTGACACCCACGAGATCAAATGGATTGCCAAGGTGATGTTCCCTTCTGAAGAGTTAGAGGGAGGCCAGGGGCCAGAAAATGGGACCAAGGCCCCTGAACACCCACAGTTAGGTGTGGATGGCCAACTCTGCACCTTTCAGTGATGCTGGCCAGGAGGCTTAGCAAACGTTAACCAGTTTAGCCAGGTCCATTGTGCCCTAAAGCCCAGTGGTCACAGTCAGGACTCCTAATGGGGGCCTGGGGACTCCACAGCCTCATTATCACTGAGTAAATAAAACCAAATCACTGAATGATACCTCAGATTTCTTTTATTCAGCTCCTTGGGGTCTACCCATCGGTTCTGCTGGAAGCTCTCACCCACAGAAAGATTGAGGCGAAAACAGAGGAGGTAAAAATGACTTTGGGTAGAAAGGCGGCCACCTTCCCACCATGGCTGCTCCCTCAGCTAACAGCATAGTGGTAGCCTTGGGGAAAACCAAGCCCCTGAACCCAGCCCACTGTGCCCTGAGTGGTCCAGCTCCTGCAGGGTCTCCTGCCTCATCTGCTCCCACCACCATCCCCACCACACACTGCTAACGCTCCCTATTCAGACTCACTGGCTCCTCCCTCCATGGAGTCTCTGCACTTGCTGTTCCCTCTGCTGGAAAACTGTCCCCCTCCAAAAAAAACAAAAACAAACAAACAAACAAAAAAACCTGTTCCCCCATGCTTCATCTAGATAACGTCATCTTTTGATCACTAGACCCCTTGATGGAGGAGCCTTTCCGATCATCCCAGTTACCTTAAGGCACCATGTGTATCTTCTATGGCACTTGTCAACCTGGGACACAACAGCCACAGCAGAAACACCCCATGGGTGACCAGTGCAATCAAACATGGCATCTCCCCTAGCCATGGCCTTTGCTTAGTCACCATCAAAGATGAGCTTGAGGGGCTGGGGATTTAGCTCGGCAGCATAAGCACCTGCCTTGCAAGCGCGGTCGTGAGTCCTATCCCCAGTACCAAAAAAGAAAGATGGCTTGAGAACCCCAGGGGACTCCTCTTCCATCTGTACCCGCGTGCATGGTCGTTCTCCTCAGGTCGTATGCCCACTGACACTCGAGCTCTCTGCGTACGCCAGAGACGCGATGGCTAAGGCTGTCTATGGAAGGACGTTCACATGGCTCGTCAACAAAATCAACTCCTCCCTAGTGAACAAGGTCAGTCAGGCACTTTGAATGACCTGCTCTCGCTGATGTGGTAATGCTCTGTCATCATCCTGGTGGACGTAAAGGATTTGTGAGACTCGACTGTGTGCTCCTCTTGGGCAGGGGCGGTGTCTTGGGCTTGTTTGTTGGTGGTTGGTTGGTTGGTTGGTTGATTTGGTCATGCTGAGCATCGAGGTTTTACATTGAGGTACAACCCCCAGTGCCCCCGCCACACACACTTTTTTTTAGACAGAGTCTTGCTGTGTTGCTAAATTGCTTAAATTGTGCTCAAACTTGCAATCCCCCTGCCTCAGCCTCCAAGAGGGCTAGGGTTACGGGCATGTGGGAGGTAATGTCTTTTTATGTCCACATTTCCAGCATCTCCCATGCAGTGAGCCCCCAGGAAGGCACCCACTGACTCCTGCGGCTTGTCCTAGTGCATAGCATACACAGTATTTGTGGTGGCGTTTGGCGCACACAGAAACTTTTAGCAGTAATATGTTTTATTTACATTTTTTGTGGTATTTGGGGATAAAGCCAGGGGCACTGACCTATATCTTTAGCCCTTTTTATTTTGTATTTGGAGACCCCTTCCCCTTCTTACTTTTTATTTTTAGACAGAGTCTCTCTAAATTGCCCAGATTGGCCTCAAACTTGATATCCTGCTGCCTCAGCCTCCCAAGGAGCTGGGATTACAGGTGTAGACCACCATAACTGGCTAACAGCATATAATTTAATGTGTCTTTAATACTATGATTAGCCTCTTAGACTCATGCTTGGATCATGTTTCCTTTTTAAATAGAATTCTTTGAATAAAAGAGTTTTATTTGAAGCCAGACATTGAGGAAATGATTCTAATGCATGAGGAGGTGGCAGAACTCACAGAGAAAGGATGCAAAGGCAGACGCAGAGAGGCAGCTGCTCAGTCTACTCACACAAAAGGTTCCACTATGACCCTTTAAAAAAAATAAATGAGCACATTATCTCAATTCATTTTTATTGCTATAACTGAATGCCATAAACTGGAAAACTTATAAAAAGTATGTTTTTATAAAAGTATTGTTAATTTATGAAATTATAAATTATAAATTTATAAATTGAAATTTATAAAAAGTATTGTTGGGTTGCAATAGCACACAGTTGTAATCCCAGCTCCTCAGGAGGAGGATCCTAAGTTCCACTTAGCAAGACCTTGTCTCAAAATATGAATAAATAAATACATACATAAATAAATCTGGCTGTGGATAAGGCTTAGTGAAAGAGCATTTACCTAGGATGTGTGAGGTCCTGGGTTCCATCCCTAACACTACAAAAAGAAAAGGTTTATTTAGCTTAGGGTTCTGGAGGACTAGGGACACAGCAAGTGTGTTAGTTCAGACCTTCCTTCTTTTTCTTAGAAAGCCACCGGTGCCATGATGGGGACACCACCACCCTCATGACCTCATCTGACCCTTTCCTGCCTCCTACAGCCCCTCCCATAGCCCCGCCTGCAAACACAAAGGACATATGAATTTGGGGTGAAGTTTCTGCGAGACACAGCACAAGCATAGCATTATCGCTTAGTGCTCATCCTTGCCTGGCAGCACGTGGTCCCCGTGAAACGACACCCACACTGCCTGTCCTGTCCTATGGGATGAGTGGCCCCTTGCCTACCAATCTTTTCTTTTCTTTTTGCATTGAATATGGTCTTTGCAGACTGAAGGGATCTGAAACAAAGACAGGAATCAGGAGGGGAAGGTGTCACTATCCAGGTGACAAACAGGAAAGCCGCAGTGGGACTGAGGCAGGCTGCAGGCCCCTGAATGTTATCCTATGAGCCACTGTGGAAGAAAAAGCCAAGCCCCAGGTTTGGGGGCAGCCACAGGGTTTTGAATATCACAGAGTTTAAAAATAATGCTCCCAAATGAGTCCATTTTCTGTTACCATAATGACACATCAGAGGATGGGTGACTTTCGAAGGAAAAGAGACTTATTTAGCTCACAGTTCTGGAGGTTTGAGAACCCACAGTGACAATGCCCTTCTTGCTGGCACAGGACACCACATGACAAGGGACAGGGAGCACATGTCCTCATTCTTTTTGTCTCTCTTTCTTCTTGTAAAGTGCCAGGATTAGATCATGGGGCCGCTTTCTGAGGATCTCATCCAATCCCCTAATCACCTCCAAACTCCCTAGTTGAATTAGATTTCGCTCCACTTAATACCTCACGGTGGGGATTAAATTCCACCCTGCCAGCCTCAGTGGCTGGGATGCACTCAAGCCATCCAAAGCCTCAGCACTCACTACTCTTGCCGTGTGTTATTTGACTAGGATTTCACCCAAAAAACTGTGATTGGACTGCTGGATATCTATGGGTTTGAAGTCTTCGACAAGAATGGGTGAGTTTTGCCATGTTCCACCTAGCTGTCTTCTGTCCCACTCCGTGGTTTCAGTCAAAGTTTAATTTAATCTTCAAAAATCCCATTTGCTGTTTAGGAAAAAAAAAAGTACAGCTTGCTGCCAGCATTCATCTAATTTTCAGCAATTAAGAATTACTGTATTTTATAAAAAGAAATACCACTACTAAAGCCGAACCCTATAAATAGAACGAAGTCTTGTTTCCAAAGACTATCCATATACTAGAGTAATGTGAAAAGAATAATCAAAGTGGGCTATTCTGTGGGAGACTTTGGGGTAGGTTGGAACTGTAATCCGAGTGTCAGCCTGGGGTAAACACTGCGGCCCCAAGTCCACCTGTGAGTATTCTCAGGGCAAAAGGGAAAAGGGTTAATGTTGCTGAAACTGATTTCCCCATCCCTGGAAATTCTCCAGATTTGCACAACTTCTAATTAACAGCCTGTTCTAGAAATGGAATAACCATTTAAAAAGTGAATATAAGCCCAGTGCAATGGCACATGCCTGTAATCCCAGTCTACTGGGAGGTTGAGGCAGGAGTATCCCAAGTTCTAGCCCAACCTGGACAACTTAGTGACTTAGCCATACCTTTGCTCAAAATACAAAATGAAAAAGGGCCAGGGCTGTAGCTCAGTGCAAGAGTCCTGGGCTCAATCTCCAGTACCAAAAAAAAACATATTTCAATTTAACTCTCCCAATTTATTTAGTAAATTAATTCACTAATAAGAACTTTGCTTTTCTTTATTAAAAAGTATGCTTTAAAAGTAATACAGTTTTGAAGAGCTGGCCTATTGGCGTGCTTTTGGTTATTTCATTCCCTTGCATCCGTAGTTTTGAGCAGTTCTGCATAAATTACTGCAATGAGAAACTCCAGCAGCTGCTAATTGAGAGGACTCTGAAAGCAGAGCAGGCAGAGTATGAAACGGAAGGCATCGAGGTAAACATCCTGACGTTTGCTCCTTGTTTGCTTCCTTAATCTGGCTAAAGACATTTACCTGAGAAATCTTGTTTCATCGGCAGTGTTCCCAATCAGCATGCAGGACTATTTTTCAGTCCTTTCTGCTTGTTTTGATAGAAAGACTTTTTTTCTTTTTCAAAGTTGGATATAATGATCAGATTTTGAAAACATATTTAGAAAGTCATTTTGAAAGCAGCGTCCGCCATGCTCATTTAACCTCTTCCTGGAGACTTCTTTCTCTTTGTCATTTTAGTGGGAGCCAATTCAGTACTTCAACAATAAGATCATCTGTGACTTGGTAGAAGAGAGACACAAGGGAATTATATCCATTCTGGTGAGAAGCAAATGTTGACTGAGAGCCCATTCATCGGGCAGGTGTTCACAACATGGGGAAGAACTTTTCCAGGCTTCAGAACGGCTGACTGAGACCCAGGAGGGTGTTGAAGGGCACAAATTGAGCTTTCTTGTCAAACTCTTGCTTGGAAATCCAGGCAGAGCTTTCTCCTCTCTGGAAGATTCTTAAGCCTAAATTATAACACACAGGCAACAAGGACAGACCTCTGAAGCAAAACTGTGCATGTCTGTCTTCCATTACACAGACCTGGGGACCCAAGTTAGGCAGCTGTTCAGTGGCTGCTCTGTTTAGATATGGTTTGCACCCCCAAGGGTTCTCATGTAGGGAATTTGGGAATCAGTGTGGTGCTGCTGGCAAGTGGAGAAACCTTTAGATCACTGTGGTGCTGTCTTCAAAAGGAATAGATGTAGTTCTTATAGGATCCTGGTTAGTTCCATTCCCCTGAGAGGGCTGTTACAAAAGAGCAAGTCTGGCTGGATGTGGTGGTGTGTACCAGTAATCCCAGCACTATGTGAGGCTGAGGCAGGAGGGCTGCAAATTCCAGCCCAGCCTCAGCAATTTAGTGACTTAGTTGGAGAACCTGTCTCAAATAAAAAATAATAAGTGGCTAGGGGTATAACTCAGTGTGAGGACCCTGAGTTCAATTCCCAGAACAAAAATAATAATAATAATACTAATAGCAAGCCTGGCCCCTATTCAGCCTTTCTCTGGCTTCCTGTGCTACTGGGATGCCATCTACTGTGGGGCCTCCCTATTGCTTAGCAGTGTCCAGCAGCATGCCCTCGGACTTGCAAAACTGGGAGCTAACTAAACCTCCTCTTTATGCAGTTCCCAGCCTCAGGCATTTTGTTACAATAACAGAGAGCAAAGGAATACAGTGGCCATTGCAGAGGGGTTGCTCCCATGCTTAATACAACCAGGAAGTCAGCACACATAAAAAGAGGCCTTGCAAAAATGTCAGTTGAATTGGAGTTGAGGCACCTTGGAATGGGCTTGTGATTGTGTTTTGAGCTATTGAAATTTATGAGGATATCAGATTCCTTGAATCCACAATTGATCAAATTTGACATCAATTTTTAAAATATATTCTAAAGGAAAACAAGAAATCATTATCTGGTTGTCCTTAGGGGTCACTGGTACCACTGTTTGCCTCCCTATTAGTGAAAATAATTGGTCCCTTTTCCCTCCTGTCCTCATATCCCTAACACAGCCACCAGTTACCCTGAGAACCCAGCACACTAAAGTACAGCAGAGACATGAATGGGTGGTAACTGTTACTGCAAATGTGAGTGTCACCTGTGTAACATTAGCCAGGGGTCTTAAGCTCTCTGTGGTCCAGTTTCACCACTGAATGGGTACAGGGTAACAACACTTGGCTCAGAGAGGAGCTGTAGGGCTAAGGGGGCATCATACATTCAGAGTGCTTGGAACTATGTCTGGTCTGTGGCACATGTTCACCCTCTATTCATCCTACACATGCTTATATTGGCCTTATTTTGTACCAGGATTGTGCCTTGTTCTCTGGGGCTCAGCAGTGAGAAAGACAGACACAAACTCTTGCCCTCAAGAAACTTTTAATTTCTTACTTCGAGAGTCAAACAGCAACCATCCTACTAAGGAAAATGTATAGAAAAAGTAGAAAAGGAAGATTCTTCCAGCAGGTGGTGGGAATGGGGCTCCATTTTAGGAAAGATTGGAGGGGCTCGCTGAGAAGGGGACATTTGAGCCAAGACCTGGAAGTGATGAGGGCAGCATGTGGTCATCTGGGGAGAGGACACATTCCAGGAGGCACCAGGTGACATAAGCTGGCCCACATGAATTACTACCCCTGGCTTTCAAAACATGTTAATAATAATAAACACCTGCTGCTTTTGGTTTCCATATGGAAATGTACTTCATATAAGTTGTCCCATCAATCTGTAACCCAGATTTTTATTATTACTTTAATAAAAGTTAGAAGGTTGATTCATTTATAATTTTTCAAGGTGGCCAATTAAATGGTATCACTGAGGACCAGATGTAAGAAACAGGACTTTGGCCCTAATGCAAAAGGTCTACTTGCATGTGACTCTTGTTGATTAGTAATGACTGGTTAAGAGAAAGTGAGGTTGAATTATTAAGTACAGTAGCCATGACAACTGGGGAGAATCCTTGGGAAAGCTTTGAAAATACTTACAAGTCAGAGGTCTGGGAGAGTTGACTGTTCCTAGAGTTTCCTTTCCTTACGGTGCCCTACACAGATTTAGGAAGCTCCCCAATGACTCTCCTGAACTCATGGAAGACGCCAGCATTTTAGTCCAGGACCTTCTGCCATTTCTGGCAGAGCATTTAAATTTGGATTTGATGGAGAGAGATGCTGTGGAGCAAGGTGTCTCTTTTTCTTTTGAAGGATGAAGAATGTATCCGCCCTGGCCCTGCTACAGACTTGAGTTTCCTGGAGAAACTAGAAGAGAAAGTGGGCAAGCATGCACATTTCCAAACGTAAGTGCTTCAATTGACAGGCTGCTGGAGGGGTGGGGCTTCTGTGCTCTTTGATTTGTGCCTCAAGAGTACAACTGTTTCTTCATACATAAAAATAAAAACATCATGATGATACACCAACCCATGTTGTAGCAGAAAATGCCCCCCCTTCCCAGCCAATACACTTTGGTTTGTTGTTGCCCGGGCAATAGTTCCTGTTCCAGTTTCAGTTGCTCCTATTTCTTAGAAACAGCTGAGGGGCTAAGGATTTAGCTCAGCAGTGTAAGCACCTGCCTGGCAAGCACAAGATTGTGACTTCAATCCCCAGTACCAAAAAAAAAAAGAAAAAAAGAAACAAAAGAAAAGAAACTGCTGGTCATTGTGATGCATAATAGGTCACTGTGATGCACATTGTATAAACCAGTCTCCAACTGACAAGCCATTCTGCCTCTGTACTTCCTGTTTGCTTATCTCATATAAGCCCCAGACCACCAGAGATCAGGGCTCATTGATATAAATAAATCCACCTCCAAATCCTGGGTATCATTTCATTGTTTCTGCTTGCTGTTGCATCTGGTGTGTCAACTGGGAGGACAGACTGTGCTAACCTTTTGGTCACCAGCTGTGGCTCTCATGGACAGAGCAAGGACCTCTGCAGGGCCCAAAGGAAGGTGTGCCTTCAAGATTTCTCAAGTCCCCTTGGAGGTCTGTGGGAAGATTCTTGCCTCCCCACTCAAGCAGCTAACATTGAACCACAAGAGGAGGAGGATACAATCTCTGTCTGTCTGTCTGTCTGTCTGTCTACCTGATTCTATT
Organism: Hydrochoerus hydrochaeris; assembly: GCA_004027455.1. Classification (NCBI taxonomy): domain Eukaryota; kingdom Metazoa; phylum Chordata; class Mammalia; order Rodentia; family Hydrochaeridae; genus Hydrochoerus; species Hydrochoerus hydrochaeris. The sequence continues at coordinate 25,368 of PVLA01003479.1, forward strand.
AAGATTCCCTGGGCACCCCAGTTAGTCTGTCAGTACTGCTCAGTTTGAGCAGAAGAACTTGATCAACTATTGTTAGTTAAGGCCTTCAAAGGAAGTGGGGCTGGAATGTAACCACTGAGTGCCTGCTGAATGACTGTGAGTGAATGGCCTGGACAGCATAAGCAATAGGCTGCTCCATCTGTACACCAAGACTGGGAAGCACTGGTCACAGTGGCTGATTGGGCCCTCACCTGTGGTTCTGTGGTAATCAGTGTATGGCATAATGGAAGTCTCTCAAACCCTCCTTAGCTAAATCTTGCCTAAATCTCCATGAGAGACATCTGAATGGTCTCTCTCTGGGGGCACCAACCCTTTGTCTGTTGCACCATCATTCAAGGGTACACAACATACAGCATAAGGAGATAGAATAGAAACTAATTAGTTAAAACCCACACTCTCTGACTACAGAAAGATGGGCATTTATGGAGTTAAAAATGAAACCAAACCACTCCCTGCATCTCAAAGAAAAGCAAAAGCCCATTCTTCCCAAGAATTCCTCCTTGGCACCCTTGTTGGCTGCCACAGTTACTGCCAACATCTATAGCTTTGCTCCCCACTCCTGACTCACCTACCAAATAAATGTATTCCAACTAGACATTGCTTTCATTTGGCCACAAAGGCCCTCCATAGCCTTCTGCTTACATGTCTACCCTGATCAGATGGCATCATCTGATGCCCACCTCAGATAACTGTCAACTCCTTCTGAGTTCCACATTTTGACTGAGGAACATTTGAACTGTCAGGCCTGACAAATAAGTTGCACCCTGTCAGGTATGAAGAGATAGGACAGACTAAATCCTACCAAATTGGATTCCTGAGACCCCATGGTCACTGCAAAAGTCAGAGGCAAACCTGTGACTTTCCCAGTAGATGATGGAGTAGAATTCTCTGCCTTCAAAAGTTCCCTCTGTCAAAAAGTTACCATCACCAGGGCTCTTGCCTCTCACCCTTTCTGCCAGGTACAAACTTACAGCCTTGGAGCACATCTCCTTCACACCAAGCCAGTCAGCCTCCTTCTCATTTAAACCCTGAACTTTCAACTTTGTCCCATGAGAGAAGGATTATGCCTACATCAGCCTGAGACAAATAACCACAATCCTGAAGTTCTAAAAATTCTCCTATCAGAGATATAAGCTAAAGACTCACCTCTGGGCTGGTCATCCATCATGCCAATTCACCATGACCCTGGTTGCTATCAAATGTCACAGGAAACACAAAGAGGAATTCCAGTCACATGCCAGCCTGATAAACTGTTAATCACCTTGGGCGAGATGTCCATGCCACCAACAATGCAGCTATTACCTTGCATTCTGCAATTCCTAATCCATGCACCCTTTTTGGACTGTTACTCAATTGCCACAAGGGTTTGGAAAGTCTCCCACTATTTTCAGAGATGCTCTGACAATATATTTGGTCACTCTGAGGCAGACTGTTTCTCTGCCCCTTCCAAATCAACAATTCTGTCACTGTAAACTCCATTCTGGGGCAACCCACACCTACATCAAATAGCATCCCATGCCACAGGAGACTCAACTAGATATTCAACCACACATCCAGAGGTTTCAAAACCACATAATGTTTATGGACTGTTAAACTGCTGAAATACACCTCTCCTGCCCATGAAGCCAATCAAGATCTCTCAGCTTCCAATGCCACCTCCATAAACATTACCTTCCACATACATTGCCTCAATCTTCTGTCACTCATATCTTGCTGGTACAACTCGTTGAACCTAATGAATGCCTCACTGTGCCTTTGGTTGGCTCCTGTCAGCCAGCCCCTCTTCACAAAGACCCTAGTTCTGAACTCAAAAGCCAAGTGACCTGGACTCAGTCTCCCAGAGATTAAAAACTTGTTACCTCTTCACCACACTTCTGACACCCAAGCTACCTGCTGAAAAGGCATGAAAGCTCTTCTACAATATCTGGAAGAAATGTTACAAAAAAAGAAACTCCACAAATTTCCTAGAGCTGCTGGTTCCTATAAAATCTGAATCCTTCAGTTCACAGAACCAATGATGTTTTTACTCAAACCATCAGCCCCTGGAAGAACCCAGTGAGCTATCTGTGCAAACACTTGAATTTGGCCACTACAGATTGCCTCTTCCCTTTGCCTCCATGCTCTAACAGCCACTGTCCCTCTGATCAAGAAAGCTCACATGCTAACGTTAGATTGAGACCTAACTGTCCAATTGCTACATGCTATACAGGGATGAAATGTTCTAAAAAAATGGACTCCCTGACAGATGCTGAGTACACCTTTTTATAGAAAGAAGTAGCTCTGTTAGGAATGAAGTCCAACAGGGTAGATATGCTGTGGTCACCTTGGACAAAACTATTTTGGCCAAAATCTCCTGCAGGAATGGTCTGCACAACAAATTGCTTCCTGTTACTGTTTGGAAACCTGCCACTGATGCAAAATTATCTGGTCCAGAGGCCTAAGTCCCCTCCTGAAACACCAACCCCAGCCAGAAAAACTTTACGTGGTATTCCCAGAAGATTAGAGCCAGTGCTGAGTTCAATCTCTTGTATAAAAAAAAAAATTAGAGCCATACCTGCCCCCACCATTTGTTCTACAAGCTCAAGCCACAGTACTGGTACCTGTATCCCTACAGCCAGCTCTGGCTTCAGCATCTGTGTCACTGGTCCTGACCTCATGCATTATAGCACATTCTCCCCCATTTAAAGATATATAGGTAAATTATGCAAAAATAAAACATAACCCTACAGAAACATTTTATAACCAGTTAAAAGATCAGCTCTATCTGTAGACATTCTTGCACACACATATAACCCAGTTACATATTAACTACTCTACAAGTTTCAGAAATTAAGCCTTAGATCTGCTGGTAAATTTACCTAGACAGCTCCTCTGAGGTTCACTTTAAAGAGACAAGGCACTCAAAGCCCTGCTCTGGTCACTGGATACTGACCGGTCCATGCATACCTGAAGCCTGAGGACATTGTTCACAGGATTGCTCCATACCTATTCCCCTTGATTTTTATGTCTTCTCAAACTGCTTACCCCAGTCTTTGCTTCCCTGACCCCCTGCTAGCTGTGGTCTTTATTAATTGACCTGGATTCTGATTAACCCAGTCCTTGTTCCCATCCTATTAGCTGTGTTTTTTGCCTTAAGCTCTATGAATGGTTGCTCCAAAAGAATAGAACAATCAACCAAACAACTGAACAAGATTTGATGAGCATCCAGGACATATTGGACATTCTCCTAGATCAGATTAACTCCCTTGCTACCTTTCCAGAGTAATGTTATAGAACAGACAGGCCTAAATTATGTATCTTCCTAAAAAACAACTTAGGGGAAAACTTTGTAGTAAAATAATATTGGGGACCAGTGACAACCCTAATGTTACTGCTTCTAGTTGGGCCTTGTCTCAGAAGACCACATCTAATACACACAAAAAAGATTTTCTAGGGAAACTGAAAAAGGAGGTAAATGTAGCAGAAAATGCCCCTACCCCTAGCCAGTATAGTTCAGTTTGTTAATTGCCCAGGTAATGGTGCCTGTTCCAGTTTCAGTTGCTCCTATCTCTTAGAAACAGCTGATCACTGTGATGCATAGATGGCCACTGTGATGCACTGTATAAACCCAATCCCCTGTTGACAAGCCAATCTGCCTCTGCTGTACTTCCCGCTTGCTTATCTCATATAAGCCCTAGACCACCAGAGATCAGGGCTTGGTATTCTGGGAATGACCCCAATCAGTGCCCATAACTGTAAATAAGTTGGCCTCCAAATCCTGAATGTCATTTCAGTGTTTCTGCTTGCCACTGCAATGTGCATGCATACTTTTGTTAGTAAAAATCAAACTCAAATGGATTCCAAGGAAGATTGTTTTAAGATTTTGTATCTTGCTTTAGCCAATTATCATTACATTGTGGGCAGGAAACAGTCTCTCTTAAGTATGTGTTTTTTTATGTAATGACTGTAAATCTAAAATGTACAACCCAGTGAAATTTTATCTTTGTAGGTGCCAGTGTAATCATCATACAGAGTGAGATGTAGAGTATTTATAGCATCCCAGAAGAGACATTGGAATTTTAACTTAGTCTTTGAAACCAAGAAGAGAGAATTTAAGAAATATGCTCTGGCGTGGGGGTGTGGATCAGTTGTAGAGCATGTGCTTAGTGTGTGAGAGCCTGATTTAGTCCTCAGCACCAAAACGAAACAAAAACTTTACAGTTCTGGTGTCATAAAGATCTGGGAATGTAGCTTAGTGGCAGTATCTTACTGTAACTCACAAGAACTAACTGCTCATGTGTTTGTGTATTTCTAATACCATGTCTTTAATTTTGTAATGGTGCCTGTTCCAGTTTCAGTTGGATACACATATAACCCAGTTACATATTAACTTAATTTCTGAAACTTGTAGAGTAGTTAATATGTAACTGGGTTATATGTGTGTGCAACTGAAACTGGAACAGGCACTCTACATCATAAAAATATAACATAGTAAAGTAAAATTGATCTATGTGATTAGTAGTCAAGCTGTGACAGGAAGGACTCCGGTGAGACAGTGCTCAGGAACCAGTACTACCCTGTCTCGATTTGGATGCAGGTTACATGGGTGTTTGGTTGGCAAAAACTCACTGAGCTGAACATTTAGGGTATGTGTGCTGTCAACATATATCTTAAGAATATGTTACTTAAACATTATGAAACCAGGTATGGTGGTACATACCTGTAATTCCAATGCTCTAGGAAGCTGAGGCAGAACAATCACAAATTGAAGCCCAGCCTGAACAACTTTATGACCCGGAGAGACTCTACTTGAAAAAATAAAAAAGACTAGGGAGGGAGCTTAGCACAAAGGCCTTGGAGTCAATCCCCAGTATCACACACATGTGTACACACACACACATGCACTATATACACATATATGTTTTTGGAATCTGAAACAAGATATTTTATATTTAGTTTCTCTACATCATAAAAATATAACATAGTAAAGTCGTTTCTTAGTTATTATCTGGAAAAATATGTTACTTCATTTTTAAATGCAGGATTTTTGTTCCCTGCTTCTCAGGAGAAGGAAGGATTTTACTGTAGGATCTGTACTCAGAAAACAGGTAGCAGGGCTTCCTGCGGACCTCTGCAGGCAGTCAGCTTTCACTAGGGCTCCATCCCTTACTTCCTGTTTGACGTGTTGGGGCTCTTCTGTTGCAGGGGGGTTGAAAGGCTCACTCTGTGTCTGCCCATGTCTTATAGGCGCAAGCTGGCTGGTCCAAAGGGCCGAAAGAGGATTGGCTGGATGGAGTTCCGACTCTTCCACTATGCTGGGGAGGTCACCTACTGCACCAAGGGTGAGTGGCTGGGGGTGCAGGGCACAGCCATGTGGGAACCATGTGTGGGTCCAGCCCAAGTCTACTGAGGAAGTACTGCACATGGCCACCCTAAATGTGATCATGCCTAATCTTTGATCAAGCATGCCTTCTAAGAAGTCTTTCTTGTTTTATTTACTGGGCTGTTTCTATCTGTAAGCACTTTATTGAGATAGTTCATATTCCACCAAAATTTTAAATGTCAAAAATTCACATTAGGTGGATAAACTTTTATCCACCGATTGTGTACAGTTCAGGGGCTTTTACTATATGCACAGTGTATGCAACCATCTATAGTCCACTTTAGAACATTTCAGAACCCCACAGAGGTCCTGCACTCAGCACCAGTCACTGCCCACTTTCCACACCCTCAATCCATCCCCTCCAGCCCCAGGCAACAAACTACTTTCTGTCTCCACAGATTTGCCTCGTCTGACAATGTTCCACAAATGGAATCTACAATATATGTCCTTTTAGGTCTGGCTTCTTTCACTCAGCATAATGCTTCAAGATTCATCCATGTTGCCGTTCCTTTTCATAGTTAAAAATATATTACCATGGTGCAAATAGACTACTTTTACTTATTCTTTCATTCACTGATGAGCACTTAGGTTGCCTGTGTAAGTTTCACCATGCATATATGTTTTCCTTTATTTTGGGCATATAACTAAGAGTGAAATTCCTGGCTTATATGGTAACTCTTTTCTTAAACTAGAGGTTGCCAGATTGTTTTCCAAAGTAGCTGTACCATTTTACATTCCTAGCAGCAGTGTATGAAGGCTATCATTTCTCCACATCCTTACCAGCACTTGTAATTATCTAATTTTTTGGTTATAGGCATTTTCATGGGTATGATGGGTATCTCACTGTAGTTTTGATTTGCATTTCCATGATGGCTAATGATGTCAAACATCTTTTCATGTGCTTACTGGTCTTGTATGTCTTTCCTGGAAAAATGTTTGTTCAGAACCTTTGCCCACTTGAAAAACTCTTTATTATTGAGTTTTAAGAGTTCTTTGTGTATGCTGGATACTAGGCCCTTATCAGGTATATAATTTGCAGATGTTTCTCCAGTTCTCTGGATTGTGTTTTTGCTTTCTTGAGGGTAAGAGTTCATCAAAACACTGATCTTTTTTGTGTTTTCTTCAAAGAACTTTTGGCTTAAAAGTATTTTTAGTCCTAAATTTATTACTAAGACTCTTTAAAACATAGTATAGTGGTACTTTGGTTCACAAACTTGATTCTTTCCACAATTATGGTCACAAACAGCATTGGACAAGACCTGGATCAAATTCAGTGGTTAGGGTTAGTGTTGACCTGATGGGAAAATCTGATGCAAGTTAGGCCCAAGTTGTGAAGAGAATTGAGTTTGTGAACTGAGGCACCACTGTATAAAATATTTTGGGTTTTTTTCTTTAAATATAAAATTGTGTGAAGTACAATATTTTAAAAATAGAATGGATCTCTCCACTGATAATCTCTTGGTTTTTGATGGAAGATTAAAAGTAATACATGTCTAGATATTTTTGACAGCACAGGAAAGTATAGAAGGAATAGAAATAGTCCCTTTTATTCCTAGTTTTCACCTGGTAACCATGAGAATTGAAAGTGTCTTTTAATTGTTTCAAGGAAAATAGAAATATTTTATGCATAGACCTACACATTAGCATGCATGCACACAACACACACACATGCTTGAATAATTCAAAAGGCCTTCTGTGTTGCACATTTCACAGATTTTACTTAATGAATGTTAAAGATCATTTGAATTCAGCTGATGTTAACTAAGCACTTATTATGTGCCATGCATTAGTCTCAAGCTCTTTACCTCTGTTATTCAAAACCTTACAGAACCCTGTGAAAAGTTTCACCCTTTTACTTTATGAGGACATTTAACTCAGAGCATTTTAGTAACTCCCAAAGTCACGCAGCCAAGAAGTGGCAGAGCTGGGGTTGAGACCCCGGCCTTTTGCATCTATTCTCCACGCAACACGGTGTGTTGCTTCTAAACAGCTCTAGCCCCTGCCCTGAAGGGCTGTATCCTCTAACCTGTTTGATGAACGCTGCTTGTTCCAGATTTCTCAGTATAAACACTGGTGTGTTTGGTATCTTCATATATTCTGCTTGGCTGCTATTTGTATATCACTACCATAGGATAAATTTCAGTAAGTTGCATTGCTGAGTAAAAGCTTCTACTAAAAGTTGGTTTTGACCATTTCTGGGTATTCACCCAATAGAACTGAAAACAGGGTGTCAGACAAGTCTTGCACACCCAATTTCTAAAGACACATCATTCACAATAGCCAATAGGTGATGGATGGATAGCCAAAATGTGGCCCGTACAAACAATGGAACATTTTTTAGCCTTAAATAAAGAAGGCAATTCTGGTACCATGGGTGAACCTTGAGGGTATTATGCTAAGGGAAATAAGCCAGTGACAAAATGACAATTACAGCACAATTGCACCTATATGAGATACAGAGAGGTCACATTCATAGGGAAGGAAGTAGAACGGACTGGGGGAAGAGGAGTGCAGAGTAGTTGCTTCACCGGAACAGTTTCACCTTGAGATGTTCAAAAAGTTCTGGAGGTGGACATCACTGATGGTTGCACAAAATGTAGATGCAGTCAGCCCCACTGGACTGTGCAATTACAAATGATTAAAATGCTGCATTTTGTATGTATTTTCATTAGCATAAAAAAGTCAGGTTTGAGCTGGGTGTGGTGGCACATGCCTATAATCCTAGCATACTAGGAGGAGGCTCAGGTAGAAGGTTTACAAGTTTGAGCCCAGCCTGGGAAATTTAGCAATTGAGCAAGACCTTGCCTCAAAATAAAAATAAGAAAGGGCTAGGGGTATAGTTCAGTATAAAGACCCTGAGTTCAATCAGTACCAAAAAGAAAAAGGAGAAGGAGGAATAAGAGGAAAAGGAAGAAGAGTCAATTTTAATATTTCAAAATTGTCACCTAAAAAAAGTATGTATCAGAGGTTTTTGGTGTCTCTTTCCTTTGATGCATGTCATTTCTAGCTGGCTTTGATTTATAATGCCATCTGAGTTATTTTCTGGTTGAATTATTACCTGATTAGGGTTTAGTGCACACTTAAAGCCAAGTTCTCAAGTTGGAAAGGACCTGCACAAAGGTGCTGTTGGGTACCAGTAGTCACAGTGTGCGACTTTGCTCTTTCTTGGTGGTGGGTGGGTGGTTTTCTCATCTGTCCCAAGGTCAGGGGAGCCACCCTGAAGGCTCTGTGCCCCCCCCATTCCCATGGAGTTGTCATGTGTGTCTTTCTTTGCTGCTGGATGAGAGCAACTGTAAAGGGCTCCGTGTAAAGGCTATGTGTTTATGGGACAGACTGTCAGGGTTTAGACCACAGCGTGTGGTTATGGTTCAGAAAGCCTGGTTCTCAGCAGGGATGGTGTCCCCCCAACCCCAGGGATGCCTGACAGTGTCCAGAGACAGGTTTGGTTGTCACAACTGGGGAGAACCCACTGGCATCCAATGAGAGCAGGGGCCAGGGTGCTGCTCAGCATCCTGCAGGGCACAGGACAATCCCACCATGGCGAGTGACCCAGCCCAAGTGTCTATGGTGCCTGGCAGAACAAAATCTGGTCTAACCCTAAAAATTACCGGTAGGGTTTCTCTTTGCAATCAGTGGGGATAGAATTGCAGTATTTAGGCCAAACCATTGATTCAAATTTTTTTGTTACAGGATTCTTGGAAAAAAACAATGATCTTCTTTATAGACATCTGAAGGAAGTAAGTCTGAAGCCTAACGCAGTGTGTTTCTGATGGCTGTGAAATCTGCCCTGTGATGTGGCACTGGGGATAGACGTGGCCTCCTGCGTCCGAGCATTCTGTTAGGGCTCGGGCATGTCACGACCAGAACAGGCATTTAAAAACAGCAATGCAAACCCTGTCCCCAGCAAATTGGCTCAGTATATGTGCAGTGTCCACCTGTGCCCCAGCACTGGCATTGCAGAAGTGAGAAGGACAGGCTCCATGTTCTGGTGGGGTCTACAGTTGGGGGTGGTAGTGGGGAATAAATATACCCACAACTTATTCATCAGTCAGGGTGCTATGAAGAAATTAATGTGACTTAAAGGAACACTGCAATTTAGATGACCAGAAAAAAATATCCCTGTGGAGATAACATTAAGCTGAAACCTGAGTGACAACAATTTGGACCATAGACCTGGCATTATTCCTGTAGAGAGACAAGCATGTGCAAAGGCCCTGTGGCATGGATATGCTCAGAGTGTGATCAGTGAGGGTAATGTGAGGAGAGGGGGCTGAGAGCTCAGCAGTGTAAGATCCATGGGGAGGATAAGAAATTTCTTTGGTGCAGTGAGAATATGCTGGGTGACATGACCTGAAGATAAGGAAATGGAGGCACAGAGAGGCTACAGCTTGCTTAAGATCATGTCTCAACATGGGACTGGAGCCCAGATTAGCCCCTGGAACCACCAATGAAACTGTCATGCTGTTTTTATATACCTCACCTATCACAGAAACACTGAAACTTCAGAATTGTTTGTGGATGTAGGACTAGGAATTGAACTCAGAGCCTTTGCATGGAGCTATATCTCCAGCCTATTTTATTTTATCTTATTTTATTTTGGGACTAGGCCTCAGTGAGTTGTTAAATTGCCTAGGCTGAGTTCAAACTTGCAGGCCTGCCTCAGCCTCCCAGACTGCTGGGATTAGATGTGTGCCACCATGCCTGGCACCCATAGTGTTTGGTTATTATTGTTGGATGTGTTTTTGTGAGAGCATCTCACTAAGTTGCCCAGGCTGGCCACAAACTTGTAATCCTCTTGCCTCAGCCTCCAGACTGGTGTGGTAACGGGTATAACAGGTACATACCACTGTGGTTTATCTTGTACATACCACAAGCTTCATCTTGTGCTGTTAAAGGCTTTATTTGCCACTGAAATAGCTGATTTGTACCAAAAAAAAATTTTAGTTAGCTTGGTTTATAAAAATCTGGCATGGTAGTGCATACATGTAACTCTAGCACCGGAGAGGCTGAGGCAGGAGGGTCACAGTGAGTTCAAGGCCAGTCTAGGTTACACTGTGAGTTCAAGGTCCACCTGAACTACATAGTGAGACCCTGTATGAAAAAGGTCTGAAACAGAAGAACAGCATTCTCAGAATGAGCAGGCTGTATCGTGAGTGGTCTGGGCCCTTCTCGAGCTTTCTCTGCCCCTTCCTGAACTGCTTTCCCAGCCTCCCTGGGTTCCAAACTTTGAATCTCTGCACCAGGCAGTTAGTCTGTGGTCTGAGTCCCAGCTAAGGACTTTCTGACAGATTCCCCACCCCTGAGTGAGGTGACCATGTCTCCTTGAGGTCTCTGTGGAGTGCAGAGCCTGGCTGATGAAGGGGACTGCGCTCCTCTCCCGGCTCCCTGTGGGCGGTGGCCACGTGTCCGGTCCTGCTCCCAGAGCACCTTGGAATCTCTCACCTCCCTGCCAGGCCGGGACTGAGCTTCCCCGATCACCTTCTCATCTTATTCGCTCCTATCTGTAAATTACTCTTGCATGCCTCTATCAGGTAGAAGTAGGATGGGTTTTTAAAAAGTGGCATGAGGCTGGGATTAGACCTCAGTGACAGAGTATGGGCTTAATATGCCCAAGGCCTTGAGTTCAAAACCAACACCAAAAACAAGTTTCAATTTTTAAAAATTCAATATAATATACATGTAGCAATATACTACCATGAATCTTATTGTTACTAATTAAAAATTTAATTGTGACAAAACATATATACATTGATGTATATATGAATATATTTATGAGATATACATATCATAAGGTTTGTCACTTTAATTATTTTAAAGTGTGCAGTTCAGTAGTGTTAAACATTGTTGTGTGATTAATCTCCTTAACTTTTCATCTTACAAAACCTAGTATCCATTGAGTAACCACTTCCCATTCCGTTACCCAGCTCCCAAAAGTCACTCTACTTTCTGTCTCTAGGAGTGTGACTATGCAGGTGCCCCTGTGACTTGCCTTTTATGACTAGTTTGTTTCACTTAACACAATGTCCACAAGTTTCATTCCTGATGAAGCTTTCACCAGAATTTCTTTTTTAAGACTGTGTAATATTCCATTAAGTAGTTACACCAAAAATCTTGGTTTAGAATGAAATTTTTTAAATAAAGGAATTTGGATAATAGAAATTATTTTGAAAATATGTAAATGAGGTGAATCAAACAGTGTCCTTGGCCCTGAGTCACCAAGTTTGTCACCTAAGGACCAACTGTTCTTCCTGGGTTACTGTGTATCCTTCCAAGGGATCACACGGGCCTAGATGTATGGGTCTGTATCTCCCCTTTTTCCTTCTCCTTGTACACACAGTCCATGCAGTTCCACATCTTGCATTTTTCATTTAACACCATTTTCAAGGGACTTGCTGTTTCTTTGGATTGATTTGGTTTGGCTTGTTTTTTAAAATTTTCAAACCTTTATTTTTTTAAAAAAAATGCCTTCATTACAAGTTTAAACCCTGAAGAAGCTCTCTCCCCACCAAAAACTTCATAAATACCAATGTCAGAGAAAATTCTTCCTTTCAAATGGTAACTTTTAAATAGGTAAAAGATGATATTCATGGGCATTAGCCCATTCTCCAACAGCAGACAGTCCCTGGAGCCAAAGTTTCAGCGTTAGTATGGCGACTCTCTGTCCTATATTTACAGGCCAGCTTCTGTATTTAATCGGGAGGGATAAAATGTGTGGGGTCCTTGCAGTCCTCCTTAATGTCCCTCATGGGTGAGTCCCTAATCTTCCACTTGATGTAAAGTTGAGCTTTTCTTTCCCATTGACTTTTCGGATCCACAACCATTATTATCTTTACCTTTTCCCAAAAGTTTAACATAAATGCTCTTTGAATATGGCATGATATTGGTAAAGAACTCCAATCATCTGAATCTACCAGTTTGAACTTTCAAAGAGAATACCCTACACCTGTACTTAAGTTTTGATCCCACAACGAGAGAGGATAAAAACACCCAGGGTAATCAGCTTCCCCAGTGCTGAGATTACAGGTGTCCACCTCCAACCTGCTGCCACTTTTTTGTTTTTTGTTTTTTTGGTACTGGGGGTCAAACTCACAACCTCACACTTGCCAGGCAGGCACTTATGCCACTGAGCTAAATCCGCAGCCTCTGAGCTAGGTCCCCAGGCCCCACTCCTTTTAGTTAGGAATGTCTTCAGGTGCCCACGCAGCATTTGGCCCTGTGACCTCCGCACACCATGGGGAATCTCCCGCTGGTTCCTGCAGTGGTCACAGAGGGGCTCGCTTCTCCCGTTGCAGGTGCTGTGCCGCTGTGAGAACAGCATCCTGAGGGAATGCTTCCTGGTGGCTGAGCTGGAGAACCGGAGGCGGCCACCCACGGTGAGCCGGGAAGTACGGTGCAGACCGGGAAGGGGAACAAAAGTCACCCCGGGGTACTGCCCTCCAGCTACCTATGCTTTTCAAGCCACCCTCTGCCTTTTCTGGAAGCGACAGGAACAGCTCGTACTCCTGTGTGCTTTCCACACTGTGCACCAGTTCATTCACTGCAGACGTACACTGAACACCAAAAATGCACTGGGCATGGTACTGGGCTCTGGGATCAGCAATAACAAGCTGGCCAAGGTCCTTGGCCCCAAGGGCTTGTCATACAGAGCGAGAGGATACAGGAAAAGGGCACCCACTAACCAAGAGCTTATAATAGTGCGGTGTCATGAAGGAAGTTGGCGACAAGGAAGCAAGGGGGGAGCTGGAGGGTGCTGGACTCCCTGAGGACCCTGGTTCTCCTGAGTCACTCCCTGGGTAACAGCTCAGTGAGGACAGCATCCTGGACAGATGCTGTCCGTCTGCCATTTGAGCAGAGAAGCTTTGAGCATCTCGGGTCAGGACACCCATGGCCTGTTCTCTTGCAGCAGGTAGGGCGATCCGTCAAGAGCTGGGTCTCAAGGCCAGAGCTTTGCGCATGGCTCGGTCTTGTCTCACCACATGGAAGCGGTGATGTCTACACCGAGCTTTCTCACTCCGCAGGTGGGGACTCAGTTTAAGAACAGTCTGAGCAGCCTCCTGGAAATTCTCATCTCCAAGGAACCTTCGTACATCCGCTGCATCAAGCCCAACGAGAGGAAAGAACCCAGTGAGTGCAGACTGCTCTGACCCCAGAGCTCAGGGGAGAGGCTGGAGGCAGACACAGGGGCAGTGGCTTAGGAGCCTTAAAACTGCCCCAAGCCCACTGTCCTTGGCACAAAACCATGTTCCTTTTTAAACAATAGAAGGTAAATGAACTGCGAAGGGAGGCCTTTTGGTGGCCCAGAGCTTGGCCATTTCAGGAGCAATTCAGCCGAGTCCACCAGGTGTTGGAGATGAGGGGTGCAGCATGGCTTCTCCCCAGCCTGTGAGCAGCCAAAGCCCCTCACCCCAACCTGGGTATTCCCATGCCCTTGCCATGTTCTGTAAGGAAGTCGCAGAGTCAGAAGTTCACAGCAGCCAGGCAGGCAGGACAAATGGTGGGGCAGACCAGGAGCAAGGCAAGAGGCAGTGGCAGAGACTTCGGCAAACCGCTGAGGACACCAGCAGCACTGTTCCCTTCCGGCCAGTTGTGGCTACACAGGATTGTGGGTCCAGGGTCGCCACATCTCATGATTCCTCAGGATAAAACAGAAATCTAAATTTTCCTCTAAACACCCCTCTCTGAAGACCCAACTGAAGACTAATAAAATGTTTCCATGGCCAGACTCAGCCCACAGAGCTTCAGCTTGCAGCCTCTGGTCTGGCATGGTAGAAGCAGAGCAAAGGGATCCTTTACTGTCACTCTCCCTCCTGTTTCTCCAAAGGCAAGTTCGATGACTTCCTTGTAAGGCATCAGATCAAGTACCTGGGGCTGATGGAGCACCTACGGGTGAGACGGGCCGGCTTTGCATACCGGCGGAAATATGAGCATTTCTTGCAAAGGTAAAGTCTGCTTTGTGTGTCCAAGGCCCTTAAAATTAGGTGCCTACTATATGCCAGTCCTTGGGATACGGTAACAAATAACAGGGCATCCTTTAGAGAACCATCTCGGTTTGGACAGCAAACAAAAAATAATAGCATTTGGGAGACAATAAAAACCCAAGAATAAACAACCCAGTCAAAATGTGAGCCAGGGAAATGAATAGATACTTCACAGATGACACAAAAATGGCCATATAAATACATGACAAAATGCTCAGCATTACTGGCCATTAGAGAAATGTGAATTAAAATAACACTGAGATTCTATCTTACCCCAGAAAGGATGGCCACTGTCAAGAAATCAAATAATAATAAATGCTGGGGAGGAAGGAAAAGAACCCTTCTGTGCTGTGGGAATGCAAACTAGGACAACCACTATACAAATCGGTGTGGAGACTCCTTAAAAAACTAAACCTAGAAATTCCATCTGATGCAGCTGTTCTCCTAAGTATCTTTCTAAAAGAGTTAAAGACATCATGTTACAGTGATACACACACCCATGTCTAGCAACATAATTCATAATAGCTAAATCTTGGGAGCAGCCTGTACGTCCATCGACAGATGAATGGATAAAGACAATGTGATGTTGACACACAATGGAGACTACTCTGCCGTAAAGATAAGCTTGAGTCATCTGTAGGCAAATGGATGGACTCGGGTCATAATGTTATGTGAAATAAATCAGGCACACGAGCTTAAATATCACAGTTTCTCTTATGAGACCCAAACTGTAAATAAAAAGCAAAACAAACGATAGATAAAAGGAAGAAGAGAGGTAGAGGAAGAGGATTCTCATATAGGAAGACGATCAAGAGGTAGAGAAAGAAGAAAGAGAGAAGGAAAAGGGGATCAAAAGAGAAGTTAAGATGTGTTTCGTACATGTACCAACTCCCCACAAGGAATATAAACACCATATTGCAAACACACACTAATAAAAATGGTAAAGAATAATAAAATGATGAAGCATTTTTTTAAAAACCCAAGCTGGGGTTTTTAGCTCAGTGGCATAAGTACCTGCCTGGCAAGTGCAAGGTCCTGAGTTCAATTCCTGGTGCCCAAAAAATTTTTTAAAACCCTGCTTTAGCAGTTTTTCCTTTTCTTTCTCTCTCTTTCTTTCTTTCTCTCTTTCTTTCTTTCTTTCTTTCTTTCTTTCTTTCTTTCTTTCTTTCTTTCTTTCTTTCTTTCTTTTTCTTTCTTTTACCAGGGATTGAATCCAATACAAGCTACATCCCTAGCCCTCTCTTTTATTTTGATTAAATAAAGTTTTATTTTGAGGCCTCACTACATTGCTAGGTTGCCCAGGCTGTAGTCAGACTTACAGTTCTCCTGCCCGAGCCTCCTGTATGCTAGAATGACAGGCCTGACTGGCTGCTCTATCTCTCAAAGCCCTAATTCCCTGCAGTTGCATTAGAGGTAAGATACACAGATGGGTCACCAGGGGAAACCGTGGGCAGTGCCCTGCCCAGCCTGCTCCATTTGTGACATAGTGTTGTAACCACACGACCTCTGTCAGAATCCTCATTCTGTTTGCTAGAGCTGTGGCCTATTTCCCACCTGTAATATGAGGGTTAAACTGTCATCAAGGAGTTCATCAGAATTTAATGAATGGATCTAAGGATATAACCTGCTCTCTGATCATTTGTTCACCAGCATTTCTTTGGTGACAGGCTCAGGTGATTTTGTGCTACTCAAAAAGCAACACTCTCAAGATGATAAATAGCCATTTTTGCAGATCCTAAGGCTCCATCATTGGCAGTTTCACATCGCTCACCCTATGACTGGACTTATTTGAGTAGTGCCAGGTTATTAGCCTTTGTGCTTTTTCTTTTTTGGGTGTCCCTCCACTGTCTACCATTTTTGCTCATCGTCCAGTTGTCATTCATTTACCCATGTCCCATCCATTTTTCTCAATCTGGCTTCTGGTGACACGGGTAGGAGGCAACAGCCACTGCCTGCCCCACACGGAACACACAGGCATTTCCGGCTCCTGCAGCTTTGCTGCAGCCCCCATAAACACTGGTGAGCACCTCTACTGAGCCTATGTGACTCCAGTATCAGCTGACAGCAGTCAGCAGGGCAGGACCCCCACCCTATGCTCATGGAGCTTACTTTCTAGTGGGGGAGACCAGCAATAACAAGGGATGTGTGAGGCCATGTGGAGACAACTGGGTAAGAGGACATAGTAGAGGGCCCCTCGGGAGGTAAAGGGGCACAGCAGTCTTCACTGGGGCTGCATATTAGAAAGGAGTTGCATGCTGGAACTGGGTTCTTAACACTAGAGCCAAAACTACCTTGAAAGCAATTCTTCACCATTGCCCAAACACAGTACGTGTGTGTGTGTGTGGTACCGGGGATTAAACCCAAAGCCTTCACACTGAGCTACATCCCTAGTCCTTTATTTTTTGTTTTAAGATAAAGTTTTATTAAGTCACCAAGTTGCTCAGGCTGGGTTCAAACTTGTAATCTTCCTGCCTCAGCTTCCCAGAAGGATGACAAGCATGCACCACCAGGTCTAGGTGCAGGTCCACATTCATGTGCCTGTGCACTGTCTGATGATGGGCATTAGAGTTGTCCACCCCTTGGCTACTATGAATAATGCTGCTATGAATATTTGCACACAAGTTTTTGTGCAGACACAGCTTTTGCTTCATACTAAGGAACAGGACTGACTTACTAGGGTTGAGTGCCCAATGATGCCATTGCTATATGCAGCCAGGGAAAACTGCCCACTTGAATGAACCACTCTCTCATTTCTTTCTCACCAAGTATATGTGCCTGGATTCAAGGAATTCTGTACGAGACAGCTACATTACACCAAGCAGCTGAGACACTGCAGGGGGGAGAATGAGGCACCGTGACATCTGCTGCATGTCCTTCTCTCTGGGCAGGTACAAGTCCTTGTGCCCAGACACTTGGCCACACTGGCACGGGCCTCCAGGAGAGGGTGTGGAACGGCTGATCAAGTACATCGGCTACAAGCCCGAGGAGTACAAGTTAGGGAAGTAAGTGGCCAGGAAGCTGCTAGATAGTTCCCTGTGGTTGAAATAGTTTGTGCATTGATCTGCATTCATCTAGAGCCTCCTTTTTTTAGACATCTATGAGTTTACCAGCAGATGTTTCCCCCCATGCAGTTTAAGTGCAGCCCTCCATGGTTAGAAGGAGATGAGGCTTGAAAGAAGCCCTGACTTAAAAGCTGGGATGAGCCTCTTCCTGCAAAATAAAGAGGGGTGGACCCCTACCTCTGTGCGCATGGATTTTTCCAATGTATGTGTGACCTCCCAGAGGCAACACTGGCACCTGTGCCAGGTGCACTCAGTCATCTCTAGTGTCCCAGAAAGTGGTTTCCAATGCTGAGTATCCTTACTATGGGCAGAGATGCAGTTGTCCGCAACTGTAAAACTTTCATATACATTGAAAGCTCTCAGCATAACTCAGTTGGATGAATCAGGAGTATTTGCACCTGTTTTGTTACTTGTTTGGGTCAGAGCTCATTTGGTTGCATGGAACAGTGCCTAAGCATGAAGAGGACCTGTTTCCAGACCACAAGGCCCTGCTGCCTCGGGGATCTATGCCTTCAAATCTCTCAATGGGCTCTGCCAGCTCCTACCTCTCGCTTGCATGTGGTCACTCTCTAACTTCTCTTATTCTGTGCCCTGTTCCAAGAATCACCTACTTATTCAATCCAAATACCTGAGGGGCATCAGCCCAGCATGGCCTGAACCAGGCAGACCATGGAGGTCAGAGTTTGAATCTGTCCTTCCATTCCATAATCTGGAAGAGGGAGTAGGAGCTTGTGACATGGTGCTCTACTGCCCCCCAGAGGCCACTCTGGGAAGCTTCCCTCACAAGGTGGGTATGTGGACAGCAGTCCCCCAAAAATGAGCGCTTGAAACTTATCTTCTGCTTAAAAGAAACTTTCTTCAAATTTAAGCTTCTATTTATTTCCAGTATTTGGGATTAAATCTTGAGCCAAGTGCTGATCCACAACCCCAGCCTTTTTTTTTTTTTTTTTTGAGTCAGGGTCTCACTAAATTGCCCAATCCTGCCCCAGCCTGACAGCTGTGTGCCACCATGTGTGGCTCCAGACCTCTCTTCTTTGTAGTCACTCTTTAAAGCCTGAGAGTATAACTTGAAGCAACTTCCTGTTCGGGTGGTGGACTCATTTTCCAGTGCTACACAAGTCACCACTAAAGCAATTTATTCTCTGACACTTCTGGAAGCCAGAAGTCCAAAATCAAAATGTTGGCAAGGCCTTCTGGAGCTTCTGTGAGAGAGCCCCTCTCCCCCTCTTTGGCCTTCTGGGGCTCGTGGTGTTTCTTAGCCATGGCGTATGTTGCTGTAATCTGGGCCAACTTCACGCGGTCTCATTCTTCGTGTCCCTTTCTTCTCTTTTTTCTTTTCTCACTTCAGTACTGCAGATTGACCCAGAGCCTTTGTCCAGCTGCAGCCACCTGCCTTTTTTTATTCTTTTTATTTTATTTTCAGACTGAGTTTAAACTTGCAATCTTCCTACCTCAGCCCCCTAGGGTGCTCAGATTGCAGACATTTGCCACCACACCCAGTTCTTTGCTAAGGACAATTTCATCCACTTTAGGGCTCCCACCTCCACCCTTAATCACACATAGGAAGACTTTCTACAGGTCAGACTCAGCATTTCTGAGTAGACGTGAATTGGGGGTAGGGGACTATTCCATTACTACAGGAAGCAAATGACCAATCATAATTAAAACATTTCTTTTTGCTTCTAGAACCAAAATATTCATTCGCTTCCCCAGAACTCTGTTTGCTACTGAAGATGCCTTTGAATTTAGTAAACATCAATTAGGTATGATTTTTTTTTGCCCTGATTTCAGCAGAATATGAAATGAACAAGTTTAGCTTGGAGGGATAAATCTTAAAACATCGGGCAACTGCTGTAATTGTTAGAAACATTCACTTTGGAACCACAAGCCAGCTATGAGATCACGATGATACGTGTGAACTTACACCTGAAACAAGTACTGGGGTGGCAGTCTTGGAGGCAGGCACATATGTAAATGCCATGGTGCCCTCTTGGTTGAATTGGGTACACCCTGCAGTGTAGTTAGGACCTGAAACCATGTGCACCCACCCTCCGTCTAGTTTTAAAACTATCTGGCTGGGGATTTAGCTCAACGGCCTAAGCACTTGCCTTGCAAGCACTTGGTCATGAGTTTGATCCCCAGTACAAAAAAAAAAAAAAAACTATTTGCACCAGTATCTGATGTTGGCAAATACAGGTTCAAAGCTTGTAGCCAGGGTGTTGTAATGATGGGAAATGAGAAAACACAGATGCAGCTGAAATGCAAAACAGTCAAACTCCTCTGGGGGTACTTCTGCTTAGAAACCTAAACTGGTCTCAGGAGTACCACATTTGAGTGCCTGAATACCCGCAACTGCAGTCTCACAAGTCTACATAGTAGGTACTATCACCCCCATTGTATACTCAGGGAAACTAAGGCAGAGTTGCTGGTAAACTGAAGGCCACACAGCTAGCAAGCAGCAGAGCTGGGATTTGATCATGGGCCTGTCTTGCTTCAAGGCCTGGGCTTGAAACTGCCCGTTTGCTGATCTCAGTTTTGACCCTTACAGCAGCAGGCTCCTAGCTTCAGGGACTGCAGGAGACATGGGTGTTGGCTCAGGCATAGTGCAGGGGCCTGAGTGGGCATCTCTGTCCAGCTCCCGGAGCATATGCCACTGCTCTGCAGGTCCTCAATGAACCTGGCCTTTTTCTGGTGGGACTTCAGTCACTGGGCAGAGGGGGTGGAGGATAGAGGAGTCGCAGGCATCCTGTGGGCACTCACTCCTAGGCTCGAGCTCCTCAGTAGCTGGGAAGCAGCTCTGCTATCTCTGTTCTGTGCCCATTGTAAAGCATGCAACAATGCCTGCCCCTCAGGGTGGCTACAGCCAGATGACCTCTAAGGCCTAATGCAGAACCAGGGGCTCATACCCACCCTGAGGGAAGCAAAAGGAAAGGCAGAGAAGAGACTAACTGCATGGCATTTGGCAGCCAGGTCTAACATGAGCCACCTATTCACACCTCTGTGATGCCATATCAGCAACCTGTATCACTGCTACCTTGCACGCATTAGAGGGCCACAACCACAAAGACATGCAAATGAAAGCCATTTCACCAAAACTTGTTTTATTTCAAGTTGCAAGAATTCAAGCCACATACAAAGGCTGCCTAGGAAGGAGAGAATACTTGAAGAGAAGAGAAGCAGGTAGGTACACAAAACCAGACCGGCACTCTCCCCCTCTCACTGGCCAGGCACCATCTCTGCCCAGTCCCTCCCCTGCCTTCCTTGAACCCTTGGTGTGGGCCCAGGTCTAGCCTCCCTTTTCCTTCTAACTCCCTGCCTGGAGATCATACCTCGTGGTCTGTTTGTTCCATGGGCATGTTTTCTCTGCCCACTTAGGAAGGATAATTTTTTTAAAAGGTGTCAAACCCCAGAAGTACCCTAGACACCCCTCCCAGTCACATTTTCAAGCCATGCCCCATCCTCATTTCTTAGAAGTGACCTGTATGCAGTTCTCAATCTCTTTTCTATAGTTTTACCATCTATGGGTACAGCACTCAATACATTTATAATTTGGCTTGTATCAAACTTAACAAAATTATATTGTTGATATTTGGGGTCATATTTCTTGCAGTGAGTCACTTTTTTCTAACTCAACCAGGGGATGTGTAGATTTACTCATTTATAACTACGTAGTACTTCACTATGTCAGAGGTCCTTCAGATAGGGAATATTTTAGATTCCTGAGTCATCTGGGCTGTGTCACAACTACTTGGCTCTGCCATTGTGGCCTTAGACGATATGGAAGTAAATGGACATTGCTGTGTTGCAGCAAAACTTTACATAAACAGGTGGCTGGTCCTCAGCCATAGTTCGCCAGTCCCTGAGCTACATGAGAAGTCCACAATCTTGTTCTGCTGATGAACATTTGAGTCATTTTCAGTTGCTTTTTTCTGTAACAGAAACAGTGCTGCTCTGGAGAAGGAAAGACACTTCAAAAATCTAACAACAAAATGTGAAAAATAGCTGAGTGTGTAGCACATGCCTGTAAACCCAGCACTGTGGAAGGCTAGAGCAGGAGGGCTGCAAGTCTGATTCCAGTCTGGGTAACTCGGCAGCTTAGTAAGACTCTGTCTCAAAATATAAAATAAAAGGTGCTGGGGTCCTTCAGTGCCACCTTCCTGGGTTTAATCCCCAGTATCACCAAAAGAAAAAAATCTGAAAAAGTATTTAAAACTTGGGAAACAAGCCGGGATCTAATGTGCATGTGTCTACTTCATGTATCCCAAATTTTCAAATGTGGACAGCTAAATCAAAGTGAGTACTAGGTGAAGCCCAAAAGCAAGTGAAGAAACTGTATGATTGCAAGCACAATTTTAGCCCTGAAAAGGCTTTGCGAAGTTTCCATGGCAGCCTCTGCCCGGTCTCCCTGGTTGTCTGAGCGCCCCCAGGTAAGAACAAATGACAGACATCCAGCTTTCCATTTCTGAGCCAGCAGGGCACCCTGGGGTACCCAGCTGTGTGCCAGCAGATGAACCTTTCTGGACAAGGCTGTTGTGCTCACCTTCTAATGCCAGCAGTGGACTCTTTCAGCCACCAAACTGGAAGCTCACTGGCGTGGAGTCCTGGCTCGCAAGGAAGTCAAAAGGAGAAAGTGGGCAGTGCAGATAATAAGAAGGTAAGCTCTTGGTAAGGCAAGCAGGAGAAGTCAACAGACACCATTTGAATTTTGTGATGCTGGGATTTGTGCAGAAAGATCTTCCCTTCCGGATGCTCCTGGGAATTTGGTTTCATTGCCTGATTCTGATGGTGATCACAGTTCAGTACATTAAAGTCAAATGCTTCCTGAACCCAGGCTAGTTAAAGTGAGAGTCTCAGGCAGGCCTGGTGGCTCACATCTATAATACAAGTACACACTTAGAGCACTTGAGCAGGCTGAGGCAGGAAGATCACTGGGCTACATAGCGAGACCCTGACTCAAAATGAATACAGGAATGTATGAATGAGTGAATGGGGAGCAACTTTCAAGAACTGGGAGAAAACAATAGGGGGTGGTAGGGACCATGGCAGACTGGTAAGCTCAGTTCTCCATGGGGCTGGAGCTGTTCTGTCCTGGTCAACTGCTACTGCTAGGCCACAGCTGCCAGGTTGCTGGATATTTCAAGGAAAGCTGAAATGCAGCTTTTATGTAATACCTCATAACATTGCTTTTTAAAGAGCTGTTAACTAATGAAGCTAGGATTTCTGCCAAAATGGAAAGCAGTATAGGTAAAACTAGGCGTGGGGGCGCACGCCTGTTCCCAGCACTCAGGAGACTGAGGCAGGAGGACTGCTGCAAGGTCGAGGCTAGGTGGGGTACAGAGTGAGTTCAGGGCCTGAACTGTATACCAAGACCTTGTCAGAGAAAAAAAAAAAAAAAAAGGCAATCAGTGCGGGTAAAAGACTATGTATCTCTGGGGCAGATTTGACCTTTGGGCTACATTACTGGCTTCTATCCTGTGAAGCCATTTAAACGACCTCTATTATTTTGGCCTCCTTTGAATCAAACAGGGAGAGGACACAAAGTTCTGAGGAAATGGGCCAGAAAGCTAACAAAACACTTTCCTTTTGAGGTTCATCAACGGATTTATCAATCGCAACAAACCCCTTTCTCCTGACAATGAGGCGTTTCTAGTGTTCGTGCGCAAAAATTACATCTTGAACCTTCGGTATCATGTCCCGAAGAACGTACTGGACAAGAGCTGGCTGAAGCCTCCTGGCATCCTGGAAACTGTGAGGACTAAAGCAGGACTTAGATATTACAAGTAACATGGGCACTCATCAAAGTTTAGTTTTTGTCAGAATTTTTGTCAGAATAAAGCCAGCA
Source organism: Hydrochoerus hydrochaeris (assembly GCA_004027455.1). NCBI lineage: Eukaryota > Metazoa > Chordata > Mammalia > Rodentia > Hydrochaeridae > Hydrochoerus > Hydrochoerus hydrochaeris. The sequence continues at coordinate 48,651 of PVLA01003479.1, forward strand.
GTAGTGTGATGAGAGCACATGTGAGTGGTCCCTCTCTGCGTGGTAGCTTTCCCAATCACTGCTGCCAGGGTTCTCGAATGGTGGCCTGGAGATTCCCGTGTCTGCAATGTAGAGTTGGAGCTACTGTAAATTCCTGGGCTCCCCCCCAGGCCCACTGAGTCACAACCTCTAGGAATCTCTTTCTTTATAGCCAAGTCCTCAGGGGACTCGTGACCATATTCAAGTTTGAGATTCACTCATTAAGCAATGGAGAAGTTATATGCAGACGGGAAGCCTAGCTGCTTTGACTGTAAAATACTAGTGCTGGATTTTAAAATTGTCTGTTTTGGTTACCACAGCCCAAAGTGGTATGTGTGAGGTAGGTGGGAAAGAAATGTGTTTTCTACACAGGCTTCAGACCTGCTCAGGAAAATGTGCACAAGGAACCTGGTTCGGAAATACTGCTGCGGAGTCACAGTCGAATGGAAAACCATGGTAGGGACATGGTGCCTGTCTCATCTGCCACTCCATGCACAAGCCAAGGGCTGTGTCCCATGACTTGTAGATGAACTGAAGATAAACACATAGAATCCTCAGTGACTGTCAGCTGATGTTAGTCAGCATCTGCATATGGTTACCATGGGAACTGAAGCCAGATGGGCCCTGCACTAGAAAGAAGGCAGACAAGTTCTGTGGGAGGTCTGGTTTTGTTAATGATTACCTGCAGGTGTTTTCACTAAAGACCCAGAGAGTAAATGTTTTAGGCTTTATGGGCCATACAGTCTGCTAGTACCCAGCTCTATGGCTGTGGCAAGAAAGCAGCTGTAGATGTGTAAACAAAAGCCTGAGCTGTATCCCAATAAAACTTAACTTACATAGAGCAGACAGCAGGCTGCATTTGGCCCATGGGCTATACTTTGCAGAACTCTGATCTAGAAGAAACTATTCTCTAAAGTACTTGAAAACTCCACTTTTAAGCCACTTCAAGCAAGGGGGACTCCAAAAACATCAATCTCAGTCTCTACCAGTGTGATTTTTAGGGCATTATGGCCAAAGCCAGGAATGTGTCTGACCCATGCCAAAGTATAACAGGGTTCCTGTGGCTTTTCCAGCAAACTAACTGACACTGTGAGTGTAAAGCTGTTCTATCCAAAAGCAAGCCCTGGGGCTACCACTTTTGCACTTTAAATTATGTATTACCAGATGCAGCAAAAGGTGGTTACAAGTGACATATTCAAGGGAAAGAAAGAAGGCTATGCAGAAAGTTTAAATGAACCCTTTGTGAACACTAGGATAGGTAAGTACATTTTCCATCTATGTATATAGTTTTCCAGTAAGGCAAGATGCTCAACTCTGTAGCATTTCCCGACAGCTATTTTCCCAGCTGAGCCCTCAGCACGGAGGAACATATAGAGCCGGTAGACAGCTGCGCCTTCTCCAGTCAGTATTTAGTGATGACTCACAGTGTTCTGGTTCCTTTTACAGACGAAGGAGACATTAATCCCAAAGTACTTCAACTAATGAGCAATGAGAAAATCCAGGTAAGGAAATGTGTGGTCTCAGCCTGAACAAGATTCTCTGTCACACCTGAGAGCAGGGCACTTTTGGCACAGTGCTGGGAGCACCACTTGGACACAGTGCAGCTGGGTGGGCCAGGTGTTAGCAGAGGCTGTGGGGTGACACATGACAACCAGATACCTGTTTTCTTGGTTCACTTTCCTATGAAATGCAGACATGTAGCCAGCAACTTAATCAGTAAGTGAGAGGTAGATGCACTTCAGGGTGCTGATGCTGCCTTCTCTGCAGAATGGCTGGGCAGGTTACTTATGCCTTTGGCACCTCTGATCTCCTGTGGTTGTAGATAATGGGAGCTGAGCGGATAAGCAAAGCAAGAGGTATGAAGTACTTAGGTCATGGCCCAACTACAAGCAGCTGCAAGCTGGTCTTTATCATGTGCTGAGTGTGCTCTCACCCTTCCTTCCCTGGAGGACAGAAGCCTGTGTGACTGGAAGAAATCCTGCCCTGGCTGTGAAGGTCCTAAAGCCCAGGGTGTCTTCCTCTCTAGTGGCCTCAGACCATCCCTGCGGGTTTGGGTGGCCCCAGCCTTGGCTTCCTCAGAGGGTAGAACAGTCAGGCAGGGCTGGGAATCACCATCTTCCATGTAGGGAACAGCACACAGGGGAACAAAAATATCTCTTCATGCAAAATCTGTCTGGTCTGAGCACCTGAAATAACTTCACCAGATTCTGAGTCACAAGGTACTCTGTACTCTGTCCTTCACAACATGAGGTAACTGTCCCCCATGGGAATGCTCACTTCCTTGCAGTACAGTGTCCCGGTCATCAAGTATGACAGGAAAGGCTTCAAGGCACGACAGCGGCAGCTCATCCTCACTCAGAAAGCAGCTTACGTGGTGGAACTTGCCAAAATCAAGCAGAAGATAGAGTACTCAGCCCTCAAAGGTGAGCGGCAGGCAACCATGAACCATTTCCAGGTTGGCTCAACTCCTGGGCACACTAATAATAAAGAAGCTCGCCAATGAGATACACAAGGGAAGGGTGCTCAGATGCCCAGGCTCAGGCCTGGTCTGTGCCCCTTATTCTAGCATAAATGTCCACAGCACCCACCCCACTCAACTACCCAGTTTGGACAAAGGTCACCTTCCACAATGACTGGGTTTTGACTCAGCTCCCAACCCAGTAGCATGAGGGTTTCTGGAATATGCTCTCTACCCTTTGGGCCCAGCTAGAAGGAAGTAGACACGGGTTTGGGGAGAACCTGGGTGCGCGCGCTCTCGCTCTCTCCTGTTTTCTGCATTAATGTCAAGCTACCCACTTCTGGGCCCCTAACTCTGGATCTGTCTTAAGGTATCTCCACTAGCAACCTGAGTGATGGAATCTTAGTCATTCATGTTTCACCAGAGAACAACAAGCAAAAGGTAATTGATGGCCAGCGATCTTTGCTAAAAGAGGAAAGTGCCAAATCTGCAATCGAGTACCACAAAACCTCAGGGTTACAGCTATTTGCATTTTTCTTTCAAACCTTTAATAATGCAACCACTGTGTCCTCTTCCTACCTAGGGGGATGCCATCCTCTTATGTCAACATGTATTTGAGGTGGTTACCAAGTTCACCATGCTGGTTAAGAAAGAGAACCTTGTAAATGTCGTTCAAGGAAGGTAGGTGGCATCAACTTCTGCTGGGGAAGGAACTCTGTAGCAAGACAATGACCAACAGACGGAAGAGATGCAAATGTCAATCTTTCCACCCATGCCTGCCTCTTATCCTCAAGGCAGGGTGCTGATAGGAATGCTTCACTGTGTCCCCTGGCCCTGTCTTCATCCCTCTGACCTTGGTCTAGAGACAGGAACAGGTCAGTGATCACTCACTGACCTCAGCAAGCAATAGTCTTCCCACATGGTTCCCAAAGCAGGTGCTTTTGCTCCCAAGAGACACAGTCACTAAGTGAAGGGTAGACCTCTGACCTGGAGAAGGACAGTCACGTCTTTGCTGTGAGGCCCAATGGCACAGCTGTTTAGATCACTGGGCTGCAGCTTCCAGGCTGTCCATGGACTATCAGGGAAAGTGCTCTGTTGCTTTTGTAGGTAAAAGAAAAGTTCCCTACACAGGGTATCCTTACTTTTCTCAATACCTCTGGAGCAGCTGTCACCTTTTCTGTCTTGGGTGATACACATGGACCCCGTGTTAATCAGCATTTGGGGAGGCATATAGATTGCCAGTGGGACGTGCAGACTCCGAAGGGCCATTAGCAACTTCAGCACTGCACTTGCACAGTGTCTGTAGCACAGTGCCTGTAAAAGCAGGTTGCTCTTGGCAAGGTCTGTTTTTTTCTTCTGCTCCAAGAGCTTACAAGCTGATGAGCAAATTCACAGGTGGAATAAGAGAGAAAGAGTTCTCCATTTTGCTGTACTGAAGGGAACACTGAGGCCACTGTAAGAGTTCCAGCAAGAGGATATGTGCCTCACTCCTCAGATATTAGGCCCTTTGAAAACTTTAATGTGCTCAGTGATTTGAGAATAACTACAGAAGTGTGTAAGTCACCCACTTGTGAAAATGGTTCCCTTCTTTGGATTGCTCAATATGCAATAAAATAGGAATTCAATCTTGAAACTAGTAATGTTTTATAAGTACATTTCTTTTGCAGACCAAAGGTTGGCAAGAAGAAAACAGAGTATGTCAATAATTTGTCACTGTGTATTTTAAGTTTACAGTTTTATATTAGTCCTGGGAAAGAAGGCACAATAGTTTTTGATACTGGACCAGAAGAACAAATCTATAAAGATAAAAATGGACAGTTAATAGTGGTAAGTGGCTGGCTTGGGGGACAGATAAGTATGTTAAGATGAAAATACAGGTTTAAAAAGCAAGTTTATTTCTTCCTTCTATTCCTGATTCCATGTCTGAATGACAGGAAGAAACTGATTTAGGAGACATGAATTTAAACACCAAATGAGGGAAAATCGTTAGCATATTTAATTGTCAGGGAAGCAAAAGTCGACATTAAACACTTACCAATCTTACAAGCCCAACTTTTCACTGGGTGACAAATGATTCTCAAATTCATCTCCACGCTGAAATCCACGTGCTTGAGTTCACCTTAGATACTGTAATCTTCCTGGCTGGTGGTATGGCCTGGACTTTAGAATTTGACATTGTAAATCTAAAGGACACAGAGGTTTGGCAATCGCTACCTTGTCATGAAGAACCTGAGCACACAGGTGACTTGGTCCTCCTTGACTGTGGCCCCATACTGGGCTGAGGAGTCCCACAGTCCTCAATGACAAATAGTGCACAGAGCTTACTTTGATCCAGGGTGCCCAAGAAGTGACAAGCTCAAAGCAGAGGGGGTGGAATCTTTAAAACATATATTCTACTTATACCAAGAATTGATACAAATTAAAAATGAAATATCTCCTACGTTAAGTGTTTACATATTTACTTATAAATTTTTTTATGGATGTAAATATGAACAAGTGTCTTTCATAACCGAATGGGTCCCCTTTAGGAAGTTAAAGTAAGGATCACTGTAAGTCACACTGTGGATTTTTAGTTTACATGCTATGCTGCCTTAAAGCTCACACCCAGAGAACTGAAGTTCTCTTTCAGTCTATTTTCCTTCTCGGCTGGCTCAGACTAAAGACGCTAATACGCCGCTTCTAAATCCAGCCTGTCTTGTAGGAGGTGGAGACAGCTTCTCAGCTCATCTGCCCTCCTTGGGCATGCTGATCTGAGGTGACACCTGCTTCCTTTCCAGTGAGGGAGCAGCGAGGTTCTGAAGTTAAGTGTGGCTCTCTCCCAGGTGTCGGTGTGGCGGAAGTCCTGATGGCAAACACCTGATTTCTACCAATACTGTTTTTGCTACAACTGAAGAAAGCACAGGGGAAGCAGGAATCTGACTCAGTTAGCTCTGTCTGCAAGAAAAAAATGCCGGTGACTCCTAGGAAAGCATCACATCTGAAGACACTGAGTGTCATGTTCTGCCAAAGCCTGACCCCAGCTTCTCAGCTGTAGCTGGCACTGTATTAAAATGTCTTCTTCTGGGAGCTGAACTCAAGTCGCCCAATGGGGTCCTCTTAAACATCCCAGAAAGGACCTACACTGCATGGGCACTTCACCATGGCACTGTCAGTACACAGCAGACAGTCCACCTTTGTCAAGCTGCCCTTGAGACACAATAAAATATTACATGTGATCTGAGAGGAAGATCATATGATATGAGAGGAAGAAACTCTCTCATAAAGCTGCAAAATTTGAATGCTTCTTTAAATAAATGGAACTTACAAGTTTTAAGGAACTGGCAGGTGTTTCTGTGGGCTCATTAGGCACCAGGTGGTGAGTGGAGTCACCCAGCCCCTCCACATTGTATCAGTGGCAACACCAGCTGACTCATTCCTCTTTAGAAGGCAGGCTGCACCTTCACCTGAGACTTCCTTTAGCCTTAAATTCAAACACTAGGCAAAATGACTCATCTTTTCCTTTCACCACGAGCAACTTTAAGGTGGCAAAGCGGAACGTAGGAGCTCTTTCTTGCTCTGTGTTATCAGTGGCTCCACTGTGGTGGATACTTCAGAAAAGACCCAGAAAACAGATTTGACCATAAGCATGGCATAATTTTTATTTTACAAATGTTTACGAACACTTGTACAAGAGAAAAACAGTGACTACACTTAAGACAGACAGCATTTTCTTCAGAGCACAGGGAGACAGGAAGGTTAATGGTGCACTTGACTGTGTTACAGTGCCTTAGAGTGAAGCCCGGGAGAGGGAGTGGCATGCGTAGGCCCTGAACAGCAACTGTAAGGTCCAGGAGAACACACCTACACAGGGACGGGGGACCTGCAGAGGTCAACCAGCACATCCACCATAAGAAGGCAGCGAGAAGGATGCACAGGCACTGTTTCGGACCCCCAGTCACCACCCTCAGAAGACTTATTCAAAGCAAAGATTGAGCTTGATTACCACGGAGCAAAAGCTATTCCAATTTTTAACTGTAAGCTCTTATAGCAAAATAAAACCTTGCTCTTTAGCAAAGCTTATGCCAGTGTTTATTTAGATGGTTCATAAATAAAAAGTGACTTTTGCCCTTAGTGCTAACATGTGAAAAGTCAGTTTCTTTCCTTGTACAGTCTATTTGATAACAGAGCTTGGACCAGCCAACACTTGTCTGTCAGCTCCTGGCTAGATGCAGCTGACGGAATCATTCACCACGGAATGTTTTACAAACCTATTTGTATCCCTGGGAGGCAGAGATGCAAACTTACAGGTGCAAAGTTGAAGAAAAGTAAAGGTACCAAGAGCTGCCAGGAACGGCATCATACATAAGGCATCATACATGAAAGCCAGAACAAGTCAGATTGTTTCATAAACTTATTCACACAAACACTTAGCAGAATTTATACAATGGCTTTTCCATTCCTACAGAAAACATCAGAACTGACATTCACTTTAACTTTAAAAAAGTTTAACCCAGACGGCAGGGTTGACGTTTAAAACTTAAACAGTATAAAATATTTACGAGACATTATTTTGTAAGCTCCCTTTCCTCAGCACTTAATAAAACCCAAATAGCCTCATATAAAAGTTTCCCACAGTTTAAAAAGCATCTACCCAATACCTCGTTTTTAGGTTCGGTCTTGATTGTTTTAAAGTTTTAAATATTGTAGGCTTTGCTGCTGGATACAAAAGAAAGGCAGACAGCTGTCACAGGTACAAAGTCTAAGCTGTAAAAACCGTTGCAAAATAGAAACTCGTTTTCTGGATACAGGTGTGAAAGGCGCCCATGTTAATACCTTTGGTATAAAACAGTAATGATTCCTTGCTAAGCAAGCAAAACCCATCCTTTACCTGACACATATTCACACTTCCTTGTAACTACTCTACCTAGTCTAGTCTCAACCACCCACATCAGTCATGATTCACTTCTGCTCCTGTGCAGGTGCAGAGGAGGCTGGGAGGTAGGTAACTGAGAACATCTGTCCTAATGAGCACCATGCACGGCAGGCTCCAGCTCGGGCCACCTGTGCCCCACAAACGCACATCCTCACTAACAGTCGCACACATTCCCTAAACAAATATGAACACGGACACAAACCAGTCCCAAAGGTATCTGTACATCCTCTCAACCTGCTCAATGATGGCCACTCTATTATGCATAGAGATCAGAGACAAAGATGAGAAGGGATTTCCAGGTGACTGCGTGTTGCAGCAGAGAAGCCACCTGAGACAGGCAAGCTCCCTTGGCTGGTGGGTGAGGGGTGTCTGGCTGGGAGGACTAAGTCTAGGGCCACACCGAGTTCCTGACAAAAGGGCAAGGCACCCACTTGCTGAAGCAAGCTTATGTTAATGGGGAAGGTGGCCCGGGAGAAAGGAGTGAGTGCTGTGGAGTGGCAGTGTGCAAGTTTCACTTGCAGTGGGGTCAGTAGGCTTTGCAGGATTGGAGTGGATCAACAAGGACAGCAAGTGGAAGGGACAAGAGATGGGAAGAGAGCTGGGCACTCACTGCCAAAGAAAGTTTTACTCCTTGCCAGGCATGCTACAGCCCCAGCAAGCACCAGACCAAAAGTCAGCCAAGGCAGCAAATATTTTATACCCAAAGATGTATTAAAATAAACTTGTTAGAAGCAATGGCCCTCGTTGGGTCTCATATTCACAGCCACAAGCTGAAACTATTTATCAATAAGCCCTAGGGACAGAACCACATTGCAGAATGGATTCCCAAGAGTCATGGAGATTGTGCCCAGTCAGAAGGTACAGGAACCAGGAACCAGTCAGCTGAGACTAAAAGTTTAGGAAATACATAGCTCAGACACCTCTGGTGGCCACCACCTGCAGAGCCCCTCTCGGAATTGTCAAACTGAAACCTTAAGGGAGTGTCACTCAAGAAGCCCTAATAGGTACTCAGCACCCGCAAAAATAAATACTGTAAATGAAGTTCTCACATACACTTCACGCTCATTCATACTTTTCCTCTGAGAACCAAGAAAGCCTGGCTCCAGATTCTCATGAAAAGCAGAGACCTTGGACATCACTTGTTCAACTATGGGGGTGCATACACCTGGGTCAAGGCAGGAGCAATTCACCTTGTCGAAAAATATCAAAATAATCATCTGGCTAGTTGCAAAAGTATCTCCAGACTCCAGGGGAAGTAGAAGGTGCCCAGAAGCCTGCACAGAATCTGAGGGTGGCAGGGTGAGGAGGAAGGCGGAGGGAAGGAGGCGGCTGGGCCCACTAGCCTGCTCACTGGTGGAGGTGGGTCCGGTCGTCAGGACGCTTGATGTGGATTCGCCGCACACGCTCGATCCTCTCTCGCTCCCGCTCCTCATCCTCATCCAGGTGATGGGAGCGCCCAGCTGCTCCACCTGTGGCCTCCAGGAGCGCATTGTCAGGTCCCCGGCCATCCTGGGCCTCATACAGCAAAATATTCAGGGTCTCCTCATAAATACGGGCTTCAGGGAACTCAACCTGTGTCCCCACAAAATACAGGGGAAATGTTAGTACGAGACACACACAGCCCACCACCTTTGCCACAACCTGTACTTCTGAGCCGGGTCATCAGGCTAAGGAGGACCCCAGGATGCTAATGAGGATGGTTACTGTTATTTTTAAAGCCACTGTTGTTTTCAACAGACATTTATACATAGTGCTAAATTCACCTGAGCCCAAGGGAACACAGTGAAATTAGCTTCTTCATCCTCCCTAGCCGTCCTTCACAATGGCAGTGCTGCTCATCTTTCCACCTTCTCTCAAGAGGTTCCATACACACATATCCACAGTCCTGCACTTTAACAGACAAACAAGGCTGCAGAGTCTCATGCCCCTTCCTCCTGTCCCTAACCTTTAACTACACATCAAGGAACTATGAAGAATACAATATAATCAAGTAGTTCACTTGGGTGAACATTCAGGTTACCGCCAATATGTTGCCACCAACAGGACTGTGGCATCAGGCACAGGTCCTCCATGTCTTAAAGACACCTGGAAACAGCTTTCTGTCTGCACAAACACCTCCCTCCTGCCTAGCAAAGTGCTGCTTGCTCGTCCCCTATACCACCACCGGGCTAAGGGTTCCAGAAGGAGGAGGGCCACACAAGTCAGGCACCTGACTCACAGACTAGATTTGGTCTGAAGGAGATGATTCCAAGGTTTCGAGAACAATGGAGTAAGCACATCCCACCTTTTCTTTTTTATCGACGCTACCAAAGCAGGTCAGGATGCACACAGCAGCCCAGTGAGGACTAAGAGTAAGCAGCCCCAGAAGGACTTGGGAAAAGAGCAGCCTGGAGGTGATCCCAACCATCAGTGCATCCTCCAACTTCCCCCTGCTCCCCCCATCAATGCGGGCTGAACCCTACCACAGGCCCCACAACAGAGCACCACAGGTCTTTGGTGACCAGATGAGCCAACAGAGTCCAGCACACAGAGTGGCAGGAGATGGGCTAAGTTTCCTATTCTTCTGTTCTCCATTCTCGCCTCTAAGAACCTAGTGGCAGAAACCAGAGACTGCAGGAATCAGAACTTTTTGGTGCTAGGGATAAACCTCAGGCCACGCTCACATAAGGCAAGCTCCCTGCTACTGAGCCACACTGCCAGTCACAGGACTTTCTTTTCTGATTAGGTCTCTGGTCTCAGGGTCAGGAGGGAGCCAGGCAGGGTGGTGCATGCCTATCATCCCAGTATTCGGGAGGCTGAAACAAGAGGATTGCCTTGAGTTCAAGGCCAGCCTGGGGGTAGTGAGTGCAAGACCAGCTTAAATTACATGAGACCCTGTCTCTAAAAAATAAAAAAAAATTTTAAAAACAAGGTCATAAAGAATCCCAGGCAGGGGATACAGCTCAGTGGCACAGCGCCTGCCTAGTAAACACAAGGGGGAACAATAATTCCATTATTGTTACCAAGAAAAAAAGAAAAAGAAAAAAAAAGGAATCCCAGCTGCTTTTTTCACAATCTCCATGCTGGCTGCCCTTAGATATAAGCTCAATCATGATGAGTGGATATCAAAAGCCCCAGCATCAAAAGCCCCAGTTCAATCATAAGAAATGGGCAACAAAAGCCCCAGACATGTGCCACCCTGCCTGGCTCCTTCCTGACCCTGAACAAGGGAGAGCCAGAGAAGCTGAAAGCGCAGGAGAGATTGTAAAGGGAAACAAAATCAAGGAAATGGACTTTAAAGCTGTGAAGGAGAGCAGAACTCACACAGTTGCAGAGCCCACCCCTATTCAGCACACGCTGAACAGAAGAACACAACTGGCCAGACTGCGGCGCACAGGTGGAGCAGCTCTGAAGGCTTTGAAAACTGAGCTGTCCCTGGAACTTGCAGTCTGCATCCACCTCAGTCAATTACCTTCCAAAACAAAAACACCAACATTCTCCCTAGAACTAAACAGGACCTGGAATCCTATATGACATTTAAAATGTTCAGGACACAAGTCAAAATTACTTGGTATGTGAAGAACCAGGAAAACCTCAGTTCCTGTGGAAAAAGTCAACAAATGCCAGTCCCAAGAAAACAGAAGAGGCTGAAATCTGACATGGACCTAAAAGCAGCTATTAAAAAAACATCCCAACAAGAGTTATGCTCTTAAAGCAAATAGAAACACAGGAAGTCTCAACTATCAGAGGGTGAAGGAACCAAAGGAAAATTTTAGAACTAAAAAAAATACAATAACCAAAACAAACACAAAAACAAAAACAAAATGCTTGATTTATTGGAAGAGTTCAATAACAAAGTAAAGAAGACAGAGAAAAGAGTCAACAGAAGTAAAGCAATCTGAACAAAAAGACCAATAAAGGGCAGAATACTGGACTTTATTATTATCTACTCCTCAGTGAAACAGACTTTAGAACCAAATGGACAATATACGTATTAAATATCTACTTAAACTTTAATTTCAGCATGTCATGCCCTTTGCAAATGTACCATAACAATAAAATGATGATAAAAAATTAGTAATACACTTGGAATGCTATACCAAGGAAGATACAATTATAAAAAAAAAAAGGAGGAGGAGGAAAGAAATAAAGAAAAACAGACAGAAAGACAAGAAAGTAAGCAAGCAAGCAAACAAACCATGGAATATCTGTAAAGTCAGCTGAAGATAACAAACCCAGAGTGTCAGCCCCAAGACCCAGCTCCCAGAGGTTTGGGCCAGCTGAAGGAGATGCTGCTTTACAGGAGCAGCTGTCCCCAACACCAATTCCCCAGAAAGCTGAAGTTAAAGGCTTTCCCTGAAGAAAGAAAGAAGTCCTTGCAGATGCACTGTATGGTAAAAGGAGCCAAAACAGGGCCCAGGCCACCAATTGTCAGCTTGCCACCAGCCAACCTGACAAACATAAGCACAGGCTCACTCCAGAAGCCATGTGCTCATCTATAAACAGCTGAGATCAAACCATGTGGCCTCTAAATTCTTTTACTCCCTATTAAGCTCTAAAAATGAGAAATCTTTATATTTCAAAACTTAATCTATAAAAAGTTTCATAAACATTTATTTCAGAGCAGCCACTCAAAACTGTCTTCTCGAGGCTCTTACCTTGGTCTGCTTCTTCTCAGTGGCATAGACGATGGAGGTACAACACACTTCAGCAATCTTGCGGCCCTGACCATAGAAAGACCAGCAGCAGATCTCATCCCCGATGACATCCTTTATGAACAAGACCCTTCCATTAAAGCGCAGTGACAGCTTATCAAACAGTTCAATGTTTTTCAACATATTGTCATCAGAATTGCTGCAAAAAAGGGGTGGGGAGCATTAAATAAGGTGACCACAGGCTGGTAATAACTGAACTATTTCTACACACAGGACCCTACCAGGTTTATCTGCTTCTCTCATTTCACTCACAACAGTTCCACAAAAAGACACTATACTCTCCACTGCTCAAAGGAGGAAAATGAAGGTCACGGAAATTAGGTAACTGTTCAGAGCCAAAACCAATAAACAGCAGGGCTGGACCTGAGGACAGCTCTGGCCCCTAAGCTCATGCTCCTGGCCAGCATGCTCAAGTGCCTTCCCTGCACCACCACACACAGAATGCTGAAGATGCAGAGCCTCCAGGCACAGGCACCGAGGAGGGACAGTACCCCGCCGGGCACTGAGGGGGCAGAATGGTGGTCCTGAGACTTTTGATCTAGGTCAGTTTAAAGGTCTTGAATAGCATCATTAAATTTCCCCTTCATCCCTCAAGTTTCTGCTTTAGAGGCACATGTTCCCAAGATAGCCAAAAGTCATTTTAAAAACCCACATAGATTGTTGATGATACTGTAAAATGGTGCAATATGATCCAGCAATTCCACTCCTAGTTATCTACCCAAGAGAAATTAAAACACATGTCCATAAAAAACTGACAAATGTTCAAAGCAGCATTATATACTATAGCCAGAAAAGCAGAAATAACCCAAATGTTCATCAGCCGAAGGATGAATAAACAAAATGTGGCCTAATCCTAAAATGGGATACTACTCCACCATAAAAACGAATAAAGTACAGATGCATGTTCAGCATGGATAAACCTGAAAAACATTCTGCTAAGTGAAGAAAACTGGTCAAAAAGGAAACATGTATAATTCCATTCATATGAAATGTCCAAAACAGGCAAATCTGTAGATAAAAAACAGATTCATGATTGCCTAAGGTTTGAGGGAAAGTGATTAGGCAGAGATTGCTAATAAGTAGAGGGTTTCTTTTTAGGAGGATGAAAATGTTGTAAAGTTATAAAGTGGTTAGTTGTACATCTTTGTGAATACATTAAAAACCACTGAGCTGTGTATTTTTAAAAAGTGAATTTTACAGCATGTGTGTATTAAACCTCAGTTAAATCTACCTCTCTGCCCACTCTAGAGGTGCAGAAGAGTCATCCTCATATGAAGGCAATACAAGGAGCTAGACCCGGCTAGTGCAAGTGGACATTTCCTAGTGAGTGCAGACGTCTTTTCTGACTGGCGTCTTACCTGGTATATGAGTATTTGTTGTTACTTCTATTGTAGAGCAACTTCACAGCTGGCTGTGGATTGTTTTAAAAAGAGAAAAAAGAGTTATTTAGCATGCAGGTTCAGTGAGCTACAGGCTTCCCAAACAGCTGGGGGCTGCCAGACAGAAGAGGCCAAACACTGCTTGCTGGCTGGAGAGGGAATCTCCATGACTTGTTGTCAGGGGTGGCAGCAGAGGAGCTTCAGCTTCCCCTTCCCACTCCCTGCTCAGGTAGCAATGAAAGTCCCACAACGGTGCCTCCAACATACCTTATTTGAAGTTGCTATAAGTTTCTGTTCTTCCTTGGATGAGGTGATGACAGGAACCTTGCAGAAAGGCTCATAAGTGTCTTTATTCTGCTGGAACAAAACATGCTTTCAGCCTAGGAGGTTTGCCTAGCATTAAAATTTTAAGGCTGGCCTACTGGTCAAAGATAGGTTCTTGTGAGGAGAGACAGTAGTCAGAGTTAAGAGAGGAGGACTCTTACCACTGATGAATCAGGAAAGGGGAAGCCTAGGAGTGGAGTTTTCCAATAGGGGTTCTCTTTGATCAGGGCTGTTACATGCCAGGATGCCCAGGAAACACTAACAATGATAACATACTCTCCATAGCCCTGGAAACGAAACCTTTAACATGGTACATGGTATTTAATCAAAAGCTCCTGCAATCCCATTATAAAGACTACACAGGAACAAAAAAGATAAAAAAGAATGAGAAAGGTAAGCTCAGCAAGCAAAAGATGTCAAACTTCAAGGGTGAAAAGCAGACCACAGAAGAGTGATGACAAAGGAGATGGAAAAAGTCAAAACTCCAGCTGGTAGACAGGGAAAGGCCCACAGAAGCCTCAGAGAATAGCTCTGAAGGCTGGTAGGCAGAGGAAAAGAACAAAGCAATGCTAGGTAGTAGAAGCGCCAAGGAGAGCCTTACATTTGTGTCCTGCCCAGCAGAAAGGTCCACTTTCCTGGAGTGGTTTGCATAGCAGAGTTCAGGGCTGAGTTAACATTCTACTCAAATTCATAAGGCAGCCAGCCCCGCCAGGCTTATGCCCCACCAAACAGGAAGCAAGGGAAGAACTTCTCTACAGGTAATAATAACCTGCCCAAGAAAGGGCTTACAGATCCTGATATCATAAAAGTTAGCCCACTATCCAACCAAGATCACTGCACAACAAGGACTGTCACACATACTAATTTTGAGCCTTACTCTTAAGCTTTAATGGAAGCTAAGGATCATCAGATTATGCATGAGAACCTTCCCAAACATGAAACCAAAACCAACACAAATGGCAAAAACAAAACAAAACAAAACCAACCAATTAAGGAAGTGGAAAGAAAATTTCAAATAGTACCAGACAGATGAGGAAAGATGCAGCATTTTCTGAAAATGAGATCACACATTACAAATAACAGCTTTCAGAGAATAAGAGAAAGCTCCTGGAAATTAGAAATTTAAAAGCAGAAACGAAAAACTCATCAAAAGGATTAAAAAGATAAAATTGGGGGAGGGACTCCACTCCTGCGAGTAAAACAGAAATATCAAGCAAGATACTGGGAGCAAAGAGAAAAGATCAGTCCTGGAGGCTGAACCTCAGATGTACAGACATAGTACCCACAGGGCATGACTCCACGACAAGGACAAGAGAGATGCTCCCTGACATGTCTGGACAGTCCAGTGTGAGACTGACCTTTCTCCTGAGAACGTGGGCTGCATACTTACAAAGTAAGCAAACAAAATACCCTGTGGTTCAACTATTAACAGTACTTACATTCCTAATGTAAACTGTGAATAACAGGTTAACTAAAATTGTGATAACCAGTGCTGAGAGAATGAATATGTAAGTGTAAGCTTGAAGTTTGTGAGTGTGTGCTGAATTCTAATTTTCCACAGTAATGCCAGTAGATAATACTAAAAAATAAAAAAATCAATAAAAAACAGTATAAGGAAGTTATATGGAAGTACAAAAGTAAATAGAAAAAACTGCTAAAAGAGAAGCTGCCTTGCAGGTGAAGGTTGCTGTGAAGGGCATATTGTAGTGTTTTTACCTTAATCATGCAGTACTGATTGATTTCCTAACGACATACATGCATTACTTCAATAATCATAAAAATGAAATAACAATGCAAATGCTGCAACATTCAGTTAGACTGATAACAGTTCACAACTGTCAAGACAGAGGTGGTGTGTGGCAAGAACAGTTTCTAAGGAGCTCAACATTATGGGTATTGCTCCAAGGGAGGGTCAGACCTGCCATATAGCTCAGGAAAGGTACAAAGAGTGTCATGTATATGAATCATGGTCCTGTGGAGTCCAAAGGGACTCTTCTGATTCTCTATTATGTCAGAAAACTGCTTCAAATTGTAAGGCTGCTGGTTGTATCTAGAAGCATATACTTTGTGGGATCTGACTATCACTAGACCTGACCCCAACTTTCCTGGCACAGTCCAGCCTATAGAGAAGATTCTGGGCTCTCAACATTGACTAATAGAGCCACAGTTAAGTGCTAAAATAGATCCAGAAAATGGATTTAGTTTAACACCCTGTGATTCGCTACTGAAAGGTTCCATGTGTGCCTGAGAAGATCCAATACAACAGGGTCTAACAGAGAGCAGTTAGGTGATCTGTGCATACAGGAAAGCATAGCAGGGGTCTTGTGGACCAAGAGAGAGAGGCTCTGGAGTCCACTCTCACACATCTCAATGAGGTAGGAACCATTTCCATTTTGTAGAAAGGGAAAATGAGGAAGGCAGGTATGTGTGGTGCCTCCCCACTCACACAGGAAAAAAGGGTGGTGCCTACTTGTAGGGCTGCCTGGCACTCTTCCACCAGGCCCTGGACCAGGTAGTACTTGGCTTCTGCTAGCAGCTCCTCGATCTCCCGGCGGCTCTCAGGCAAGGGGACAGCCCCATCTCGAAGGTAGTTGAGAATCGTACCAAAGTGCTTCCCACACCGGTCAATGAGGATCCAGCCTGCAGTAGGGAGGACGGGAAGGACTAGTTATGTGGCCATGCTTCTCATTTCTCATGGGAGATGTGGAGCAGAACTAAGCATCTCCTGGCTCCCTTGGCCTCCAGGGAGAGCAGGACTGCAGAGAGAGCTGTAGTCCCACCACCCAATCTCCAAATGGCTGTGTTACCCTTGCAGGCCTGGTAGCTATACACAACCCCAACCCTAGACTCCTGAGAAATCAGCTCTGTGGGACACAAGGGGCCCTGCAGCCTAAAAACATATTTCTGAAGTACCCTCATATATCCTTTACAGAAGATCATCCCAAACGGCCTAGTACCCCATCCCTGGATAAAATGGGTCCAAATGACCAATCCCAATGACAGGAGAAAGGCTTCTGAGATAAAAACACCTATTCCTCTGCAATACTATGTTCAGACTCTCAAGCAGCAAGCCATTTCTAAAGGAGCACAATTCCATCTCTAGACTGTGACTCTGGCTTCAGAGTATGGCCCCATAGACTCCCCAGCACCACCACTTCCATAGACAGGAAGTCCTATCTATGGAAGTCCTATCTTGCAAGAAGCATGTACTGGCTATTGACAGCAATGGGACATGAAACGGTACTCTCATTAGACTCTGACGTCAAGCAACTCAGTCGGCATGGACAGACAGACCCTGTTTTAAAATACATGGAAGAACATCCTCACGACTGACCAGAATCAGGCACAGAAAAATACGTAGAGGTGAAGCCAGGAAGACCACACCTCTGCTCCCCAGTGTTCAACCCAATTTGGGAACTGGCCTGCTATTCCTCCACTAGGGAGTCTCAGGGGTTTCAGAATTCCTCTCATGAAATGCAACATCCCCACAGTAGTATTTGGAGGAGTCAGGACTGGATCCTGGAAGAGACGGAGGTACTGAGAAGTAAGAAAGACGCTAAGCAAAGATTACTGATGTCTCAACAGGCAATGCAAAGCACTACAAGAAGTCAGGCAGATGGTTACACCTCAGCCTTCTCTATCAGCAGGACAACCTCAGGCAGGACTCCCCCAGGTCTCCTGTCCCACATCTTGGGAGAGACAGTATTAGTGCACAGTGCTGGTAGGAAATTTAAACAGAAACATGCCCTTTGTGCCCCCTCCCGTCCTTCTCCCTCTGTTCCCAGTTTGGGAAAAGAGGCCAGCATCTTCACTCCCAACCCCATGTGCTCTGCCCTGACTCCCCCTCAGTACATAAGCTCTGGATCAGAGACACAGGCCAGCAAGGGTCAACAATACTGAGAATACCTTCCTCCTACACCTCCTGCCACTTCCCTCTGCCCCCTCGCCTCCCATGCACAGTCCTACCAAGTGTCCTTGCATGGTCTTAGTGCACTATTCAATATTCCACAGCAAGTGAGCTATTCATCAGCTAGCATGGTTCTTTCCATTGTCAGCTCCTGAAACTACTCAGCCTTCTGGTGCTGGGCCTTTTGTTTAAGGGTGGTCTCCTCCCTCCAGAGCCTTCCACCCAGTACTGCCACACCAAGACGGTTTCCTGGGCAGAGCAGGAAAAAGAATGCCAAACTGGGTGAGCACAATGCAAACATGTAGCCTGGAGCCCAAGCCTAGTTTTAAGGAAGGAAGAGGCCCTCACAGCCATGGTAAATCACACTGCCCTCACACTGACCTTCAGATGTTCTCCCACTCTGTTTCTACATCTGAGACAATAAAATAAGGACTTAATATCTTACACAACTCAGCTGTCCAGAGGCCTAGAGCAGCACAAATGAGTGCAGCTGCACAGCTGGCTAGGGAGCATGCTCCGCCTCCAGGACAGCCTCCACAGCTCCAGCCAAGAGTGGCCTGGCAGGAACATGGGCCCAGGGCTGCTGGGCTCTGATGTTCCAAACAATGCCAGAAATCCAGATTTTTCTGAGAATTTCCTGATTTTTAAGGGATGATAAACTAACTCAAAAAGAAAAAGTCATCAGCCACTATGGGGTAAATAAAATACATGTGCAGGCAGAACAGGGTCTGAAGGCTATCACCTTACACTGTTTCCCTAGACCTATTTTCTCCAAAAAGCCTGATGAGATGCGGAAAGGCAACATTATCTTCCCAGATGTTCTTTTTATGGCTCATTCCTTGCATTTCCACAGATAAAAACAGGCCTTGAGAGATTCAGTGATACATCCAAGAGGGAAGAGCAGGACTATCCAACAAAGAAAGAGTAAGAAACTTGTAGAACTTCAGGCTTGAAAAACAAATACAACTCAGCTGCTCAGGGAAGAATCCGTCCACATTCTGCTTCTGATGCGTGGACAACTCAGCTGTTAGGAAAACGGGGAGAGCTCCCAAAATCAATCACCCAAGTGACAGCCCAGAGTTTCCATAAATGAACAGGCGAATAGGCGGACCATGACACTGGGATGCAGCTCAAGAATGCTGTCAGGAAATGCCTGTGGCAAAGGAATCATACTTTGTACAAATAAGGGCAAAGGAGCCAGGCACATTCTCCGTCAGTTTTCAATTAGCATTCTGACTTTAAAATTTTTTGGTTGCTTTCAAAGCAAGAATCTATCCCTTACAGTCAGCTCGATTGCTTGTATGAAGACAAGCAAATGGACATTATCTTGGTAACTTTTCTCATTGCTGAGACAAACTATGCAACACCCACAAGTTAAGGGAGGAAAGGTTTATTTAGCTCAGTTTGTTGAGGTTTCTGTCCATAATTGGCTGGCTCCAAAGCAGGGAGGCTTCACAGAGGAAGCAGTTCATGGTGGGCAAAAGATAGCAAAGCAACAAGAGCGAACCACAGCTCTTTCTGCACTTTTTATCTTATCCAGGCTTTTCAGAGTGGGCAGCACTCACATCCTTAATCCTAGTGCCCTTAAGCCTGTCACTGCACCATGAATCAATTCCAGCTTCACACACTCTTAAATCCAGCCACCTCTGAAAAAACCCCATCTATGACTGCAAAAGACTTTGGGGGGACATTTACATACAAGCTATAATGGCCATCACGCAACTTCCTGCTGATGGTGACATCTGTCCTGCTGCCATGAGCCACACTACTTAGAAATGCTGTTGAAGTCCTGGGAATATGACACATGCAGCAACTGGAAAGCAAAACAGGCAGGCAGGGGCCAGCAGGTCCAGGACATGTCCAAACATTCTTGTCTACCACTGAGGACTGGGCTCCAGGACATCTTGCAGCATGGCAGTGGCTAAGGGCATGAATCTATATTGGAAACCCCACTCTGCTATCTCTTTAACAGATGGCATTAATATTTTACTTGAGTTCTCTTGTGTAGAAGTTCATTCTTCTCAAAGAGTTGTTTTAAGTATAGGATGATAGAATGGATAGAAAGCTCATGGCATGATGCAGGTTGATGGATGGCACTCAAAATTACTTATATGCCTTTGACAATGAGCCTAGTACATCATTACAGCTAGAGAACAGAGCAGCAGTAGTGTCTTATGGCAGCAAGTTCCAGAATCCAGAAGAGATTCATGTAGCTTTCACATACTGAAGGAGAAGGCTGCTCTGGAAGCCAGGAGCATTGGGTTTCTTTCTAGGCTTGCCATGTATTCCTGGAACATACCATGTATGCCCTATCTTTGGAGATATCTGGCTTCTTCTCCAGGAGCCTTCACCAACCTCTCTTTACTATACTATTTATACTCTATGGTTTTATGGTTGTCACACTTGCATAATCACCTGGAATACTTGCTACAAATTCGGGTTCTAGGACCGTACCTCATTACTAAGTCCAAATCTCTAGGACAGGATTTCCAACCTTGGCTCTATTGACATTTCAGACTGGATAATTTTATTACATCAAGGTAGTCCTGGACACTGTATTTAGCTACATTCTTGACCTTTACACACTCAATGCCAGCAGCAATCCCACCCCCAAATTTTAACAACCAAAAGTATCTCTGGACACTGCCAAATATTCTGAGTCAAAAAAAAAAAAAAAAGAGAGAAAGAAAGAAAAAACCTCATTCTTGTGTGAGTACCACTGAGGTAGACCAAAGACCTACATGTGGGCTGGAGAGTACAGCTCTGTGGTAAATACCTGCACAGCATGTGCAAGACCCTATGTTCCACCCTCAGCACCACCAAAAACAGAAAAGACCTAAAATAAAACAGTGCAAAATGGTGAGATATCAAAAGTAACACTAGAAAATATTAAGACAAGGCATCTGCAACATAAAACCACAAAGAAACAAGTACTTCTGCAAAGCAATATGAAAAAAATGTGGACATAAGATGTCATCTAGGACATAAAAGACAAAATCCAAATACCCCAACCAATAACTATAAAAAATGCTTAATGCACTAAAGATTAGGAAATGTAAAATAAAACAACTGGGTATGATATCATAGTCACCAGTTTGGCAACAGTTAAAAGGCTTGACGGTGCCCAATGTTGGCAAAACTCCAGACCACTTGTGAAGAGTATAAACTGACCCAACCACATGCAAGATGGCTCTGGCAATATGTAATGAAGCAGAAGATACTACCCTAAAGTTGACTTCTGGGACTGAAATCTAGGACAAAGTTCCCAGAGGTGCATGGGATCTTTCTGCTACACCCCTGGACTGGAGAGCTGTGACCTGGGAGTCTGAAGCCTCATTTACTGAAGTAAAAATAGGATCAGTATGTGCCATGATATGGCAAAAGCTGAGAAAGAACGCTATAGAAAAAAAATCACATGTGCACATGTGCACCATGGAGAAGATTCAAGAGGTTAAGATTCTTACAGTGGAGGCTGGAAATAATATATGTAACTGTCAACAGCATATGGCTTCGTCAACTGCACAAAGTGTCTTCTACTACAGGGAAGTGTCTAAACTAGAGCTATTTATTCACAGTTCAAAGTCACAAGCATAATGCTACATCAGCTAAAGCAAAACAGGACCACAAACAATACATTAACTACTTACAAAAAGTTAAAAAACACACCATCAGGAGGACATTATTTAGGTACACAAACAGCTGTGGCCAAATACCTGGGAAAATCCACACTTGTGGTTCTCAACCCTGACTGCACACTAGAATCCCTGAGAGCTCCTCAAAGTCCAAATGCATCAGCTACACAATGCTCTATCACAGCTGGCTCTGGGCCAGGACACAGAAGTCCGAAGTCCTTAGGTGACCAGTACCGAAGTCCTTAGGTGACAAGCTTGAGATCCCAAAGCTTTAGTGACCCCAAAGTCAAAAACAGTGGTCATTCCAGGAAGGGAGAAAGGCAAACAGACAAGGTATAGAAAAGCCTTCTCGGTACAGGCCAGGCTTTATGCCTGCTCTGAGTAGTTTTCTAGGGGAGTATGCTGATAATAACATGAAGGGATCTTCAATAGTTATATAATCCCTTGTCCCAAAAGGATCTGCCACAAATGGGAAACCATGTAAGGGTCAGAAGGATTGTACCATCCTAAAGGAACCAAACCGGTAAGCCCAGTTCAGAGCTCAAGAGTCTTAGAGAAGAAACTACACAATCCATGGGACCAACAGTGATGTCAAAGAGGACTCGTGTAGAACTTCTAGCACTGTAGGAACTGAGCTTTTCTGAGGAGGAGATAGGGAAAGGCCTGCTCACTGCCAGTGTCCTCAAAGAGAAGCCATCCTTGTAGGGCATAATGTAGAATTAATGTACCTCACTCCTAAGGGCCAAGGCGGGGCATCCCCTCCCCACCCCATCCTCCCTGCTTCAACTGCTCAAAGAGGCTCTCTCTCATAGTGACACCCCTGCCCCAGGCATGATGAAGGCTCTTCCAAGGGATCAGGCACTGTATCATGTTCTTTCTAACGCCTCATTCATGTCCCATAACTGATAAATGTTATCCTTCACAACTGACAACAAACAGGCTCAGAGAAAGTCACTTGCCCAATGCTGCAAGTCTAGTAAATGGCAAATGTGCCAAAATTAGTATAATGCCTGACACTTGGAAATGATTCCACAAGTACAACCTGTGACTGTTACCATGTGGCAGAGCTGGGACTTAAACCCATGTCCAACTGTCTGGCTGCCTGACCCAGCACCCACGACACACTCCCATTAGGTATCACATGGATATGGAGCGGAGCTCAGGCAGGCAGGGAGGCAGGGAACAAAAAAGGATGTTCTTCCACCACCTTAACCCCAGGCCCCTTTTGAAACAACTGCTTTAGAGACTCTTTAGTGAGTCCTGGCAACATACTACCCACACTTCTCTATGCCATCAAGGACCCTATTCTTCTAGCAAGTTAGACTCACTTGCCTGGCTGAACTGCACTTGATATTTCTGTTTGAAGCTGAAGACCTTGAGCACCCAAGCCAGGGGAAAGCTGTGACATGCAGGACATCTATCCCAATCTGCACCCAAGGGTGCCCTTGAGGCAGCATGTGGGCCATGGTCAGGCTGTGCTGTGTTATCCAAGGGCATCAGGACAGTTTTCCAAGGCAGACAATGGCTGAGAGACCAGATACTTAGCCTGACAGCCCAAACCACAAGAACTCAGAAAGGGCTTTGGCACAAAACCAGCAGTTATACCCTAAGATCATCCCCTAGGTCACCACACAAAGCTGTCTAGAAGAGACTGTCACTCAGCCTTCAAAGTGACTTGGCTGCTCTTCCTGTGTGCCCCCACCAACAAAAAATCTGGGTAGGGCGGAAGAAAAACCACAACAATCCTGGATTTTCAGATAACATGTTTCCTTCTATAGTGCTATTGTCTAGATTTGCATAAATATTCTCGTGTGGGGCATGGCACAGCAAAGGGGAGCCACCCACTTATAAAAGGCTAAGTGTTTTCTAGGTGAGCCCCAGTTGGCAGTTCTGGGGATCTGACCTCACTTGACCAGAAACACAAGTTCATAGGAAGCCCAGAGAGGCAGAGCCTGACCCTCTCTGGCATATTCAAGACACTGAGGGAAACACGATAACCAGCCAGCAGCCCGTGCTAGAATCACTAAGTAAAACGCAATACACCAGGCTTTAGGGCCCCAATCTCATCTATGTGTGTCAAAATTCACCAACTCTCAAGTCCATGTCCCTGGAAGGTGGGGGCACCAGTACTGAGGGGTAGACTCAAAGGTAGGGTCAAGCCATGCTGTGATGTGGCCTGGCCTTAAACAATCTCAGGCAGAGGGATGATAGGCCAAGGATATTTTTAAATCCTGTATGACCTGCCCTAACCCAACCAGGTAAATGTATCCTGTGGCAGGTGCCCTTTACTTAGTCCAAGTGGGTAGGAAGCAGCAATTCTTTGCTTTGTATTAACACAATTTTGAACACACATGTATAGAATACTTACTATGCACCAACAGCCCCACAAGGTGTACCCCACTGTGCTCAATTTAGCAGCTAAGGAAAATGAGATATCAAAAAATAAAGGCACTTGGTTAGGGTCACTGGATAACTGGGACTCAAGTCTAGGTCTGTCAGTCTGTCAAGACCCCATCCTAGCAGAATGAGAGCCAAAGAAAACACTGCCTGTTTCAAGCTCAAGTATCATTCTGAAGTCACAGAATTGAAGGGAACCAACTAGGGCAGCTGGCTTAGATCCCATTTTACAGAGAAGCAAGCTGAGGTCTGAAGGGGAGGTATTCTCAAAAGCTCACAGCAAATCAACAACTATGTCAAGACTCAAGTCATTTGTTCAAGAGACTATTTGCCACCACTTGGTCTTGAATCCAACGTGGAAAGCCCTTCTTGACCACACCCAAACCAGATCCAGTCTCTCTGTGACTCTCAAGGTTCCCTGCACACTTTGAGAACTCTGAGCTCAACCAAAAGTCACATCTGGGTGTACAGCTGCTCACTTAATGTTGGTCTTCTGAAGCAGACTGAAGCCCTCAGCCACAAGCATGTCCTCAGCACCTCACATGGTGTCAAGTGCGCTACAGGAAGGAGACAGCTGACAAAGGGCTCACCTTCACTGTCCGTGAGCACTTCCATGCGTCCACTGAACATGGCTTTCAGCATGGTGTCCTGCTTGGTCAGCGTCTGCATGGTGGTGTAGTAGAGGGCTCCCCCGACATTCAGCTTCACGTACTTGGAGCTGGGACTTGCACCCTTGAAGGAAGTCGTGCGGGTAGCAGCTGCTGGCACCGCTGAGCTCACCACACTTTCTCCTGACATCTCTTCCTGCCAGTGAAGAAGACACAGCGTCACCACATCAGGTTGGTTTACCCCTTTGAGCTTGCAGGCTAAATGTTAGGCTTGGTCTGTGTACATATTGCAACTCTAGCCAGACATGGTGGCATTCACCTGTAATCTCAGCACTGCGGGTGGCTAAGGCAAGCGGATTGCAAATTCAAGCCCAGCCTGGGAAAACTGCGAGATCATCTTAAGATTTAAAAAAAGGCGGGGGCAAGGTGGGCAGGCGGATATAGTTCAGTATGAAGGCCCTGAGTAGCCCTCTAAGTACAAGGGGCTTCTCTTAAAATAAGAAATCAAAAGTTTTTACATGTCAAAGGAAATCTCCAACAGTGAAAAGAAAATCCACAAATTTAGAAAATATCTTAGCCAACTGTCCCTCAGACAAAGGACTTCTATCTAGAACTTCTAAAGAATGAAGAAAAAAATCAAAATTCAAGGCCCCAATCCAAAAATAGGCATCTGAGATGAATACACACTTCGCAGATGAAGAAATACAAATGGCAAATGCATGAAAAAATGTTCAACATCAATGGTCATTCAGGAAATGAAAATTAAAACAACACTGATATTCCATCTCACCCCAGAAAGAATAGCCAAGACCAAGAAATCAACCAACAACAAATGCTGGAGGGCATGTAGGAAAAAGAACTCTTCTCCACTATTGATGGGAGTGTCGACTGGTGCAACCACTGTGGAAATCAGTATGGAGATTCCTCAAAAAACTAGGATTAGAGATTCCACTTGACCCAGATATCCTGCTTCTGGGTAGTTTCTTTCCCCTATATCATCTGGAGGTCTTCCACCAAAATCACTGAATGGCAACCTCAGAACTGTAATCATGAAAAAAGATCTTCCAAAGACTATTTGATTTAGTTTCCTACCTTCATGAAGTTTGAAGGTGGACAGAGTAAGTTCTTCCAGAGTTTCCAGAAACAGTAAAGTCATTATAAAGAAGATTTTAAAAGGGTATATGAACTGACCCTATTTTTGTGCTGCTACAAATTAATTACTGTACTTCAAGAGAAGAGTGTTCCCATGGATCAGGAATCATACTGGCTTTCAGCATAGATTAAATCTAAGGAAGTGGAATGAGCCATATGTGTTGAATGAATATCTCCTTTTTACTGGTTGGATTCATTTCTAAAAGAAGAGTCTTGCTCCTTGTGTAGAAGACACTTGGTGGCATACTTATTAAATCCAGGGACTGGAAAGCCTTTTGATTTCCTGAAGGAGGGACATATCACTCTATCAAATAAACTTGACATTACAGCCAAAATGGTGCTATCCCAGAGACAACATGATGAAATAAATTGAGCTATATCAGATTATCTTCGTTCCATTGGCTATCAAGAGGCATATTCAGTTTTTAAAAAGGAAGCTGAATTATATATGAGAATTAGATTAAAAAATACGCTGGTCTTTTGGGAAAAAATGGACATCAGTTATTAAGATTACAAATGAAGATTATGGAATTGGAATCAAAGCTAAATGAAGTAAAAGAAGAACTTATGTCAGGTGACCTTCTTGGTCTGAAACAAGACCCAAAAGAATGGATTACCAGTCGACCAGAAATATATGCACCCAAATGGTCACAGGAGTCCAGTCACTCAAGTTACCTTCCATCCTGTGTTCAGCGTTATGATCTCTGCTTCAGAGGATGTTACAGTTAGGGTGTGGGATTACAAGACTGGAGATTTTGAACGAACTCTTAAAGGGTATACAGATTCTGCATGACCATGGTGGCAAGCTTGTACTAAACTGCAGGATTTTCACCGTTTTGAGTGCATCAGAACCATGGCCATGACCACAATGTCTCTTCAGTGGCCATCATGCCCAGTGGAGATCAAATAGTGTCTCTCTCAAGGGTTAGAAGTATAAAAATGTGGGAAGTGCAAACTGGCTACTGCATGAAGACATTTACAGGACACAAAGAATGCATATGTATGGTGTGGCCCAAACACTCTGATAGCCAGGTGTGCCAATGACCGAACTGTTCACTTATAGGTCTTAGCAACAAAGGAATTTACATAAGGCTGAGCTCCAAGATCATGAGCATGTGATAGAATTCACTTCCTGGGCTCCAGAAAGCTCATATTCTTCTATCTCTGAAACAATAGGATGTGAGACAAAAAACAAACAAAGAAACAAAAAGAGAGGCAAGCCTGGGCCATTCTTGCTGTCTGGATCTAGAGACAAAGCTATTAAGATATAAAATGTCTAGCTGGGCATGGTGGCTCACGCCTGTAATCCCTGCACTCAGGAGGCTGAGGCAGGAGGATCCTTGAGAGTTCGAGACCAGCCTGGGCTACAAAGTAAGCTCAAGGCCAGCGTGAACTGCACAGCGAGACCCTGTCTCAAAAAGACAAAATAAAAAAGATGTGGAATGTCAGGACTGGCATGTGCCTTATAACTCTTATAGGCCACGATAACTGGATATATGGAGTTGCATTCTGGGGGGAAATTTATTTTGAGTTGTGCTAATGCTATACAAGACCATACTTGTACAGGATTAGAAGAACAAGCACTGCATGAAGACACTCAGTGCGCATGAACACTTTGTTACCTCCTTGGATTTCCACAACACAGCTCCCTAGGCAGTGACTGGCAGTGTAGACCAAACAGTGAAGTGAAGGTGTGCGAGTGCCATTGAGTGAGTCTTATTTGGTCCCTACTTCCCTTTCCTCTGGATGCGCCCTGATGATACCATGGTTACCCCATTGAGCTCTGTTTAAATAAATACTGTTCTTTCATATTAAAAAAAAAAAAAAAGCTGCACCCTAGAAAGCAGTACGATTCCCCAGTTTTCTTTAGATCACACCCAGATAGTCTCATACTGACCTCACTTGCTAAACCTATAGTTAGAATTTTGCCACTTTTTTTTTTTAAATAGGATCTCAACACATAGTCCAGGATGGCATTGAACTAGTTATGTAGCCAAGGTGGCCTTGAGCTTTGTAACAATCCTCCTGCTTCAGCCTAAAAGTGCTGGGATTACAGGTGTACATCACCACACCTGGCTGCCACTAACTTTTGTGTTACAAAGAGACTTCCTTTTTGCCCAGTACCTATATAAATAGTTAGTATGGCTGCATCCTAAAGCAGCCCAAAGCACTGCCCAGCTCTTTCTACATCTCCTATGACAGATACCACTAAACAGATAAAAGTGCTAGCTGAAAAGAACTGGGCATGTGAATTTCTGAGGTAAGCAGGTCTGGGAAAAGAGACTAGTACCTGGCATATATGTACTCCAAGAAATCACGTGTATGTGTGTAAATTGTGTGTGTGTGTGTGTGTGTGTGTGTGTGTGTGTAAAACTAGGGATTAAAACCAGGGCCTTCACACTAAGCTATACTCTGTCTTTTTTTACAACTTAAAACAAGGTCTTGCTAAGTTGTCCGGCTGGGCTGAAACCTGTGATCCTCCTGCCTCAGCCTCCCAGTGTGCTAGAATTCAGGTGTGCCCACTATGCCTCACAAGAAATTGTTTTTTCAATAAATGATTCTTTAAATTCTACAGTTAAAGATATCCAAGACTGGACTAAATTTTCCTGGAACCTGGCACATAACACAGAGAAAAACAAAAGTGGCCCTGACAGCGAGTCAAATGAAAACATCATGAGACGTAAGTTTTCAAAAGCTCAGGCTGAACTCACCAGGGGTCTCTGTGGCCTGATGCCAATCATAAAAGAGGCAAAAAGGAAGTGGTGACTCCCTCCTTTCCGCCTTTCCTGAGGGTTGAGAGACCCTCACAGTAACAGTTATAGCCAACCATATCCTGCAGAAAAACTCTGTTCACAGGATGGTAGAGGTAGCTTACAGAAATAGTTTCCCAAAACTCTGAAGACCTGAAGGAAAAAAGAAAGGTAAGGAGTCGAGGGGAGAGTTTAAAGAAATTTGTCCCAAAATGGAAATGCTTTTCTAGCATCCTTTTCAGATATAAATTTACATAATAAAATGTCTATGAGAAATGATCTTGCCATCTTTTGAGGCACCTACCATAAAAGAGACAAAAAGGATACAAAGTACCTGTATTTTTTTAGGGTTTCTAATGCCTCTGTAAAAATAATTTGCACATGATGAGGGTATATTTTAAGTGTACAATAGATTAATTTTGGACTATTCATGTATCTGAATGTCCTACTCTAATCAAAATATAGAATAATTCCATGGCTCTAGAAGGTCCCTCCACATTCCTTCATCATTAACTTCTACCGCCACAAATGACTTTCTGAAATCCAAACAGTGCTGGAAGACAGCTACCATTATTCTCAGTTCATGGATTTGGATATCATGGCTCAGAGAGGATCAGTCACTTCTCAAAGGTGAGTCAGTGACAATCAACAGAAAAAACATGGGCAAGTCCTAGCTGACCTGGAGCCCCTCAGACTTGGTGTATTTAGAGATATGATACATGTATTTAGAGACAGGAGAGCCCTGTCTTTTTTTAAAGATGGGAGGCAGGGGCCAACAATATAGCTCAGTGGCACAGTGCTTGTCAGGCATGAGGTCCTGAGTTTGATTCCCAATTTAAAAAAAAAAAAAGATGGGAAGAAAAGCATGTTTAAAGACTTGGAATTGGACAGCCAAATGGGTGTTTAAGGCCCAACTCCTGCCTATCCTATCATTCAAAGGAGGGCAACAGCCACCCCCAACCCCCAGCTAAGATGGAGGCCACAGACACCCAGCCTCAAATGTGAAGCATTCAAATTATGGTCATTTGGGAATGTTCTCATAGTCTTGAATTATCTCCTCTTTGGAGATTATTTCCAGCTCTAATGACAACTTGAGCTACAGAGACAGAAGCCTGAGATTCCAGGTTAAGCAATGAAAGCCCTAATCCTTCCCACAGCCCATCCTTCCCAGGTCAGTCAACCCAATACCCAGCAACGCCATTGGAGAGAACTTTCGGGCTGTGTTCATGTTCTCAGGCCTCAGTTACAGCGAGCTGAAGGCACAAAGCCATGGATAACAAACTTCTCACTAAACCTCTCTGAGACCTCTCTTTGCCATTCTTACAAGGATTCTGCTATTTTATTCCTTTCAGAGATTTGATTACCTTACTAATCAGGTCGGGGAGGAGGGGCAAGAGAGAGAAAAATTGTTTACCTGAGATATTGGTTTTGGATTCTATTCAATCAGAAATATATTTGAGTTAGTAAGACAAGTCCATGTGCCCATTCCTTCCCATTAGCCCTGAATATTCAGTTGCTGATTCTAAGTAACTCTACCTGGCTGTACTTAAAATCACTGAGGGAACTTAAAAAATACTGATGTCTGGGTCACATTCACAGAAACTCTGATGTCACTGGTCTAGAGGTGTAGCTTAGGCAAAAGAATGTAAAACTCCCCCCATACCTGTAATCTCAGCACTTAAGAGGCTGAACCCAGAGGACTATGATTTTGAGGGCAGCCTGTGAGACTGTCTCAAAACAAAACAAACAAAAATTTCATTTCTTCCAGGAAACTCTAGTACATAGCCAAGACTGCAAACCACCCTAACTCCTCAATTACGCTATAATTGACTCCATGGTCTTAGAGAAGCTCTCCTGCCTCTTGCTCTGTTGGCCCAGTGAATTCCTGACACACTCATAAAAACAAACCATAAATAAAAACAACCCTTCTCTTCATAGCTTCAGAGTCATAGGCTGGAGGCAACTGTATGTATGCTTAAAAAATAAAAACAGCTGAAAGGAAAAATTCTTGACTTGAACAGAGATCCAGATTAAGTACAGTAGAAAAAAAACACACCAATTCCAATAGAACTGCCTCATGTATACTCATGTTTATATGTGGAGGGAAACTGGACTGAGCCTGGCAAACCCAGAGAGCAATCCCAATTCCACCACATCTTGATGTTTACAAGAGTGACTTCACTCAAAACTCAGTTTCCTAATCTGTAAAATGGAGTGCTAAAGCTATATTCTTCAAAAAATCCTCAAGGAATAGATGCTAAAGCACTTGGCACCCAGTCACTGGTTTCCCTTCTACCCTTCAAGTTTTAAAACCTGTTGGTCCCAACCCTAACCACTAGAATCACTTGGGCTATACCTCAGACCAATTAATCAGAATCCTGTAGGAGGATGGCTGACAGCTCAGTAACTACTGTTTAAAAGTCACTTCAGGTGACTCAGATGTGCTCCCACGGTTCAGTACCACTGGGCTAAGTAAAGTGGTTAATTAACTTGATCTAAGAATCATAGGAATATGTAGCAAACAACATGAGGTTCAAGACTTACAGCAGGCAAGTTTAAAAACCACTGCATTGAAACTAGTCAAGCCGGGCATGGTGGCTCACGCCTGTAATCCCTGCACTCAGGAGGCTGAGGCAGGAGGATTGTTGCGAGTTCGAGACCAGCCTGGGCTACAAAGTGAGCTCAAGGCCAGCCTGAACTGCATAGAGACCCTGTCTCAAAAAGACAAAAAAAAAAAAAAAAAAGAAGCTAGTCAAAACACTTCCCCAAATTGTAGGCATGCCTACAACTCAAAAGTCTGCTGTTTTGTTTCAATCAAAAAACTGAATCATTCACACAACTGTAACATTACTTTGGATCCAGCACTTCCTTATAAAACAGTAGTGGTAATTCCAATGCTCCTCCACCAACATTAACACTCAGGCCTCTTTAGCCTACAAACATTAGCCTATTTCTCTTGATGGTCTCCACGGTCGGGAGATAATATCATCAATACCACTTTCAGGGAAAGAAAACTAAGAGTCAGAACTGTAAGAACTGTAATTAACACTGACTCCAATCTGTTTGCCCTTTTCATGTCACAGCCCAAGTCAAGAAATCCTTCCTTTAAATGCCTACATGATCCTATCAAACTGTGGTAGGGCTTGAAATTTTGGCCAAGTTTTAACAAGTTCCCAGGCTATGTTGCTGCTGGCCCGGGAACCACAGTTTGAGAACTACTAGTGTAGGTAGTCATCTTCTCCTCGAGTGGCATTTACTTTGCACAAAATGAAGCAGATCAGTCAGTCAAATATGAGTGGATTAATTTTTCTTCAGATTGGGACTAATCTTTCCTAAAGACTGCACTTTCTAGGGAAGTGACAAACACATAAACAAGGAAAAATGATCTGGGCTAATCTTCGTTCATCCTCATCCAGGGACAAAGAGCTATTCAGGGAACAGACCCTTGAGTATCCCAAGTAAACAAAAAACTCCTCACAGCTGAGACAGCAATGCCAGACAACCTCAGTTCCTGAGGTGTGGCCACCTGAGGCCTCAACGGAAGTGATTAGTATGTACCCAGATACCAGCTAGGGGTGGACTGCGTGGCAAAGGTACCCTGACCTGAGACCCCCCCAGCATTCCTTCCCGGAATTCCAAGAACTGAACATACGCTGGCCTGCCAGCTCCCTCTTAGCCATGTGTTAAGAACCTGACAGCCCTTTCCCCAGAGCCAGGGACCCTTTTGCTTCACCCTCCAAGATACCAAACGCCCTCGCCCAAGAACTCTTGCTTTACTCTTTCATAACCTACTATTCAACTCCACAAATCTTCATTTTCCACCTCAAAGGTGTTTTCAATGATATCTCTTTGTTCTCACTCTTCAACTCCCATTTCTGACAAGCATTCACGATTTAAGGGACTCTCACATACACATTTAGTTCCCAAGCCCACGCACTTGTCCAGATCCTCAATATGCAGGGACCCTCCAATTCTCTACCCCTTGCCCCTCCCCCACCCCAGCATCGCCCCCATCCAATCCCCCAAACCGCCTCTCCAAATACTGCGACCGATTCTCATACCACTCCCTCCCTTCGGTCCTTTATCTCTCTACTCTGTCGCTGCCCGGCTCTCTCGGCTGCTGAAAGCCCCCAAATCGGAGACACCGCCCTCCTTACCATGAAAAGTCGGAGGACGCCGGAGTCTCCAAATCCGGACTGAGAGAGGCAGGAAACACCCAGCTTACTTGAGGCGGGTGGCGGAGGCGGGGCTGGGGCGGAAACTTCCGCTGCTCTCATCCCACTTCCGCCTCGCAGAGGACACCTTCCTAAAGCGTCCGATGTGATCCCAGATATCACCGTTTTCTTTCTATCCTCCCCAGCCGGGATGTGTTCCGTCTCCTCTCGGCTGGATTAGGCATATACCCTACTCCTGAATGTTTAGGTTTGTCACCTGTCAGAGAAGAGGAGAGGCGTAAGGAGGTTTTTCTTCCCAGGCAAATAAGCTCTGCGGAACTCTTGTTTCCAGGAACCAGAAACTTGCTTCCCAGCGAGTGTGGAGAGCGAACACCCCGGGGCAAGATGGCGGTGGCTCTTTGGCTGATGCCCCGGGTCTGGCAAAACTCGGGGATACTGGGCTGAGGCGGTGGGAGTTGCAGCCCGGACCCCGAGCGCGGGGCCTCGAATGGGTAAAGATCTATGGCCTGTGGGTAGCAAGTGGGAACAAGGGTCTTCGGTTCTCTGGGTGGGGCTGGGGATTTTGAGGGAGGTGATTCTGGAGCCTTAGTCTTTGCTCGGTCAGTCTGAGGGGCAGGTTCTGTGGGCTGGCTTTCGATCCCCAGGGGTCTTTCCACTCTTTTCTTCTTTATCCTTTATGAGGGAACTAATACTGGACCAAAGGGGTTTGTTGTCATTGTTGATGCGGAGGAAAGACACTGGGCCTCCAGAGTCACTCAAACGAGTTCGATTTCTCTTCGCTTGCTTTGTGACCCTGAGCCCACTTGCCTCTCTTGACTGCCAGTTTCCTCCTCTCTAAATGGAATAATTGGCTTGTTGCCTGGAGAATGTTATATAGTACGTTTTAGTTCCTACCATACCTAAAACTCGGCTACTTAATAAATACAAGCTCAGTTATAATTCGAGTTGAACTTAGCTGCATGGACAGCCTTGCGTTCTTAGCTTCTCTTTGCTTTGCCTTTCTGTGGAGGAGCAGCTCTGGATCTTGTGTGTATACTTACCAATAAGTTATTGCTTTGAGTTCAAATTTAGAAGCCCATAGAGCTCTGGCAAGTCATGTCCCTTTTGCATCTCATTTTCCCCACTGAAGATGGCATTGATATTAGCACCTACCTAGATAGATTGTAGCTTTCAATAAATGATAACTAATATTAATGGTTTTCCCGAGTCCTGTTTTGTATTCCTGAGTTTAAAAAAAAAATTGTTGAGACCTAACAAATGGAGCTGTTGAGAAAACAGTTGGTTAAATATCTGTACAGTGCCTGGTACACAGTCTGTAGCAAAGTTTTATGGCCATTAAGGTGGCAGCTCTTTTCACCATACAGGAAAAATAAAGTCATTAAGTAGTTAATTATGGTACTTGACCCTGGGACAATACTCTGTGGACCATTATGGGCTTTTGTAATTCTCCATGAAGTTCACTTCATCCAGAAAAGGCTGATTTTGAGCAGGTATTATGGCAATATAGAGGTAGTATAGAGTTTAAATCCTGCCAGTATTAAAATCATGATTCTGCCACTTGTTAGTGATTGAACGTTGTGCTGTATTTTATTTATATACAATTAAAATATGTGTAAATATATATGAGTAAATTTGCAAAATGAGGGGTAGGGTAATGAGGACTAAAGAGAAACGGGGACCATTTACTCTGATCCAGGTCCTTTTCTGTTAGTCTTTTCTTTCATTCTCTGTAGCATTTAGGAAAATAAGTAGTTGGTATTTAATTATGTATTTTCTTTGATGAGCTATAGTACACATTATACAAGCGGAGGAGGTGTATAGGAAAAACTGAGATAAACTACACAGACTGTTAGTATAAACAGAAACCAACATGTAATGTGGAGAGGATGGTAATCTCAAGAAAGAGATCTTAGCCTCCCAAGTCCCCTGGGAGAAGTAAAAGTTTTGAGATAGGCTTATGGGTAATCAGGCACAGTTTGCATGCAATCTTCTGTCTTTCCATTGAGAAGAAGCTCCATCTGCCGATCCCTGTAACCCCCGCCTTCCTCCTCCCCTGCCGATAAGGGACATGTTACAGAGAGAACATATGTTGTGTTCCTGGCTTGGGCCCTGCTTCTTTTCACCTTTCAGGAGCTTGAAGCTATTATGACAAGGGCAAGGGCTTCATAACCCAAATGCCAAGACTGGTTTAAGATACTTGAGGATAGGAAAAAACTTGATGAGTGAAGGACATTAGGGAGCTGGCATTACTTCCATCCAAAGAACCTTAGTGACTTCAGATGAGAGTTTCTGCAGTTTAAAAAAAAAAATACATATCCATGAAAATATTGCATCAGTTAAACTTACTGACTGTGGTCTCTCACCATCTCAGTGCTTGATACACATTTATATACTCATAATGGGCCTTCAAACCCATTAACAGGTAAAGACAAAGACTTAGTCTGTATAATACTGGCTTCAGTTCTTTGTGATTCCAAGTCCCATGTCCATCTGTGCCATACCAGTTACCATATGCTGTCTAGAAAATTTAGAAAATAGAAACAAGAAAGATTTGCCATAATCTTATACTGCCTGAAAACAATGACTTTGTGTGTGTGTGTGTATAGTGCTGTGGGTTGGCCTTCATGCTTAACCAGTCGTGATACGTTGGCATATTTCAGCCCAGTTTGACAGCCACCTGTGTATTTGTTTTTTCCATCAGGTAATTGGGATTGTATGGTTCTCAGGCAGCTATTTTGTCCACTCAAGTGTATAAACATTTTTCCATAACATTAAAAGATGTCAAAATTTCCAGGGGCTTTTTAATATTTTATCACTTGTTATTTTTGTTTGCCATCCCAGAACCTGTGAAACTTTAATTCACCAACTTCTTTGGAACTGTTTTCAACCTATTTCCTTTACATTTCAAGCAGTGGAGAGATACAGTCTTAACATTTAGATGAGATGTGAACCAAACAGGACAATTGTTTTTTAATCTCAAGCACTGTATTTGTTGCTTAAACCTACTCAGTGAGGATACATGATGCCACACCTATAAAATTTAAATCTGGATTCTGTTTCTGTCAGAAAAATAAAAATTTCCTTTGATGTGAGAAGCTGTCCTCCACTGTGTGTCCTATGCAAGATCACTAATGGTTAGCCTACCATTTCATCTGCATGGGCAGGCTGTCAAAGTGAGGTCTCTAGATTGGTGGACTAAAGAGTAAAGAACTCAGAGCATAACTGCCTTTCTTTCTCCAACCTTCTCTCCTGTGGTTAGGCAGGCTCATTGTTTCAGAAATTGCTGATGATAGACTCACATGGTAGCAGTACTGGTGTTCTTTGACAGGTGTGAATCAGTGTTGAGAAAGGGCCATACAATCCCTAAATGTGGCCTGGCAAGCACAAGGTCCTGAGTTCGAGTCCCAGTGCCAAATAAAAAAAGTCCCCAAATGTTGTCTTGTGGCAGGAACCTAGCACAAACTTTATTCTGGATGATGTCTCATCATAGGTGCTGCTTTGAGTAACTTAACCTAGTAAAGAAAGTTTTCCAGAAGTGGATTTCTGAAGTTTATTTGAGTCCTGCCCCTAAAATCTCACTTCTCATACTGGAGATTGCATTCAGGGCCTGGTGCATGTGTGGTAACCATTCCTCACTGAGGACACTCCAGCCCTTTCTTAAAATTTTATTTGGAGATAGGGTCTTGCCACCTGAATCTCAGATTGTGCAGGTTGGCTTCATACTTCCAGTCTTTTCTGCCTAGTCTCTCAACTAACTGGAATTACGTGCATGGGCCGCGGTACCTGGATACATTGTGCCTTTATAATGTTGAAGTAACCCCCTTCAAAAGAAAAGATCTTTTGGGCTGGGGATTTAGCTTAGTGGCTTAAGTGCCTGCCTAGCAAGCATGAGGTCGTGAGTTCGAGTTCAATCCCTGGTACAAAAAAAAAAAGAAAAGAAAAGACTTTTTGTGCTGGGCACAATATAGATTCCAGTAAACATTTGTTGAGTGAATAGATGGCTAAAATAATAGTGACAATAAATAATCATGTTTGATTTTTTTTCTCTCAAGTCTTTTTCTTGCCAAAATACTGCTTATTGTTAGCTTTCCCAATATGGTGGACTTCTCCAGAAAATTCAAATACTGAATCTGGGAATCTTTGACTTAAAGGATACCTGATTTGCACCAGAGCTTTATGACAGGATTGATTTGTGCTTTTTCCTTTATTAAACTTGTACAGAGTCTTCCAGTACTTTTTGCCGGGCACTATGTATGCTCCATCTCTTAAGAAAATATAATCATTTAGTACTAGCTATAGCATCCCTGATCTAAATTGCTGAAACGAATCAGTAGGAAGTTGGGCTGTGCCAGGGTTGCCAAGAGCCTCTCGGAAGGTGCTAGAAGGTCCTGAATATCTTTGTGCCCCTGCCCCAGTCCCTGCCCACCCTTTGCACCTGTGCCCTCTTCCGTGTGTTCTTCATGCAGCCATCACAGCAGCTCCTCACCGTTTTCCTTGCAGAGTTTGTGCAAGTTTGCCAACATGTTCACTGTGTCTCAAACCTCGCGAGCGTGGTTTATCGACAGAACCCGGCAGGCAAGAGAAGAAAGGCTGGTTCAGAAGGAACGGGAGCGCGCAGCTGTGGAGATCCAGGCCCACGTCCGGAGTTTCCTTTGTCGGCGTCAACTGCACAGAAACATCAGGTGAGTTCCAGGCGCTCCTCAGCACATTTATCTCTTGTTCCCAATTAAGAAAACAAGTGAATTTTCCCTTACAGTCCCTCAGATGCTGTGAGCTCCTAATTTGGAATGTCTTTTTGTTTTTCCTCTTCTCT
Source organism: Hydrochoerus hydrochaeris (assembly GCA_004027455.1). Classification (NCBI taxonomy): domain Eukaryota; kingdom Metazoa; phylum Chordata; class Mammalia; order Rodentia; family Hydrochaeridae; genus Hydrochoerus; species Hydrochoerus hydrochaeris. The sequence goes on from PVLA01003479.1 coordinate 85,870, forward strand.
CTCCCTAGGAAAGAGATCGATGAGTTTTTACAAGACGATGACTCTGAGTCCAGTAAAAGAAATGCGCTTTGTATTTTTAAGATTGCCAGGAAACTGCTGTTCTTATTCAGAATTAAAGAGGATAATGAGGTAAATAATGATATCGAACATACATAAATCCATATGCCAGGACTTTTTATAAGCATTTTATAAATATTAACTCATTTTGTCCATGAAGCAGCCCTCTGAAGTAGATATTTTACCCCTACTTCTTTTGTTTTCTTGGGACCTGCCCATGTCCTCTGGAGACCTTCTCACACTGTTACAAACACAAGTAGGACTTAGATGCATACAGGAGCCAAGCAGCCTAGGTATACAAATAAAAGGCACCATATATGAAGCCAGGCATGGTGGCACATACTTACAACCCCAGCACTTGGGAGGCTGAGGCAGGAGGATTAGAAGTTCAAGCCCAGCCTGTGCAACTCAGACCCTGTCTCAAAAAAAGGGTTGGGAACATAGCTCAGTGCAAAGGCTCTGAAGTCAATCCCCTGGATTGCCAAATGAAACAAAGATACCATATATGAAAGAAAACATAGCAGGAAATACAAATCATAACAAACAGTAACTGACAAGCGGTGATAGTAAGAACATCAAAGGGTTTGTTTCCTGTCATCCAAAAGGAGGCGCATGCTAGATTCCTTCCAGTGGTGGACTTGCACTGTGATTTTTTAAAGAGACAACCTCTGTGTAGTGGCGCGTGCCTGTAGTCCGAGCACTCTGGGAGGTTGAGGCAGGAGGATCACAAGTTATAAACGCAGCCTGGACAACTTAGTGACTTAGACCTTGTCTCAAAACTAAAAGTAAAAAATGAGAAAAGGTTTGGGGGTGTAGTTCATTGTGAAGGCTCTGGGTTCAATCCTAAGTACTGCTGAAACAAAAACAAAACACTGGAGACCTGGGTCTTCATGCTTAATGTTCCAGTTTGTATAAGTTGGTAACTAATTTGAATGGTTTGGTTTGGTTTGGTTTGGTTTTGATTTTGGTTTTGGTTTTGGTTTTACACATTGCAAACCAAACCAAAAACACTAGTTTCCACCTTCAGGATGAGAATGATTCACCTGGAAAATACAGTCCCAGAGATGCAGATAATTATCTGCAGTAGTACTGAGGATACCATCGAGGCTGCACAAGGACAAAAGACACAAGGTTTCTACCCTTATGGAGCCCGTAGCGTGGCAGAGAGGGAGGATTGTGTGGGCATTGAATATCCTGTCAGGTAGATGAGCACAGACAAGCTCAGACAGGTGATCCCTATCTTAGGACAAGGCGGCAGGGCCGTCTCATTTCTAGGGGTGGATCAGAAAGTCATAAAGCCAAAGTATAACCTGTTTTCCAGTTCCTGCTTTCTTCCTTTTTGCACAGCAGGATACAAGTGCTGAGATAACAACCTTTAGCTGATGGCTATGAGGCAAATGTCAGCATTCGTGAGGCCTACAGAATGACAGACTGCAGAGCACAAGTTAGGGGACAGCTGCCAGTCTGCTGCTAGTCCAAGCCCAGTTTTTCAGATGTAATTTCACTTTTCAAAAAACACCACAGTCCTGGGGATGCAGCTTAGTGGTAAGAGTGCTTGCCTACTATGTTTGAGGCCCTGGTTTCACTGCAAAAATAAACAGTGACAACCCCCCAAAAACCCTATCCTGGATTTTTAATGTGAAACATACATTTCAAAACCCCTCTGGAGGGGTCAGTCAGCCTAGGGGCCAGGTATTTGAGAATCTGTCTTTAGCTTTTCTGATCCTCAGTTTCCACATTGGTAAGGAGGAACTGAATTTGTTCACATACACAAGTTACCTGGCAGATTGCCTGCTTGTGTCAGATACCCACTGAAGTTGTGTGTCTATCTCCTGCTCGATTTTTGGTTACTCATGAGACTTTATGATCTCTTTTATGCCCCTGCAGAGGTTTGAGAAGTTGTGTCGTTGCATCCTAAGCAGCATGGACGCTGAGAATGAGCCCAAGGTACATGGTTCAAGAGCTGGAGAGTCTCCCCTGGGCTCTTATGGGCCACATACACAAGTCCTGGGTGGATGGAAAACACAGAATTTAAATGGTGCTGTGGTCTTCATTGTCCCAAGAAGCTGTGTTCTGCTCTTGCCTCTCACTCAAGACAGTACATTCCCTTACAAGTTATTTTATCTCTGGATTTTGTGTTAAAATAAGTTCTATGTACTGTTTATTCACCTACTCATCCTCACCACCTTACCTGGCACTGACATTAGCTAATAGGTCCCGTTCCAGTAGTGGGAACATGTGTAGTAGGACGCCTGATACTCCCCTCACTTTCCTCCTTGTCTCTTATAGGTGTGGTATGTGTCCCTGGCTCTTTCCAAGGATCTTACTCTCCTGTGGATTAAACAGATCAAGGCTATTCTGTGGTATTGCTGTGAGTTTCTTCAGCAGCTGAAGGTAAAAAGAAACCTGTCAATGTGTCATTCTCTGGAACCTTCAGTGTATATTTCTAGTCAACATCCTTCCTTCATTGGTTTTAGCTTTGGAGAGCTATCATTCAGGGTCCAGTAAAGAATTATTGTTGATCCACTGTTCTGGGAGAGAGCAAGATAGATCCTGTTATCAATGTGAACCCTTCTTTAGTACTATTGTTTAGTACTTTAGTATTTTTGAGCACTGACTGCATTTGCCATTGTCTCAATACCAGGGAATCCTGTCTTCCTTCTTGTTCTTTCAATGCAATAAATACTCTATGATTTATATTACTATATTCGTCAGGCCTTTACCGGAGCTGACATAGAGAAACCCAACATGAGCAAGGTTGGTAATGCAACAAGCTAAATAGGAAAGAACATTTTGTTACAGAATGTGTTGTAAAACTTGACAGCTGGAAATGACTAAAGCTTAGGACTCGCAGGTTCTTCTTCTCCTTTTCTCTTATCTCTATTCCCTTTTGGAGGCCCTGCATCCTCTCCTGCTGTCATCATGGCAGTCAGCTGCTCCAGCCTCACATCCACGCTGTCTTGACCAAAGAGAAAGAAGGAGGCCTCCCCTACTTGCTCAAAAATTCGGGAGAACTCTTACCAGCCCGATGGGACACTGGGCTCAAACCTGAACCAGTCAGAGTGGGAAGAGCAAGGTGCTACTGCTCCTGGTCCAGGCTGGTCCTGTTCCTACCCCTGTGCTATGCAATGGTAAAAGGAGTGTGAGCAGAGACAAAGAGCAGCCTTTCGACTTTGCACACAGAGAGGGAGAACCTTCAGGGACAAAGGCTTTTCAAGGACTCAGGTTGTACCTGAGTGCTGGAGCAAATGTCCCCAAACTCCACCCCATCCCAACTATTGGGGTACTCATGAAAGGCTCTTAGTCACAACTCACCCAAGACAGTGAGTTAGTGGCAAGCCACAGGCAACCTGCCGGGCAAGGAACCAAGGCATGGAGATGTGGTCTTCACACTGTGGTCCTTGGTGTGAAGGTAAAACCCTGAGGTTTTACCAGAATGCCCTGGGCCAGGCGAGCAGATTACTCCCCTACCTCCACTCAGGCCGGGCAGATCCTTTTTCTTGCTTTTTGTATTTATATCCCCTAAGAGTTTCTCTTTGAGAACAGGTTCTGCTAGTCTGAAAAAGTAAGAATAGTTTGTGTGTAGAAGCAGATATTAGGAGAAAAGAGCACCAAGCCTGGAGCTCAGTGCTAGTGCGTTGATTGCCCACTCGTCCCTGGTAAAATCACTTCCCTTCTCTTATTCCCCATGAGTTTAGGGTTTTGAGCTGATGGGCTCCAGGCTCCATTCCTGGTTTGTGTGCTGTAGGTCTGTGAGCCTGGAAAGCAGTCATGCATTTTGCCTGACTTTTGTGAAAAAGTGAATAATCATAATAGTAACCAACAATATATGAAGCTCTCCATGTGCTGGGCATAAGGTTAGTGCTTATGTGCATTAATCCATTTATTCTTCACAACAACCCCACAAGGAAACCATGTTACTATTCCTAGTCAACAGATAATGAAATCTGGCACAGAAACTTGCCCAAGATCACACAGCTAATAAGCAGTGAAGCAAGAAGTCAGAGTCTGGTAGGGCTCAATTGCCTTTCTACAGTTGCTGCAATGTGCAGGCACAGACAAACATACGCACATGTGGTAGTCCAGCTCTGACATCCTACTTCCCAAGAGCGGTTGGCGCTGCATTCCCAAGAATGGTTGCATGGGTAGGCACTAGCATGGTGAAATCCCCATCATCTGACTCCACAATGGTCATTCCCCGAGAGAGAAAGAGAATTCAGTCCTCGTTCGGTTATTCTAGTCAGAGTGCCCTAGAAAGTTGTAAAATGGGTGTTTACTGCCTGGGGTTGGACAGTAGAGTCTTAATCTTCCTCTTTTTACTGTTTCCAGCCTGAAATCTTACAAGACTCCAAACTCATCACACTGTACCTTACCATGCTTGTCACCTTCACAGACACTTCCACATGGAAAATTCTCCGAGGGAAAGGTCAGTGGGACTTGCTTCAAAATCCAAATCTCTCCTGACTTGCATTTGCATAGAGGATGGCTCTTAAGCAGCATTCCAACCACAAGCCTCAAGGAAGGCTCTGAGACCACACAGGTGCTCTTGGAACTTCCAGTAGACGACCCAGCAGGATCCAGAGTGTGGCAGTATTGTGTGTTACACTCGCTCTTGTTCAAACTTATAAAGGCGCAATTCTTCTGATCTCATTTTTATAATTCCCACAGCACCTCAGCCTGTCAATGATAACGTTCATTTATGCTTTGTCACTTCATTTGAAAACCATTAAGCAGCAAATAATTCTATTTTGCCCATAAAATTTATATTGTAAAGCTACCTTCCTATTACATATTTCATATATTCTTTTTTATTCATCCAGTCTGTATGCCAGGCTCTGTATCCCCACAGGTATGGGAGATTTGGTGATGAGAAAACCAGAAAAGACCACTGTGCTCTAGGGATTTAGGGTGCTCTCATCCTCACAGAATTTAGAGTCTAGAAATATTAAGTTACACATATGGGGTTGTCCCTCCATTTTTGCAAGTTCCTTATCCATGGGTTCAGCCAACCAATCATGGATCAAAATATTTGAAATTTAAAGAAGTGCCTGTACTGAACATGTAGAGACTTTTCTAGTCATACCTGAATATATTTTAACAAATATGTATCATTTACATTGTATTAGTTATTATAAGTAACCTACAAATGACTTAAAGTATGTAGGAGGAAGTATATAGGTTCTCTACAAATACTACATTTTATATAATGGACTTGAGCATCCATGAATTTTGATACAAATTCTGGAACCAATTCAGACAAGTGCTGTATCTTAAGATGCATCCCTACAACTGTAATGAGTATGGGAAGTGCTTGGAAGGAAGCGCTCTAAGGAATGGGAGTATTCATTAGGATTGGAGAAGCTTCCTTGGCCTAGGGCTCAGTCTCCCCTGCAGAAGTGATGTCTGAGCTCAAAACTAAAGAGAGAGGGAGTGTGCACAGTAAAGCAGGGAGAGACTGAAAGAAGAAGAGGCTGTATATGCAAAAGCTCCAGATGAGCAAGGAGGGTTTATTCTAAACATTGTCCTAGACTCTGGCAGGGATCTAAAAAATTGTTGAGCCAGGTATGGTGGTGCATGCTTGTAATCCCAGCACTCCTTAGGCTGAGGCAGGAGGATTATCATGAGTTCAAGGCCAGCTGGGCTACATAGTGAGTTTATTGCTAATCTGAACTACTTAGTGAGACACTGCTAAAAAAAAATAATAAAAAATTAAATAAAAAATTGTTGAATTCTGAGCCCTACAGGAAACTCACATCCCAGTGGACAAAGGAGCCATCTAGGGAGAGTAGAAAGTACCATGCCCTAGGAGGGAGTTGAAAAGAAATTCAAGAGCTAGGAGGCCAGCTACATTCCTTCTCACTGGGGGAAAGAAAGGGCCCAGCACCCAAGAAGTGACACTTGAGCCAGTCCCTCCAGAACAGATAGAATCAGGATAAACAGAGCCTCCCTGTGTGTTCAGACGTGACGGAGGGGAGCAGGGAGCCAAGCCAGTTAGTGTCACATTTCTTTACAGTCCTGGGCCTGGGGCTAATTTTCTGTCCAAGTTAAACAGGTGACATTATGGCAAGATTTTTTTCAAACTTTTTTCTTCATTTAGGAGAGAACCTTCGACCTGCCATGAACCACATTTGTGCAAATATAATGGGACATCTCAATCAGCACGGATTTTATTCTGTGTTGCAGGTATGTGATGCCACCCCCTGAGATGTGACATCCCACTCTCCAACACCCGGTTAGATTTTTACACTGGTTTGAGCACATCTGGTGCCCTCACATAGAAGCACTTCCTTTAGGAAGAGTTTGATGCCTAGTGTCCTCTCCTCCTTTCCCCTGCCTTAGGTCGCCAGTGGCTTGGGGAAACAGACAGTGGCATTGGGATCCCTGTAACGAGGGTGATACAGTTTCAGCTGCAAGGGTGATCCATGCTCTTGAAATTTAAACTCAGGAAGGTCTCATGTCTTGTCCCTTCAGGTTTCTTCTTCATTGTGTCTGGAATTACATTTCTAGCTCTCTGTCCTCCAGCAGCCTTCTGTCCACTCCACATCTTATTGTGCTGGATTGGACCCGCGGGAATTCTTTGATGCCTGGTTGCTGTTTAAAAGCACTGTGGACTTCTTGGGTTTGAGAAGTAGTGTTGATGTCCTTCTGCCTGGCCCTGCAATGGGCTCTTTCCTGATTTGGTTTCTTGTTGTGCATGCAACAACTCTGTGAGGTAGTGTGAGGGCAAAAGTGATCTGTCAGCAATTTATCTCAGCAGAGGAATCCCCTGCCTCATACTGCAACTACGAACTGCTTCTCAATAACATGGTCTTGAAATTTAAGTGAGGTATTCTTGTTATTAGTTGATGATTTTTTTTTCCTGAGCTACACCCCCAGACCTTTTCATTTTTTGTTTTGAGACAGGATCTAGCTAAGTTGCCTGGGGCTGGCCTTGAACTTGTGATCCTTCAGTCTCAGCCTCCTGAGTGTGCACTGTGTGCCTAGGTTCTTTTTCTTTCTTTGAGACAAGTTTTCGCTATGTTACCCACACTCTTCTAGAACCGCTAGGCTCAAATGATCCTCCTACCTCAGCCTCCTGGTACCTGACACCACAGGCACTTGCCCTCAAGCCCAGCTTTCAATTGTTAGGTGTTTTTTTTTCTAAAACTGTTTATTAATACAGTATTTAAGGCTGAGCATAGTAACACATTCCTGTAATTCCAGCATTTGGGAGCTGAGGCAGGAGGATCACCATGAATTCAAGGCAAGCCTGGACCCCATAGTGCATTCAACCTACATAGTGAGGCTCTGCCTCAAAAAACAAACAAAAGAAGGCCAGGGATTTAGCTCAGTGGCATAAGCGCCTCCCTGGCAAGCGTGAGGTCACGAGTTCAATCCCTGGTACCAAAAAAAAAAAAATGCTGCTCACTAGGCATGGTATGTTATGTTACCAGGTGCATGTTTGTAATGCCAGTATGTGGGAGGCTGAGGCAAGAGGATTGCTGCAAGTTCAAGGCCAGTCGGGGCTACATAGTGAGACCCTATCTCAAACAGAATAAATACAATTTTTTTTAAAAGAGCAATATAATATTTAAAGTAAGGAAACAGTAATAGACTAAGACTCGATATCTAATTTTTCCTTTTATTTCTTACAATACTTCCTTCTGTTTCTTAATATACAAACTGCTACAAACTTGGTATTGTCCTCTGACCAATTGAATGTTCTTTTCAGATATTACTGACCCGAGGCCTGGCCAGATCCCGGCCTTGTCTGTCCAAAGGCACTTTAACAGCCGCCTTTTCTCTAGCATTACGGTAAGAAACTCAGTTTTCTGTCTGTACCCCTGAGTACTTTTGCAGCATGATCTGAGGGAAAATACTCAAAATGAATTGTGTTCATGCTGCCAGTGGCCAGATGCAATCACTTTTCCCCTTGAGTTCTTCACTGACCAAATAAAGGAAACCTAAAGCTTACAGACACTCAGCCAAGGGCAAGGGAGAGATTAAGGGCATCGTGTTAGAGCACAGACTGAATGCTGGAATAGGGAAGAGCAGCAAGGATGTGGTATTTGCTTTCACATGATCAGTTTGTTGGTGGACAGTACCTAAGAAACAAAGAGTTCCTCGTAGGGTTCTAAGAACTGTCAAAAGGCAAAATGTGTGCTTTAGTGGGTCCAAATATTCATAAACTATGGAGGCGATGGCTGACTTGGGAGGAGATTAGTAAGAACTCCTGGAGGAAAAGGTGCCATGGTCAAGGCCATGTGGGAAGAGCCACCTGTCCTGCCACACCTGCAAATCCGCAGCACACCTTACTGTTGGAAGCACTGAGACCAAGTTCTGTGGTTGTCACAAGAGCCCTTATGCTTGTTCATGTGATGCTGGCCCAAACAGATCCAAACATGGACCACCCCAGCCTCGTTTCTGGATGGTGGAACGTGCCTGTTAGTATCCCCTGGAGTCATTTTCTGTGGAACCATTTGGAAAGCAGTAGTTAGAATAGTGGTGGCAAAGCTACGGCACCCCTGTTGTTTTTCTTTTGAGATGAAAGATGTTAATGTTGTTGGGGTTTATTTGTTTGTTTTGTTTTTTTCTCCTAAACTAAAACTTCATTATTCAGGTTTAATGGCAGTGTTGGCAGTTTGTGGTAAGTGGCTTTTAGGTTGTAGTTTGGGCACTGGTCTCCATCACTGGGTTAGAGCATGTGCTAGCAAGCACTTTCTGTGAAGACCCCGGTAGTAGACACTCTCAGCTAGTGGCCATATGACCTCTGTGACACCTACTCTTCTGCTGCTATAGTGAGAAAACAGCCATAGTGAATACAAACAGTCTCAGGTATAGAATTTTTCATGAGTCACTGTAGACACAGTCATATCTAATAATTTTACCACATTTCTTCTCCTTTTAAGACTATCACAAAAGGGCCGGGGATTTGGCTCAGCGATCTAAGTGCCTGCCTGACAAGTATGAGGTCGTGAGTTCCATCCCCAGTACCAAAAAAAAAAAGTCTGTAATAGCATCCATCATTCTTCTAAGTATTGGATCCCATCAGTCATTTACTAAGGTCAGGCTCTTCTAAAGCTTTTTTTTCTTAAACAAACATAGCTGAACACAACCAAAATCCTTTAAAGGGGCCGAGGATATGGCTCAGGAGTGCAAAAAAAAAGGTCTATTAAAACAAGGTATTCAGGGCTGGGATTATAGCTCAGAAGCATAAGGTCCTGATATCGATTCCTGGTACCAAAAAAATAAAATTAAAAATAAGTAAAACAAGATGTTCAGTGGTGTCATTTTACTGGAATATAGTGAAAATCTATAAAATCAGAAATGATCTGTTCAGGTTTAAGCACTAAATTCTGAAATGTGATTGGCAATATTCAGTCATGTTCAAAGACTTTATAAACATAAACTGACTTTTTTGAGACAGGATCTCACTCTGAGCTCACTGTGTAGCCCAGGCTGGCCTCGAGCTTGCAGCCATCCTCCTGCCTCAGCCTCCCAAGTGCCAGGATATAGGCATGCACCACCACACCTGGCTGCTAACTGACTCTTAACCACATTCTTTCAAGTCTTTTTTTATAGATGAGGAAGCTAAGGCTCAGCGAATTTAAACCACTTGCTTTTGGTTACACACCAGGGAGTGGCTGGGATAGGAATTAAGCCCACACCGTCTGACTCTAGAGTCCATATTCTTTGCTCCTTACACTTGCCTCACATACCGGACACATTTTTTGTAGTCAAGAACAATATATATATCTTGAATAAATGACATATGGGAACCTTTCCAAACTCATGCTGTTCCTCAGACCACCAGGGCATCTATTATCTGAGCCCCTTGCCAGCCCAGGTACCCTGCCACATACTCACTAGCCCTGGCTTCTGTTTCCCTTGTGTGCCTCCTGCACAGCGGGTGCTATACTCTGCATAACCACTACATTTGATTCATCACCCTTTTTCATCAAGAGGGCTGAAGAGCAACAACTACAACTAAGCTAAAGAGAGATTCTGATGATCCCTTGCTAGAGAAATAGGTAACATTAGACAGGAGTGTTTGGGGTGTGTGTGACCTGCGACAGGTCTCCTGTGAGGCGCCCCTGAAGTTCACATGGCATCCTCGCTCCTGGCCACTCCTATCAGTCAGGCTAAGTTACCTGTGGGCATAGCCCAGGGTGGAATCCTTCGGTTCCTGTGAGAGTCCACAGAGAATGCACTGCCCTTTTAGGCCCCTCTCATGATGCGAATGTGAGGGAACCAGTTGCCTCACGTGTAGAAAACAACTGGATTCTCTCAGCGTGCTCATCTCAGATTGCTTTGTTGCTCAGCCTTGTGAAGGTAGACAGGTGCTTAATGCTGAGAGTTTGAGCATTTCAGCCTGCTAAAGTTTCCTTGTCTCAAATATAGTATTCTTGTAAGCAAAAGTGTACGATAGGAATTCCAATAGTGTGAATATCATTAACACTGCACACATTAGCTAGAAACCATTTTTTCCCTGTAAGTTCATGTTATCTTTTCCTTGCATGGTCTCTGAGTGATTATTTCTTTAAATGACATCTTTATTAAAATGTAACTCACATTATCATATATTTCATGATATGCGTAGTATATTCACAGAGCTGTGTAACCCTCACCACTGTCCAATTTGGAAATATTTTCATTGCTCCAAGAAGAACCTCTATCTCCATCAGTCATCATATTCCTTTGTCCTGTCCCTCAACCTCTGACAACAACTAATCTACTTTCTGTCCCTTTGGGCTTGCCTGTTTCTCATCATTTCACATAAACAATGCCATATAATCATGATCTTCTGTTACTGCCTTTTCTTATTTTACATAACATGTTCAAGCTCAACTGTGTTGTTGGAAATTCATTCCTTTTTATGGCCAAATAATCCATTGTATGGTTATTCCACATCTGAGTTGTTTCCATTCTTTGGCTGTTACGAATTTTGTTGCTATGAACATTTATATACAAGTTTCTGTGTAGACATATGCTTTCATTTCTCCTGGGTGTATTTCTAGGAGTAGAATGGCTGAGTCATGGATGCTTAACTTTTTGAAGAACTGCCAAACTCTTTTCTAAAGTGGCTGTGCTATTTTGTAATCCCTTCAGGAGTATATGCAAGTTCCAGTTCTCCACATCTTCACCAACACCTGTTGTCTGGTTGTTTTGTTTTGTTTTTGTAGCCATCCTAGTAGGTATAATGTGGTATCTCATTGTCATTTGATTTGAAATTCCCTGATGGTTAGTGATGTTAGCCATTTTTTGTGTGCTTATTAACCATTTGTATATTTTAAGAGAAGTGCTGATTTAGGTCCTATGGCTGTTTTACAGTTGGGTTTTCTTTTATTACTGAGTTGTGTGAGTTCTTTTTACGTTCTGGATATAAGTTCCCTAAGATACATAATTTGAAAATATTTCCTCTCACTCTGCAGGTTGCCTTTGTACTTTTTTGGTAGTATCTTCTGAATCACAAAACTGTTTTTTTATAAAGTATAATTTATCTGTGGTTTTTTTTGTCTGTTGTGCTTCTGGTATCTTACCTAAATCATTGTATAATTTAGACTTATAAAGACCTCTGTGTTTTCTTCGGAGAGTTTTACAGTTTTAGGCTGCATACAGTGGCATGCAACTGGCCTGTAATCCCAGCACTGCCAAAAGCTGAGGCAAGATCCCAAGTTCAGGTCCTGCCAGAATAACGTAGCAATAGCCTATCTCAAAATAAAAGTGGCTGGAGATGTAGTTTAGTGATAGCCATATCTAGATTTAATCGCTAATATGGGGGGGGCAGATTTTATAGTTATAAAAGTAGCATTTAGATCTGTGACCTGTTTTGAGTTGATTTTGGTATATGCTGTGAGATAGAGGTAATTTTAATATTTATCTTTTTTTGATTATGGAAGTAATACATACTTATTGCAGAAAACCTTTTACTTCTTTTTTGTAAAGCACAAAAGTATAAAGAAGAAAAAAATATTTTTTAATTTTTTTTTGCAAGCAGATACATTTTTTATCTACCTTTCCAATCTTTTTTGTGTTTACATATTTGTAAATGCTAGTATCAAAATGCTATACATATTTTGAAATAAACTGCTTAATTCAAGTATGCATTATGGATGAATTATCAAGTGGACATTTTGGTAAACACCATTCAATTTGAAGATTCAGCTGCAGTTAAGGTCCTCCAGAAGTCCTGTTCCTCTCCTCTTTATGTCTTTGGTTGTGTGTGTGTGTGTGTGTGGGTGTGGGTGTGTGTGTGTGTGTGTTTTACAGTTTAGTACAGTGGGCATTTTCTCATGTCAGTAAAACTTCAAAACTGATTTTTCTTTCCTTTTTTTTTTCTTGTTTTTGCATGTGTGTGTGTATAATACTTAGGATTGAACGTAGGACTGCTGCTCTGTGCTACATCTCCAGCCCTTGTTTATTTATTTTGAGACAGTCTTACGAAGTTGCTGGGCTGCCCAGTTGTGGCTCCAAGTTGTGATCCTCCTGCCTCAGCCTCCCAGAGTGCCGTGATTACAGGCATATACCACCACACCCAGCCAAAACTGATTACTCGTAGCTCTGTAGGCTCACATCATATGACATTAGTGTCATGGACTTAACCGTTCCCCTGGTGCATGTCCCCATTTCAGCCTGTCATTTTACTAGAAGTCCTGTGTAGCATAATTTCTAGGAGCTAACGGGCTCTGTCAGGATCACTCTGTAGTGAACCTATCTGAATAAGTGTTTCTGTCTGTGTCCAGCCCTGTGATTGCTGCACAGTTTTCAGACAACCTGATTCGGCCATTCCTCACCCACGTCATGTCTGTGCCTGCCCTCGTGACTCACCTCAGTGCAGTGACCCCCGAGGTAAGTGGACTTTGTGAATTTCCCCAAAACTCCAAATCAGTGTTTGGGGTTTTTTTCTTCTCAGAATTTAAAAGATAAAATGATTTCTCTGCTAACTCTCACTCCTTCCTCTGCTTTTCTTCTAAGCCAGTAGCCACTGTGGGCACACTTAATGTTAGCAGCCCAAAGAAGCAGGTTCTCATTTTTGTCCTTTTTCTCCTGTGTGCTTGATAGCACATCCCACATAACTAGGGGCAATCTATAAACAACCAAGTTCATGCCACAATGGGAAACTGTTCATGTCAGTTTCCACCTTAACAGTCTCCCATTGTCTCACTGCAGCGTCTCACTGTCTTAGAATCTCATGACATGCTTCGTAAATTCATCGTATTTTTAAGAGATGAAGATCGATGTCTTGACATATGTGAAAATTTAGAAGGATGCCATACACTGTGTGTAATGGGTGAGTATCAGTGTCTGGAATTTGATTCTGGCCAGCAGAGGAAGCCCAAATCTTGCTTTTCACCTGCTTAGAGATTATGCATTGTTTTTAGTAACAGTTTGAAGTGCTTACCATAAAAAACACGTATCAAGACAGTTAAACATGTGAAATCAAAAATGATATGGAAACGATCCTGGAAAGCTAGTTACGTGACTCTAGGTGGGCATTCAGTTTCAACTTTTGGCCTTCTGGCAGCCAAGGGAAAAATGAAAATGTGAGTTGCCTGGATAATTTATATTTCAGGAGGAAAAGAAAGGGGACCTTTCTGTGGAGCTTAGATCAGAACAGCACCTGCTTTAACTGTTTCATAATGTTATCATTTTTGACGGAAGGGTTTATGGGTAGAATTATTTAGAAACAGTGAAGGTGCATAATTCTCATTGCCTAATGAAAAGAAATTCAGATGGAAAAAGTTCTTGTGACTAAATTGTAAAGGGAGTATCTACAAGAGTCTTTCACTCAAGGGGTAAGAACAAGATGTTATGCTAAGTAAATATTACCATACCTTTGTGAGGCTGCCATTTTTTGTGTTTTTTAATATGTAATACTGTTGCAGTATTGCAGATAAGGAAACAGATTTAAGAGGTAGGTTGAGGGCCATGCAGTTCATCTACCACAGTGCCAGGACTGGAAGTTAGGTTGGCCTCCTTCTTACTCCTGCACCACACCGTGGTCTTCAGCGCTGGCAGGCGCCCCTCACGTGGACTCTCCTCCTGCACATACACTGTGGCGGCCTAAACCACAGAGCGCAGGGCTCCACCTTCTCTCTTTATAGGCAACATCCTACAGCTGGGCTCCCTCAGCCCCCAGGTGTTAGAGGAGGAGACAGATGGGTTTGTGAGCTTGCTCACCCAGATGCTGTGCTACTGTCAGAAATACGTGTCCCAGAAGAAATCCAACCTGACCCACTGGCACCCTGTCCTCGGCTGGTTCTCCCAATCTGTGGATTACGGGTAAGCACGGCTGTCAGTCTCGCTCCCTACCACTTCCCCTTCTTCCTTCCAGCTTTTGTTATTTTGTTTCTTAGAATAAAAATAGTGTATATTCATTGTACAAAATAGAAATAAGACCCAAAGGAAATAAAAACCATCCTTCCATCTCTTCAAATGTTGATACTCTTTTACAAAAATGAGCATAAGATTTTTTGTTTTATGAAGTAGTACTCAGCCATAAAGAAGGATAAACTGGAGACTTTAATAGGTAAATAGATGCAACTTGAGACCATACTCATTAATGAAATAAGTAAGACACACATGTAAACATGTTGTCTCATTAGTGTGAGAAGCTGAAAGGAACAACCTATGTATATTTGTGTGTATAGGTATATTAAAAAAAAATAGCTAAGATTGTTACACTGTTGATTTCTCTTGAGTTCACTGAAGAAAAAGATTTGTGTCAGTATTATTCAGACAACTGAATGCAGATGTCTTGTGCTCTGGGTGAATGATTTGGGGATGACAGTGTGCAATGTATGTACCACTGTTGCCCCTGGTTGACATGTTTGGAAAATTTTGTTTTAGTTTTTGTTCTTTCTTTCTCTTTTTCTCCTTGAAATAAAATGGATTTGAAACAAACAAAAAAAAAACCTGGCAATCCAAAAAAAAAAAAAGATTTTACATTTTATTCTTTTCATTATTAAGTTACATACCTCATCTAGCGATATTTCTTTCTTCAGTATCCCTTTCATCGATTTTTCACTCTATTTTGGAGATGTTAAAACAAGACAGATAATTCAAAGGGATTCAGAGTTACCCCAGATCCTTTTCAAGAAATAAAATACAAACTTTAAACATTTTAATTGAGAACTCAGAAGTGTAAGAAAACTATGGATCAGGTAAGGCAACATCAAGAACATGAGAGGAGTGTTCTGGGCTGAGATGAAGCTAAAGTCACTGACATCTAGCCTTTTTCAGTCAGGTGTCTGCTAGGGTGTGGGGTCCCTAGCAGGTGCTGGAGGTCAAAGAAGGAAATCCCTAGATTTGTTCCCTTTTCCTTGTACCTAAGTGACATCCTTGAGTCCTGTCTATTTTAAAACACTTGCTAGGACAGCCCACCCATGATGTGGGCTTGGAGTCCAGAGGAGTATTGGAGGACAGGGTCGGGCAACACAGCCCCTTCGTCGATGGTAGGGTCTCAGCTCCTGCCTGTTCCCTGGATGCCTTTGGACAACTTGCTTCTCCTCAGCTTTCTCATCTGAAATGAGACAGTCATCAGAGTGCCTCCAGAAGGGTCAGATGAGACCATGAAAGGGCCCGCTGCTAGGCCTAGTGTGTGTTCTGTAGGTAGAGGCTGTTACCGTCCTGACAATGTACCAAGAGCCAGTTTAGGATCTGAGCAATGTCAGCAGGTTCCAGGAATGAGAATGATGCTGGAGTACAGCCTAGAGAGGTGGGAGGATAATACCCCAGAGGCAAGGAAATGCTGCGGAGGCACTGAGTCAGCTAGATCTGGGCTCACAGCTGCAGGTCAACCAGAAGGCGGACAGCCCGGCCAGCGTAAAAAGGCTTTTGTCCATCTAGCAATAGGGAGCTGTCCCCAAGATGTCTGACCCATAGAATTTATGGGTCTGGGAGAGCCAGGAACACTCATGGCAGCTCAGGAAGTTTGGGTGCAGTGAATGCCAGATAGATTCAATACCTTCAGTATCCCCAGCCCTCAGCAACAGTTTATTGGTTCTGTTTCTTATTGTTCTTATTATGTTCTCTGCTGTACTGAGTGCCAGACCTGAGCTGTACCTCCAAGCAGACGGCCTACTGGGAAGTAGAATAAACTGTCCCTAGTCAGGCGGTGGTGGAGCTGACAGGCCTGTCTCCTGCTCTCCTAGCCTCAACGAGTCAATGCACTTGATCACCAAACAGCTGCAGTTCCTGTGGGGAGTGCCTCTCATCCGCATCTTCTTCAGTGACATCCTGAGCAAGAAACTGCTGGAGCACCAGGAGCCAGCACCCACGCAGCCGACATCCCCACAGAATGTGCTTCCAGTGAAAAGTGAGTGGCCGAGCCAGCCTTCCAGGGCTCCACTAGGCTCAAGGCAGCTCCTGACTCTTCCATGTGGATGTTCCACTGTCTGCCATGCACTGACTTTTCCTACAGAGACTCCGAGGCTTCTTCAGTCAAGTCTGTGTTTAACCAGACAGTGAGGCCAGGGAGATGCAAATCAGTGATCGTGTGCATAGACTCTCCACAGATGCCTCTTCCTTACGGGCCATGTGACTGCATCTGAGCTTAGTTTGGCCATGAGCTTTGTAGTAGACACAGTGAAAAAGGTTGTGTGGACCTTTTCTCACTACCAGAAAAAGACCTGTTTCAGGGGATATGGTATTTTGCTAAGTTTTCATCATAAAATGAACCCCACGTTGGGGGTTCTCATAAGGAAGCCGCTGAGTCACAGAGCAGTCCAGCACTTCAGCAGCACCATTCCTGCAGGGTCAGAAGTGAATATCATGAAAAATTTTCTTGTTACCCACTCTGAACAAAGTTAAGGAACATGACATGATAGCACACACCTGTAACCCAAACATTCTGGGAGGCTGAGGCAGGAGGATCACAAGTTCAGCCCCAGCCTGGGTGACTTAGCAAGACACAGTGTCAAAAATACAAAATGAGAAGGGCTGTGAATATAGCTCAGTGTGAAGGCCATGGATTCAATCCCTAGTACAGAAGAGAGAGAGAGTAGGCTGGCAGGCAAAAGGGCAGAAAAGACAGACAGACAGGGTAATGCCAGGAATATGTAATCAGTGGAGTATTCCACCTGCAGCAGGTTTTCAGCTGCAGGGTGGGTTTTCTTTTGCAACTCATACATTGCATAACTGTCTTCTAGATGACAGTGAGTATGGGCTCACCAGATAAAACTTCAGCAGGCTATAAGTGAGAATGCTTCAAACAGACATAGCGTGTTCATAAACAAATGTTAAACCTTGAAGGTGTTACATTTCACTTCCCTCCAAAAGCAGAGAAAACTGAGACTGTGCCTTTCACTCTTCCTCTAATGTAGTCCCCTGAATTTTTACTTTTGTGACTTCTGAAATTAGCTGGCATAGTAGAAGAATCACATGTTAAAGATGAGTGTGCTGGTTCGTTCTGAGAGATTTTCTGATATTCTGAAGAGGTTGTTAGGTTATACCAGAAAACCCTACCATTAGTTGACCTTGAACTCGTGGTGACCCTCCTGTCTCATCCTCTGGGGTGCTGAGATTACAGGCATGTGCCACCATGCCCAGCCCCTAAAGAAATGTCTTGAGTCCATGCAGCTGGCCCTGTCTGTGAATGTGGACTTCTGTTGAAATGTTTTCCCTTGACCTGGGTGGACCTGGTAGATGGCTGAACTTTCGCTTTTTTTCCTCCCTGCCAGGTCTCCTGAAGCGTGCATTTCAAAAGTCTGCATCAGTTCGCAATATTCTCAGGCCTGTCGGCGGTAAGCGTGTTGACTCTGCGGAGGTCCAGAAGGTTTGTAACATCTGTGTCCTCTACCAGACCTCACTGACGACTCTGAGCCAGATCCGCCTGCAGATACTTACAGGTTTGGCTTCCCAAAGCTGCAATGCCCATGTTTGAAATTCAGCAGTTTTCCTTAGTAAAACTTGACCTTTTATTTTCCTATGGTCTATTTGACTTACTTAGAAAGTTGATTTTGAAGGAGGATAGTTTTTTAATTCTTCTTTTTAAGAGATTGGTAGACTTCCTTTAAGTAACTCAAGCCAACCTCAATCAGGGCATTTCTATTTTGTTCCTTACCTGACTCCTGTTTTATTTGTGAATACAGTTTTTAAAAGTTATGTTTTCTGAGTAGAAAACTAGGAAAATAGGCAAAAACAAAACAAAACACCACTCTTCATCCCACAACCCACACCTGTTCCTGAGCACATTACACACGTAATATAAATATATTTAGACTGACATACACCATTTTATCCTCCTTTTCCATTGATCACTTTACAGTTATTTTATAATGTGAGCAATCCTTCAGAAACCTCTTTTTTATTGGCTGCATGGTATCTCATCTCGTGGATATGCTAAACATTTTCCTTTTTAGCTGAGCAAGGAAGAAAGTCCCTCCTATGAGCACAGAATTAGACATAGAGGGCTTTTGAATTGCAGTGCAGGAGTCATTGGTATGAACTGATATTATGAGTACAAAAGGTCCCTGAAAACTGAAAGCCAGTCACTACATAAAAACTTAACAACTCTGCATTGTACATTTTTTTAAATCTTAAAATACTGCTTCCTCTGCCTTTCACACCTACTCATTCTTCAAATACCTGTGTTTGCAAAGCACGGAGGATTGAGAGGTGAACAAGCTAAGTCAGGTCTCTGCCCTCAAGAGGATTCTATTCTAGTAGTGGGGAGACACCAATGTGTAAGCAAAGAGTAGATCACCTAAAATGATGAACACCTTGAGAAACTGAAAATAAGGAGAGTCAGTGTTGGCACAGACTAGAGCAGGCTTTCCCAGCTTCAGCAGTCTTGGCCTTTTGGGCCAATAATTCTTCATTGTAGGGGCTAGCTGTGCAGTGTAGGGTATTTATCGGCCCCTGGCCCAGTAATACCTTCCACCGAGTTGTGACAGCCAAACATGCTTCTGGACATGGCCAAATGAGTGGGATTTGGCAAAATCATCCTAGTTGAGACTCGTTGGCCTAGTGATAGTAATGAAGATGGAAATGGGGAGGTTTCAAATGTGTTTTAGAGGTACAGTCTCTGGCCTTACTGGTAGATTAGATTTGGGAGCATAATGACTAAAGTTTTCAAAAATGATGCTTAATTTTTGGCCCAAACTCCTGTGTGGATGGTGGTGTCATTTGCTAAGCTGAGGAAGTACATTTGGGGACATGACTTGCAGGGACTTGAGAGTTGGGTTAGCTGTGACAGGCATAGGCAGAGGTATCGAGAAATCTTTGAGTGTAGTGGCAGTGTAGCATCAGAGAAATGGAGTGCCTGGGACAGGTTCCCAAAAGAGACAAGAGGGAAGGGAGGACACCAAGCCAGATGCTTCTCAGCACCTGAAAGTTCGGCAGCGTCTTGGCTAAGAGGAGTTTGAGGTTCCCACCTGTGTCTGATTTGTCTCATCTAAGTGCATTTTCCCAAGTAAGAGAATCCAAATATAAGGTTTTTGGCCCGACATGAAAGTACATACTTTTACAAATAAAAGGCTAATCTAAAATGTGTATGTGATATTCAGTCTATTAGTTTAGCTAGCGCACTTACTGAAAAAACAGTATGTCTTTGCTCTCACATTTGCTTATGCTCCTTCTATGCCCTGGTGGCTCTGGAGCTCTTCTGGTCCTCTGGCCTCTCCCTCCAAGGCCCCGCATTCCCACTTTTGTCTCTGTTGAGCCAGTGTTTATGGCTGTGACTATTCCTGTCTACACCATGGGTAGCATGTAATGTGAGGACAGTTGTTTTTCTTCTTTGTGATCCCCACAATGTAACTACTGTTTCTTTTTTTAACCTGTATTAAATTATGAGGTTTCTGTAGTCTTTGATGTATATAGTACAACATGGGTGACCCAAAAACTTTGAGCTGAGTGCCTTATACCCACCAACTTGATAAAGAAACTTGTATTTTGAAGGTTTCTTTATAACCTTGTCTTCCTCTTTTGAAAGTGTGAGGTCAAACTTTTAGGAGTAATAATTCAATGGATGCTACATTTCTTGGCCTCTTTTACAATTCCTTTAATTCAACTCTAAGCATCCTTAAGTAGCATTGAATTCTCCACATGTCTTCTCCAGGTTATTGTATCGTCACCAAACAGTTCTTCTTTCACAACTAAGTAATTCAGTGTAATGTATAAAATGAGAAGGCTCAAATAGAAGTAACTACTTGCATTTGAAGCATATATTTGCAAATATTGTAAGAGTTCAAATAGAAGTACTTCTCTTCTGAGAAGCATGACCCTGCCATATGTTTAGTAACAGACTTTCTAATCACTATGTATATGCATCATTTGACCTAAAATATGCCAGTGAGGTACCTCATTGTCTGAGGCCTTGTAGCCTTCAGAAAGCTGCCATGGAATGTCCTCTGCTTCACTTTTTGCTTCCCCAGGGTTAGTCTTATGTAATTGTCAGACTATCTCTGCTACAATCTCATTTCTTTCTCATTTTTGATATAAAATAATACAAGTAGTTGAGAGGAAAACGTTGCTAAGTAAGGTTGAGCCTGCAGGATGGTTTAAGGCAGGAGTCAGCTCATGAGTCAAAACCAGCTCTCTTCTTATTTTTGTAAATAAACTTTTATTAGAACACAACCAAATCCATTCATTGACCTCGTGTGTAAGCTGCTTTTCTGCTGCAGTGACTGCGCTAAGCAGTCGTGACTGTTAAACTAAACTTGGTTTGAAGATGCCTCCATACTCTTTGAGTCCTCCCTGGAGGACCTGAACCAAACCCCAACCTAGCAGTCTGTCGCCTTAAACTGCAGGCCACCTTGTCCCACCCAAACCCTGACTTTTAGTTAATGCCTGACTTCAGAGAACACTTTTGTAACAAATAGCTGAGTCTAAGCCAATCATAGCAGCAGTTTTCGATCAACCATGCAGCCAGTTTACCAGAGCACGTTCAAATAAAGAAAATGCTGAGTTATAATAAACGCTGTCTGCCCACTTTGAGAGCAAAACTCTCCAAACCTCTTCTGGCTCTGAGGCTGCACGATGTGTCAGCCATCCTTTGTTTAATTAATCTATGCTAAATTCAATTTGTCTCAAGGTTTATTTTGCAACAGTATCCATCTGGCCCACAAAGCCTACGCCTCTCCAGAAAAACTTGCTGATCCTTGTTAAAACGTAATTACTAACTCACACTGATCTGGGTTCTTTTCCTGGCTCTGATGTTTGTTGGCTGTGTGGTCTTGGACAAATCGTTTAGTTGCTGTGTCCTTCACTTTCCTCCCTTATAAAATGGGGATGACACTGTGCTGGGCAGTGTTCTGCACACCTAGAATCCCAGCTACTTGGGAGGCCGGCACAGGAGGATCAAAAGTTCAAGGCCAGCCTGGCCAACTTAGTGAACCCCTACTTCAAAATAAAAATTTAAATCTTCCCCCCAGGTTCAGTTCTCAGGGTTGGGGGAAAACAATGGAATGACATTGGGTTTCACAAGCAGAAAGCAGGCAATGCATGCCAGATGTCTAAACGGGTATCTGACACACAATGAGCACCTACTGAACGTTAGCTGTTATTATCATTGTGATTCTCAGGGTGATAATGCTTTTCCTAATTATGCCTTCTTCTCATGCACATTAAATGATCAATAATGGATTTAAGTGTTTTGTTTTCCCAGTGAAAAGGAGAAATAGCAGAGGAGATGGAGTTCCCAACCTGAAGCTTGAATTTCTCTGTCTTTTTCCAGGTCTCACTTACCTTGATGACCTGCTGCCCAAACTATGGGCATTTATCTGTGAACTGGGGCCCCATGGGGGGCTGAAGCTCTTCTTGGAATGCCTGAACAATGACACTGAAGAGTCCAAGCAGCTCTTGGCCATGCTGATGCTGTTCTGTGACTGTTCCCGGCACCTCATCACGTAGGTTGACTGCTGTGGAGCTAAATAGCTTTCTTAGAATCAGAGAGATCAAACCAGTGTCAGGAAGCAAGTAACAGCTGATGATTATTATATATATTAGGACCTTTGTTGACAGGATCATTAGAAGAACTAGAGAAGAGCCAGGCAGGGTGGCACATGCCTATACTCCAGCTACTTGGGAGGATGAGGTAGAATCACTTGCACTCATGAGTTCCAGACCAGCCTGGGCAAAATAATGAAACTCTTTTCTCAAGGGTCTCAAAAAAGAAAGAAAGTGATTGATAGAGAGAGAGAGAGAGAGAGATAACAAGAAAACATTTACAAAGCAGGTAACATGTACTAGATGTTCAGGAATGGTCCCCAGTTATTCAGGGTCAGTACCATTGAGTATGGCATTTGGGGTCTCCTGGAAATGGGTTCAAATCAGAGTTCTGATTCACTGTGCAGGATAAATTACTGGAAAATTTCAGGATCAGAGAGCTAGGGTCCACAACCTGGCTCAACCATTTGCTGTGATGCCCTGGCAAGGGATTCCACCCTGCTCTGAGACTTTTTCCTCATCTACAAATAGGAGTAACAACATCACCTAGGCATGTAGTAAAGATTAAAAGAGATCATTAAGACCAAGAGCTTAGGAAGAGTTTGTTATGTATTGGCTGTGGTATTATCAAGCTGACCTTAGGCAAGTCACTTAACCTCTGTGAGCCTCTGTTTGCTTGTTAGTACAATGAAGGTAATATTACCAGTGTGACAAAGAGTGAGAAAAAGAATGTCAGCTGCTTAGTAAAGTGTCAGGCAAAAGGTGGGATGCTAACAAATTACTCCTTAAACTTACATATTCACTTATATATTTGGTGTTAAGTCCACCTTTTCCCAAAGTATTGGTGAAGAATTATAGGATAGAATGCACCTCAGGCAATTACACGCAGGCTATAAAACCTTGGCAGGAAGGGATTAGGGTGACGTAAGAGGCAGGTTGGGAAAGCATTGAGAAGGAAGTGAACAGGTAGAGGTGAGAGCAGAGTCTGTAGCCCCTCAAATACAACCATTAGCTGCCGAGTCAAAGTGAGTCCCATTCTAAAGTGTATTGAGTTGTTTTAGTAAATTTTCAGCTAGAGCTGTGTCTCGCCTGTTCATTCATCCCTGTCTTCTTTCAGACATCTCTCCACTCATAAATACTTAGCAGGTACTGCGGTGTCTGTCCTGATGGGGGCTAAGGCACCACAGCTCTCTTAGTAAACACAGACAGCCAAGAATCCAAGTGTAGAGCAAGAAACTGTCACAGATCCTTATGAGTAAAAAAAAAAGAAATACAAGTGCAGAAGGTTTTTTCCTTAACTTTTTAAAATTTTTTTACTACAGACAACTTCAGATAAATAGAAAATAAAATAATGAACCTTCACATGCTACCACCAGCTCAGCAGTTTTGCTTCATCAAAGCCCCACTTGCTCTCCTGTCCCAGATTTCTCTGAAGCAAATCTTATATATTATGTTTTACCTGAAGTGTTTAAAAATAGCACTTACTTCTAATCATTATTTATGTTGTCTGAGAAACAGTAAGATCCCGTTATTTTCCATCTCTCAGTAAGAAATTCTGAATAATTTTCTGATTTAGGATCCTTGATGACATTGAAGTTTATGAAGAACAAATTTCATTCAAACTGGAAGAGCTGGTCACCATATCCTCTTTCCTGAATTCTTTCGTGTTTAAGATGATCTGGGATGGAATCGTAGGTAAGGTAAAGGTGTCTACCATTATTTCATTGATGCTAAACCCAGGGAGGCTAAAGAGTTTGTAACGTCAATTGGTTCTGAGCTTTATTGTCTCACAGTTAATAGAAAGCATACATTTATTCTGTACATTATGACTGGAAGTTTTATTTCTTCTCAGATCTCTTAAGACAGTAATGTTACTACAGAAGTCGCATGTCTCACTCTCCCAGGCACCCTTCTGGACTTACATGTAGGTGTCAAAGCTTATTCATGATAGTGGCACAAGCAGCTGCCTGGCAAGCACAAGGTTATGAGTTTGATCCCTGGTACCAAAAATAAAAGCCTTCTTCATGATGATTCCCTTTAACCTGACTCTCCTTTTGAATACTGATACTGACCTTCATAAGGATAGAGTGTGTGCCAATTCAGATGAGAGTCCACCTTGTGAAGTGTTTCTAGTTGTTCAGTACTGAGCTCCTTAGAGTAAAAGAACCTTTGGCTATCATACCATACTAAGCAGCATGAGTGATTGTCTAAGAGGCACCAGGCCTCAGACCTTCAGTACATTCCCAGGGGGCCTTTTAATCCCTCAGTTCCACAGAATCTCAAAGCCAGACAGTTAAGATTTGCTAAAGGCCTCAGGAGACAAGGACTGTCTCCTACCCCTCCACCTCTCACCCCTCTCCACAAATGTGACTCTCCTGCTTGTTTGCTCCCTAGAGAATGCCAAGGGTGAGACCTTGGAGCTGTTCCACTCTGTCCATGGGTGGCTGATGGTGCTGTATGAGCGGGACTGCCGGAGACGCTTTGCCCCTGAGGACCATTGGCTGCGAAAGTAAGTATCAGGCTAGGGAAGGGCAGCTGGGGACCCTGTTATGGCCCATGATGGAAGGCCTTCTCCCCCTCCACCCTGTCCATCCATTTGCCGTGACACACCTGTAAGAACGCAGCAACCTTCCAATACACCAGTATGATCAGAGTTACTTTAGAGCCACAAAGCAAGACTACTCTCAGTGGC
This sequence comes from Hydrochoerus hydrochaeris, assembly GCA_004027455.1. Classification (NCBI taxonomy): domain Eukaryota; kingdom Metazoa; phylum Chordata; class Mammalia; order Rodentia; family Hydrochaeridae; genus Hydrochoerus; species Hydrochoerus hydrochaeris. Next base: position 110,486 of record PVLA01003479.1, read on the forward strand.
TGTTTCTTATCCATCCTGAGAAGAGAAGGTCTTTGAGTTGACCTGAGCCAAGGGATATAACAATTACATGGCAGTTTTTATCAACAGAATGGCCAGAGCCAAAATTTTTTCAGGGTTTTTGTTTTATTTTGTTTTGTTTTGTTGCTGTTACTGTTGTTGGAAATCCTCTGACAATGTCTAAGCAAACTTAAGAGTACAGCATGCTGGCCGTGGTGGCATATGCCTATAATCCCAGCACTCTGAGGATCACATGTTTAAGCAACATAAGAGCTTCATGAGACCCTGTCTCCAAAGTGTAATTAAAAAAAAAAAAAACTAAAAACTTAGGGAAGCAACTCAGGACCAAGGCCCTGTATTCAATTGTATGTACCTCCCCTTGCCAAAAAAAAAAAGGGTCAGCATTGCTGTCAGTGACCTGTCAACTCTCACATAACCTTTGGAACTCTGGCACCAGAACAGGGCCTTGCAGATGCCATAAATGGCCAGTGGGTCTTAGGTGCTGTGGGCCAGTCTGTCGCAGCTGCTCCCTCTGCTCCTATAGCAGGAATGACAGCAGCTATGACAGCAGGAATGACAGTGCATGTGAGAATGAGCAGGTGTGGTAAACTGAGTTCCCATAGAATTTTGCAAAGGCAGGATTTGCCCCTCTAGAGTGATTTTTCTGTTTTAATAATTAGTAACCCATATCTTTTTTTTTTTTTTTTTTTGAGGGATCTCAAACCTAATGTGCTCTTCCAAGAACTTGAAAAGGACCGAAAACGTGCCCAGTTGATCCTTCAGTATATCCCTCACGTCATTCCTCACAAAAACGTGAGTAGCACTCAGAGCTGGGCTCCTAACGTGTTCTTCTATCCCATGTGGTTCTTGACCTGTCATCCTTATGCTTGTAGTTAGAAAAGAACATGTGGCATCACTTACTTTGCAAGCACAGTGCTAAGCTATCTTTTGCTGGAAGGTTCGCACTAGGTGCTGGGGCTGCAGAGATGGAGAAGGAAATGTGAATTCAGGTGCAGTGGGGCATGTGGTAAGGGAGCTCAGCTGGCAGTGGGGGAAACAGGGCCAGAGAGAGCACCACAAGCGAAAGTACACAGGCCATAAAGGCCAAGGCTGGGAGAGAAGGGAGGCACACCATGTGGTTGGAGAGGATATTTTAAGAGAGAGTCTAATGGACAGAGGAAGTTTGTAGGAACCACAGCAAGAAGTGCCTTAGAAACCAAGACTAGCAGCTTAGATGTTAGCCAAAGCCATTGCCACATTTTAAACATAGGAGGCTTCTGGTCAGAGCTGTACTTTTTTTTCTCTTCAGTACTAAGAATTAAATCCAGGGCCTCACACATGCTAGACAAATGCTGTATCTCAGCCCAGGCTGACTTTGAACTTTTGCTCTTCCTGCCTTAATCTCTCAGGTAGGTATGAACCACCATATCCAGCTAAGAGCTGTACTTTAGAAATATCATTCTAGCCACAGTATAAAAGACTGGCTAGAGACAGAAGCCACTTAAGCCAGCTGGCCTGCACTAGGCCATGGACCCATGGAGTAGAACCATGATTAAGTCAAAAGACATTTAAGGAGCTAGCACCTAAGGCCTCAGAAAGTGACATTCAGAGACCCAGGAAGGGAAATGGAGGCAGTTCCTGAATTACTGCCTGTAATTGGCAGCACGGTCCCTGAGGCAGAAACAAAGACGGGCTGGTCCTGGACATGTGGTGAGTTCAGCTTTGAGTGGGTAGGATGTGAGATGACTGTGGTTCCTGGTGACTTTAGAGCTTAAGAGAAAAGCTAGCAAGAGACTGCATGTGGGCAGCTTCCACCTCTCCTGTCTGCATTTACCGACACGGGGGAGGGAATCAGACCTTAGAAGAGGACCAGGCCCCGTGGGATTTATCAGTTGAAAAGCTGATAAGAGGAGAGAAGGAGGAATCCAGGGAAGGAAGGAGACCAAGAAAGTGTTGTGCCAAATCTCCAGGGGATGAGAGAGACTTGGAAAGAGTCAACTGTGGTGGCAAGAGTGTCCAGAAGGTGCAGGAAAGTATTGTTCCCATCCCGGGGGAGCAGTGGACGCTCTAGCACTGCCGGCTGGCTGCCATGACCATATTGTGCCCTTGCAGGAAACCTCCCAAGAGCCTAGGGGTACCTTTTTTCATGTGTCCTCTTTCATTTCTTTGCCCCCCCCCCAAAATAGATGTAGTTTTTGAAAAGAGCATAAATCCCATTTTTATAAATTAAATCACACTTTTCATAGGTACCTAATCCTCACTCAGGTACCTGAGTTTCGATTTTGATTTTGGTATTTAGAGTTGCTAATCATTCCCACAAACAGTCATATGCAAATGATGCAGCTGTTTAAGTTTCACTGCACCAGACAGACTCCGGAACGAGGGGTCCTACTGGTAACTGCTTAGTGAAGCATGCCTCTTCAGGGGAGCCCCACACACATAACAGCCTTGACTCTGCCTCCAGTAGGAAACACAGAGCTTTGCAAAGCGGGCCATCAACTGCTGTACTCTTCCAAAGACAGAATGTGCTTCCTCATCCTAAGCTGATCTCATTCCCTGTAACTTCCACCCTTGGTCTCTGAACAGCCAGCCCTTAACTGTCTCCTGAGGTTCACAAACAACTCCCATTTCCCTTCCCAGTCTGCTGTTTTCCAAGTGTAGCAGTTTTTGTTTGCCAGATACTGCTCGTTTGTAGTAGTCTCCAGCTGCTCATCTCCCAGGCTGCCTCCAGTTTGATGGTGTCTGATTTAAAATGTGGCTCCCATCCTGGAACTGTGTCTCCATGAACTCAGCCTTTGACTTTCGCCTTTCCAGATGCGTAGTCTGGAGTCTACTCTATGCATGCGCAGTTCACAGACAGTGGTATTGGGGGTTGCCAAAGGATATTTACATCTTCGAGAGAAACAGTATGCTTGGTTGCTGAGGTTTCCTGGTCCTTTAAGGCTGAGTGAAATTCCTTTGACACTTCTTCAACATCCTGTGAAAGTCTAGAGCCTGACTCAGGCTTTCTGTGGTTCCTGGGAGGCTGTTCTGTCATGCCCTGCAGTTCTGCTTCTGCGTAACTGCCCCTGCACACAGTGAACCAACTGGATGTGGCACTCATCTTCCACTGCATGCTCCACAGAATAGCTCTCGTCATTTTAGTGATCATGCTAAAGATCTGGGGTCACAGGAAGTAGTTGGGACACATACCACATAGGCCCACATGACTTAAATACCTGTGCAGCTCCCCTGTGCTAGAAGAGAGAGGTGGGCGCATTCTTTGGCTGCATCATCAGTCCCCCTCATTGGGTCCTCAGTCCGTCTTCCTTCTGGGTGGTCCCGGCACCCTCAGAGCTTGTGATACTATTCAGGGCTCTTCAGTCCTTGTTTCTAAATTTATGGTGCCTCACTGAACAGTAGTCCCTCCACCAAATGCCTTTGCCCTTCCCTTCTTAGAGGCCATTGACAATTACTTCTTCTGCTTCAATTATATTTTCTTTATAGAGTTAATATAAGGAACAAGTAAGCATACACAATTCTTCCTCCTCCATGGTGAATCCTATTACTATTGTTTTTATTGCCATTTTTACCATTCCTGTGTTTACTAAGACTTGACTTTCAGGGAAGATTCCCATTTAAAAAGAAAAGAAAAGCCAAGCAGCCATGGCTAGCATATGCATTCACTCAGCTGACTTTGTCTCAAGCCTGAGGTGATACAAAGGATCATATTTTTCTCAAGGGGTGCCTTGCTGGGCACCATGGAGTAGGCTTGTAGTTCTGCAATTCAAGAGGCTGGGGCAGGAGGATTGCTCTAGCCCTGGATTCGGAGGCCGGCTGGGTCAACACAGCGAGACTCTATTTCTTAAAAAAGTAGAAAGTAAAGGCCTCATCAGAATCTTAAGGCTGAAGGCAGACTTTTCTATCCAAGGCTTAACTGAGAAACATTGCTAGCGAGCAAGTATACTTGGGGCACAGAGGAGACAGACAGAAAGGCCAGGAACTTTTATACTTGGGATGATCTTTTTATTTCTGAGAGCAGGAAAAATTATCAGTGGTTTGTGTTTTTAATTCATAGTATTGCTGTCCTCTAAAGAGGTGCAGCTCGCTCTGCCACCTAGTTTCTGTGGTGGGTAACTTACTGCATGAGGAAGATGCTAGCTGCATCTTGACCACTTTTTCTGGAGCCCTTCTCCCTTGGCATGAGTTCAGCTGTATTTCTAACTTCCATAAGTGCTCTTGAGAGTGTTTAATATTCTCACAGGACTCTGTGACTAACAGCACACATCAAGGCATCCCATTCTGGTTGCATCTCATGGCAGCATAAATTTCAGTAATTCTGCAGAGTAGTTTTTGTGGCAGTATCATTTGTTGACCCTGTTTCTGTCATGCCCCCACCCACCCTTGCTCATTTCAGAGAGTTCTCCTATTCCGAAATATGGTTACCAAGGAAAAAGAAAAACTGGGGCTCGTGGAAACCAGCTCTGCCTCCCCTCATGTCACTCACATTACTATTCGTCGGTCCCGGATGTTGGAGGTGAGTGGCAAAGAAGCCTGCAGAAGCTGATTGTAAAGAATTGTTCTCTGTCACATCTGTTCTGTAGTGGGTGATCTATTTCCTCTGAACTTTTCACCACTCATTGGCCTCATGACCCTGAAATCAAAGCTCAAGAGCACACACAAGCAACTTATCCTGTAGACCCCTCTGAATAGTCTGCTTGGTTAAGTGGTGCCCTTAGTGCGGAGGAACCACCCTGTCTTCCTTTGCTCCTGATGGTCCCTGGACTAGAGAGTATCATACTCCTCTCACCGTTAGAAATGAAGTCAACTGCAGTGGCTGCACTGCTGTTTCCAGGTCTGTACAAACTTCCTTGTCTCAGAGGCACTTTATCCAGACTCCTACCCAAGAAGGTGGCACAGGTGGACTGGGGTGTTTTGCTGACTGAGCCACGTAGAGATACATTTATCACATCTGGAGGGTCCTTGTACATGTAAACATAAGAGATACCAGAAAAGTTGCCCACTGAAGCCAAACCCAGTGTCTCGAGTCACAAGTATGTGGCAACTTCATGTAAATTAGAAATACATTGGTACCTTGGTTCACAAATGCTTTTGCAAACAATTTAGCTTGCAAACAGAAGCATTTGGCAAAATGCTTTTGTTTGGGAACTTTGCCTCAGGTGACAAACATGACCGCAGCCATCTTTTTTGCATGAACATGAGTGTGGCTATTTTCCCCAGAATCATGGTACAAATTAAGTTGTGAGACAAGGTACCACTGTAATTGCTCTGTCTTCAGATGTCTACCTCTATGTGTCAGAAAACTGTCATACTATTTATTATGAGGTGAATGGTGAGGCCTGTGGGGGCCTATCACAAAGTGTGCTCTGCCAAGGTAGGATTTTTTATACCCTGACAGCTATCTGCTGGAACTCCATCATGGTAAAATGGGTGTCCCTCACAGCAGCTGTCCCAAACCTTCCTTGAGTTGGATAGTGTACACACTACCCATTTGTGCTGATCCTACCAGCAGTGCTGTTGATGTTTGAGCTGCAAGTCTGCAATCCCAGGAGAGGCTTGACTTGATTATTTGCCATGTTTGCTCTTTAGACCTGGTATCCCACTCTGACCACAGTTCCTCATTCGCACATTCTGTCAATATAAGATAAACAAGGGGCCCCATGGCAGCACAGGGCCGCATAGCCATCCACCCGCATATGGCAGCAAACAGCAGCCTTCGTCTCTCCCACAGTGCAGCCACACCATGCTTGTGTTACTTCTTACCTGAGAGCTTGTTTTAGTTCCCCTGATCCCTGGTGATTGACACCAGGAGCTGTTGGAAAAGATGGCATGTTTTAAACAGTTGATGTCTTTGATATTCTTAAAAGTAGAGATAAGTGAGGCGTGGCGGCACAGGCCTATAGTTCCAGCACTTGGAAGGCTGAGACAGGGGATCATGAGGCCAGCTGGACTACATAGCAAGACAAAAATTAATTAATTAATTAAAGTGGGGATAAGGGCACTCAAATACTGAGAACTAATTAATTTTGTAAGGTACTTAGAAGGTCAGATCACTCCCGCTGAATTCAACCTGCAGGCCACTGATTTGCAGCCTCTACTTTTATTCAGAGAAAGCAGCAGCCTCATTGTGTTATAAAACTCCTTTTTCTGCCAATTCCTCAAATTTGGATGCAGCTCTCATGTCCCACCACCCATCACACACCCTCGGATATAGACAGTACCCACCACAGAAGAGTACAGTGTCACCTGTAGCATCTCCTGGGAGCAGTAGGGTCACTTAGCTCTCTGCTCAAGTGGCAAAGCTAATAGGAAATCACTTGGCATCCCAGTTCTGCTGGGCTGACCCCTTAAAACAAAAATCCACTCAGAGATGTAAGGAAAGATGGTCTCTCTTAGGTTTTAGGCAAAATCCTTTTCCTCTTGCCTTACTGTGAGAGCGTGGCACACATTTTATCATGGGATCAAATCAAAAAGGGAAGAGGGGCATTTATTTAGTGATTTATTTAGTTTGGCTATTAGAACGACAGCCCAGTGGAGTTTGTTTGATCTGAACACCAGGGGGCATCAAAAACTTAGTATCAGTTGTCCTGCGCTTTTTGGTTTTTTGTTTTTAGTTTGGTTTGGTTTTTTTCCCTTCAATACTGAGAAGTAAAGCCAGGGCCTTCTCAGTGAGCTACACCCTCAGCCTTTCATTTTTTGAGACAGGATCTTCCAGGCTGAGTTCAAATTTATGACCCTCTTGCCTCAGCCTCCCAATGGCTGGAACTGTATGCATGAGCCAACATCCCCAGCCTGTCCTGAGCTTTTATTCTGCTACCTGGTTCATGGCCAGCATAAAAAACTGCGCCTCTGGGAGGCTCACAGGTGTTGGGCCAAGTCTGGCAGGAAAGCTTTCTCTTGAACAGTGAACAGAGGCTGGGGCTTTGGTCCTTCAGAACTGGAAGGAACCTGCAACATACTCTCATCCATTGCTCCTTACTCTGTCAAAGGCAGAGCTGAGGACAGAGAAATTTAGATTCTTAGTCAGGGTCCCTCAGGTACCACTGACAGAGCCAGGCCTCCCTTTCCTGATTCAGTATCCTCTGTGTTGCATATCAAGATGCAGTAGAGAGAGAAACAATAGACTCATACTTGCTTTCCAAGAGGCACATGTATAATCCTCGCATAACCACTCCTGCTCCAAAAGGCAGGAGGCATATCAGGAGACAGATGGCAAATTCCTCTCTACAACTTTCTGAAGAGGCTGGTATGGGTCTGATCAAGCAAGACTGAGATCTGGATTCCACAAACATTCCTTGCATCTGGCCTTATGCTAACTGCTTCCTGTGTGTCAGCCCCTTAATCTCCCTAGCCCCACACATCTCTGCTGAGGAGATTATGGTTGGGAGGTGAGACTTCCCAGCAGAGTAATGAAATCTACGCAGCTTGGGAACACCTGCCTTCAACATGATGCCAGCGAAATAATCTTCAGTTATTCTACAGTTGCTCGATAACATCCTATTTCTACATTTTTTCCATCTTAATGGTTCTCAGACTTGTGTGTAAAAAGTACTTTCCCACATGCACAAAATCATGTTCCTGTTCCTCCTGGCAGTGTTACCACTTCAGAGGTTATTTCTCCTTAGCTCACCAACTTGAGAGCTTAATCCCTGATAAAATTAAGAAGATCACTTTGAATCACTGAGGAAGCATAGCAGGAAAAGAGCAAAGGTCCTTCAAAATATATTCCAAGACTGTTAGATCGCTCATTTGCCATGTAACAAGGTGACCAGATTGGCAAGTGGGTGGATACTAAGAGACAGTTTATATATATAAAGTTAGCAAAACATATGACCATGCTGCAGTTGTGATTAAAAGGAAAAAAATGTGATCTCAATAGCACATTAGGGTTGTAACTCTTTATGTGATATTATTAGACTTGTAACTCTTTATGTGATATTATTTAAAGATAACAGTTTCACCCTGGTGACAGGGCTTCTCCCTGGACTTTGTCTGTCCTGTTCTCTGATTTTGATAATCGCTGCTCAGAAATAAAAACCTCCAACACCCCACATACTAGTAATACATTGGGTGACAGAGTCAGAAGCTATGAAGCCCTCAACAGATTAAAATCAAGAGACACACACTCTAAACTTTAGTAGGAGAATTTGAAGCTTGTATCCTGGGGACTATGTGTGTTGAGTTTTACAAAGGGAAGCTACACTGATCAAAACCAGAGCCTTGTGCATGCTAAGCATGCCCCCAGCATGCTAAATCTGAGCAACTAGCTACAAGCTGGAAGTGTGCAGCCTCCCCACTGTTCTTCCCCTTGCCTGGCCCGGTGTTGCCCCTGTATCCCGGGCTCTCTGTTTCACTCCTTGTCCTCTGCTATCCATCCATTTCTACCTCCAGTAGAGCCATGTCGCTTCCTGCCCGAATTCTTACAACCCTTCTGCCGCTTGCCCTGGGGTTATAACTTTGATTCCTCAGCACAACTCTCAGTGTCCTATAGCTCTCAAGAAGCTAAGGGGTGGGGAATACTTGTATTTTTCATTCCTAGTGTTCCATAGTTTAACTTTTTCCCCATGAGCTAAAACATATTCTTAGCATTAAAAGAGAAGGAGATGTGTCTTGTCTTGGTTTTTTTTTCTTCCCATCTTTTGTCTGATGGCTGAGAGCTTGTCATAGCTCATTTTGTCTGATTCTCTGTCTGGCAACTCTCCATCCTCTTGAGGCCAGTCTCCTCCTGCCAGAGAACAAGGCCATCACATCCCTGAGATGAATCCTTCCCTTTAATAGGCTCTCATTTAAGAGCAAGTGCGAACCACTTTTTCTTCTGCGTGCCTACATGTCCTGGCTAGCACATTTGGTTATTGCCCTGGGAAAGCTTCCCACAGGGATAGAGGGGGATCGGTCCTTGGTGAGGGAACCCTGAATTATACACGAGGCCACTGTTCCTAATAGGCTGTAATTCTGCCCTCGGCAGGACGGCTATGAGCAGCTGCGGCAGCTCTCCCAGCACGCCATGAAGGGTGTGATCCGGGTGAAGTTCGTCAATGACCTTGGGGTGGATGAAGCTGGGATTGATCAGGACGGCGTGTTCAAGGAGTTCTTGGAAGAGATCATCAAGAGGGTGTTTGACCCAGCACTCAATCTGTTCAAGGTGGCCAAGGGGACGTGAGTGGGCTTGTTCGCAGCAGAATGTGAGGTGTCAGAGAAGTGAGGACAAAGCATATAACATCTGTTCCTCCCTGTCCTTTCGCCTGGCAGACAACCAGTGGGGATGAGAGGCTGTACCCGTCTCCCACGTCCTACATTCACGAGAATTACCTGCAGCTCTTTGAGTTTGTGGGGAAGATGCTGGGAAAGGCTGTGTACGAGGTATGCACACCAGGGAATGGGGAACAGGAAACAAAAATGTGAAATGAAATGTGAGCAGCACTGCTAACTTTGTGCATGTTTATGGGTTCAGGCCCAGCTGTGTACACAGCCTGACATTAGGGTAAGTCAAGGTGAGGGGCAGGAACCAACATTTGTTGATAGAATTGCTAGGTGCTTGGCTTATGTCATCTCAATCTGCTGGACCATTCTGTGATGGGTGACTGTGTTCTTTAAGAGTGAGCGGATTAAAGCTGTGAGAACTCCCTTTTCCAGAGCCTTCTTCTAGTCAAGTGATAGAAGCAGAATTCCAACCCAGCGCAACCTGAATCCTCACAGCCCTCACCTGAGGAGGAAGGAGTGACGCAGCAGAGCTAGATGGAAGCTTGCTCCTCACTTTAGGAGGACAGCTGTGTAGGCTCTAGTAGTAGGTGTTTTTGTTTTGTTTGGTTCATTGGTTTTTACAGTTCTGGGGATGGAATCCAGCACCTCACATATGCTAAGCATGGGTCTATCAATGTTTTTAAATCTTTCATTATTTAAATGAGTACCTCAGAGTGAGCTGGGCTCCTGGGAGTTGCCTACAGCCTGGAACAAAAAGGTGAGGGATAGCTCACAGCAGCTGGTCCTAGCATCCCATACCTGGCTAGGCATGTGACCATGTGCATTCAAGTGGCATTACCTCAGTAAAGTGAGGATAGTAAAGCTGTGTGGCTAGTCTGGTGTCAGTGGCAAATGTGGTGATAGGTGTAAACCCCTCCCTCAGTGCCTGGCACATGGTCATCCCAAGTCAGAAGACACTATCCTCCCTGTCATTGAGAGTAGCTCAGCTTATGCTCATGGGGTAAACAGTGTATAGGTGACACCACACAGCTCCTGATCCCTGTCATTGGCAGCCAGCTCAGGACAGGGAGGACTTTCTAGATGGCAGATGAACCTGCCTTGAGAATGCTGCCCCAAGGTGCAGGTGATTCTCACTTACCACAGGTGCTGAGCTAGGGGGCCTTCCCAGGGCCCACGCTCTGCGGAGCTTCTGGTACAGTACAGCGGAAGTGAACTGCCTAAACTGCTCCTCTTGTGACCCTACAAGCCCTAGTGTAGCCAGGGTGCCTTCCAAAGGGAAGGAGCCAACAGCTGAAAGAAGGTGGCCAGCCTTGGGCTCAGCTGCTTTGGATAGGTCATTGTCCTCTTGAAAGCCTCTGCATGGCCTCAGGCCCCAGCCATGATGAAATCAAGTGCCCGATCTTGATTGTGCAAATATCATTAAGTCCTTCTTTTGCCCTGTGTTACTTGGGCAGCCTCAGTTTATTCTTTTCCTCCGATTCCCATTTTTAGAAAAAGAAAAGCCAGGGCTAGGGATGTAGATCAGTGGTAGAGTACTTGCCTAGCCTGTACGAGGCCCTGGGTTTGACCTTTAGTACCAAAAAATCACCAATCTACCTTTATGTATGTAGCTATGATGGGCCAGCTGAGACATGTGGCCTCATACTTTTCTGCATGTCCTTCCATCTTCTGGGCCTCGCCTCTGTCTGCCTGCCTTCCTTACCTCGACCAGTTATAGGACTGATAAGAACAGTGAGGACATACTGGCTGTGTTCACACCTTTAACCTCATGGTCTTCTTTGGCACCATGATCACGGAGTTTCAGTAGCCTTCCCTTCTAAATCTGCAGAGATACCTTTCCTTACCCTTTCAACTGCTGCCACAGTTCAGTCTCTGCATTTCTTGCAGCCATGGAACTCAGCTGTCTGCCTTGTCCCTGCCTCTGTCTCCCCCACTGTACTTGCCACATAGAATACAAAACTGACACTTCCCTACTTAAAGCCCTTGGGATGGAATGCACACTGCAGCCAGCTTATGGGGCCCTTTTGGAGCCAGCTTATGGGCTCTGGTCTCATGACTCACCAACCCTTCCCCCCAACACATAGCAGTAACCAGATGACCTAAGCTTCATTCCTGTAGCACACGTGTGGTCCTCACTCAAAGGCCGTGTGCCTCTCCAGTTCTCCCTTAGGTAACTTCCTCCTGGAAGTAGCCTGCCATCCTTCAGGTGAGAGCCTGTCTCTTCTTTCTGCCTGTACCCATGACACGTATCCCCACATGAGAGCCTAGCAGGAGTCAGGGCTGTGCTTCTGCATCCCTATAACTGAGAAATTCGTGCTGTCCCCATTTACAGTAAAAATGTCCTCAGCACTAACCTGGCAGTAGTGGTCAAGTAAGCTGGGGTCTCATTCCCAGACTCTGTGGCTCCAAAGCCTGTGTCTCTGACCCCTGTGCTCTGCAGGTAGAGATCAGTTGGGTTTGTTAAATAATGAGCAGTAGGTTCTGTAGACCAGAAACTTAGGAGGGACCTAGAGATGCCAGTGCATGTTCAGGGCCACTCCTGCAGCTTAAGCTTCCCTGAGTCGATCGCTGAGCCAGAATCCTGGACCATGGAATTGAAAACTTCTTGTCTTTTCCCTCAGGGAATTGTGGTGGATGTGCCCTTCGCCTCCTTCTTCCTGAGCCAGCTGCTTGGGCACCACCATAGCATCTTCTACAGCTCCGTGGATGAGCTTCCTTCTCTAGACTCAGAGTTCTATAAAAACCTTACCTCCATCAAGGTTAGTGTGGAATGGTGGTTAACTAAGCCAGGGCTTAGCTGGGCTCAGCTTTACCCTGTCTTCATGTCCTAGAACAAGATCCGCTGTAATTGAGGCTGTATCCCTGTCCCTTCTGAGCACATCCTCCCAGGGTGGAGACCATAGCCTCCTCCCTCAGGGTGATGAGCAGCCTTCTCAGCTTCAACTGTGGGAGACATGGCTGTGAACACTGCCACAGCAGCACCTCGGAGAAGGAAGAGTTAATTCTTCAAGGGTGTAGCACTCCTTGGCCCCAACCTTACTTCCTCTCTGTTACCTTAGCGCTATGATGGGGACATCGCTGACCTGGGCCTGACGCTGTCCTACGATGAGGACGTCATGGGTCAGGTAGGTTGGCCTTCCTGGCTAAGCTATTTTCCTGGGCTTCCAAGACCTGCCTCGAGAGAGCCACAAGCTGAGGATCTGCCTGTCAGTCTGTCTCATGCTCCCTGCGCCCCACCTCTTCTTCCTGTCAACCTGGCCTTTGTGTGCCTTCCACTCAGAGAGCCCCTTAAGGCCTGCTTTGTTCATACTGCATCTTGGGATCTTCTGGTGGAAGCTGATCTCCCATTTGTAACACTTTGCATTTCCACAGTGAAAATTAGCCATTACAGATAGAGAATCATGACTGCTCATCTTTCCAGGTGGACAAAGGCCGGAGTATTTGATGAGATGAACCAGTGTCTGAAGGCACTGATGGGAACCCTGTGTGTCCCATCCTGCTGAAAGCCACCCAGCCCTAAGCACTTGAGGGCCCTGAGAAGCCTGTGAGAGGGACCATAATGCAGGTGTGGTAGCTTCAAGCTTCCCTGACTCGGCTGACCACAAACTCTTTCAAAGAAAGAAAGAGCGCTCTTTCTCCAGTCAGCAGTGTTCCAGGTGTTCCGAGGAAGCATCTGTGGGAAACACCAGCTGGCATGAAATATCTGACGGCACAGTTCAGCTGTAATATGAACAAAAAGATGAAAATGAAAAACCCCATAATTGCCAGCGCCCGGGGGGGCCCTGTTGTCTGTTGTCTCTGCCCTCCAGGCTCTTTCCCAGTAATGTGTCTGTAATTTTATTTTGCAGAAATGATAGTAGACTGTACATGCTGCTATATAATCGTCTTTTTTTCACCTGTTCAATAAGAGTACCCTTTCCTCATATTTTTACTAGCTGCACAATATTCTTATGTGTGGATGTACCAATATTTATTCAGCCTCCTGCTGTGGTCCTAAATGCCAACACAGTCCTTTCTGTGACATTCTGGAGCCTTGGCACAAATGTTTGAACAAGGATCATGTAAGAAGAAGCCTTTCACATTGATCACACAGGATCTGCTCATTGACAGTTTCAACCCTGAGGTTTTACGAAAAATGATCGTTCCTAAGAACATGCCATCTTAACTGCATCATTATCATGGATGTTTGCATCAGGCCCTGTTCTTCAGGAAGCTTTATTTCCCCATTAGAATTCTCTCTAGTAATTACTTCCCATCTTCTCCCCCAGCTTGTTTGCCATGAACTGATTCCTGGAGGGAAGACCATTCCTGTTACAAATGAAAATAAGTGAGTACAGCGATTAGATTTTTAAGGTCACCACTTGAAAAGACTTCATTCTGGCTCTCCAGGCTTATGTTGAGAATTTATTAAGATAGATTGAAGTAGAAAGAAGCCATAAATATCATAATGGAATTTACTGGTTACAGTTCATAGGCCAGAATTGTATTAAATTCGATTTGCAAAATAAGAATTGATGATTTATTTTTTTGCAGTAGCACTTGTAAGGTCAGAGGCACACAGGCCACAGTGTTCTTAGGAATGAAATGACGGCTATGTGTGCAGACAGATGGATTCTGAGCTGATAGGGCACCATCCGAACCCGGAGGGCACCAAGGCAGACACCTTTGAGGAGCAGCTCACTTTAAAATAATGGCATGTGGCAATTGTAGAAAACACTGCTCTCAAGAGACTCAGTGATGACTTCAGTTCAGCAGACACAGACTTAGACATAGGAAGTCAGAAGAGATGCTGAAACCTGGCAGCTATTGTCACTGATAATGTGCTTCTAGGAATCTGTCATAAATGTCAACCCTATTGGTCTGAAGAAACAAAACCCCTCAGTGCTCTGTCTCCAGACAGCCCTGCTCTTGCCTGATTAAAACAGTAAAACCTGGCATGAGGAGTAGACCTTGGCCCCCTTGTCAATCTGTCAGTGTACTGGCGCCAGGTGCAGTTGGGCATTTGAACTGGTAATCTGAGCATTAGTCTCTTCAATGACAGGTGAGGGCTCAGCCCACCTGGCGAGCCGTCTGGATCAGATGCATGTTACAGTTCAGTGGAACATCCTGTTCCTCTTGGATCGGGTAGTTTGATCAGTCTGTGTGCTTGAGGAGTTCTATTTCCTCTGGCAGAACAGTCATTTTCATCATGATTGAAATATTCCTGCTTTGCCCCTTGGCCATGGGGCATTAGTTTGACCTACAGCAAAGAGTACAGGTTACAGGGTTTGCTAGGGCAGGGGAGAAGATCCAGGCTTGGGCATGGAGAGAGTGGACTATATTCTAGCCCTGCCCACCTGTGACCCATAGCTGTTCCTTCACAGGTCTGTGTGCAAGAGAAGCTGTAAAACAGCTTCCAGGATGTCTGGCTGAAAAGGGGCTTATAAATGAGAGCCACGGTCACACATCAGATATGTGACGTGTCCTGTAGATCCTGCTACCCCCAGGGAAGCCACCTTTCCCTAGAGCTATAGCACAGAGGTGATGGTAAGAACTTTATGCCTGTAAGGGGTGTAAATAACAGCCAGAGAAGCTGAGTCAGTGCTGTGTTGAAGTAAGATCCCTGTCCTGCCTTGAAACCAGACATGAAAACTCATCTCACAAACTCCTGTGTTCTAAGCATAGAGCCACAGTATAAGGGCGAGGGTAGTCTGTATGTACCACAGACCGAAAAGGCTTGGCAGTGCCTATTCCTCCTCCTCAGGGTGATATCTGATCTCACATTGCTAGGGTATTAACACTTTCCATTCTCCCTCGTTCTGTCTCTTTTGGTAAAATCAAGGTGAATAACCTGCTACACAGAGTACTTGGAAAGACCAGCAATAATAGAAAAACTCATATTTAAGCATTCAAAGGTACAGGTTTGCTACTGGGGTACTTTTAAAAATAGGAATATTTTCAAGTTAAGTAAGCTAAGACCTGAGCATTTTGGGGGGAAATTTATTTAGACTATGCTTATTTAGAATTTATGAGAGTTATACTTGGCCTGAGCTCCCTGAGCAAATGGCTTGCTAAGAAATCAGCAGTGTAGCTAGTTTATAGAGTGTGTGTAACCTGTTCAGAGGGATTGCATCACATCCTACATTTGTAGACGAGATCAGTGTGTTCATACAGACAGATCTAGAGCCCCTTGTGCTTGAAAACAGGGTTAGTTCCTCTGACTTCCTCAGTGGGCCCTGGACGTAAGTCAGCTGCATGTGTAGAAAACTTTCAGCAGGCCTCCTCTTTGCACCTTTAGACCTTTTGTCTGCTTTAGCAAGATTTGGACTAAAGTTTCAATATGAAACCATTTTCCTCTACTTTATTGGTGCATTAAACGATATCGGTTGTGTCCAGAACCATGAGATTAAAAAGAATTTTGAAAATATCCTTTGTACTAAGGGCCCTTTTTCTACCTCTGAGATGACTCACTTCAATTCCCAACATAATGGGGAATCATTCTCAGTATAATGTTTAGGGTTTTGGGAATAAGTAAAGAGGACACATTGTTACCCATGAATCCTTGAGTCCTTCCTAGTGGCAAGCAATGACAAGAGCATTGTCATTGTAGCCATCATTGTCATTGTTCTAGTGACATGCACTGGTACTGTGTGTGTTTTATAAAATGGTTCAGAAATGAGTAGACTCATCTTTCAGCCCACTGGTAACAACAGCCTGACTCACCCTCTTAATTTCCATTATTTTCTCTCCCTTGTTAACAGAATTAGCTACATCCATCTGATGGCACATTTTCGAATGCACACTCAAATAAAAAACCAGACAGCTGCTCTCATTAGTGGATTCCGTTCCATCATCAAACCCGAGTGGATCCGAATGTTCTCAGCCCCTGAGCTGCAGCGTCTCATCTCTGGTGACAACGCCGAGATTGATCTGGACGATTTAAAGTGAGGGGTGGTGAGGAGGGAAGGGTAAAATTCTTAGGCATCCTAAAAAGCGAGCTGCTCCTTTGCTGGGCTCCTTTTACAGAGTTGTTCCAAGAGCCCCTCACCAAATCTCCTCCTCCTTCACGATCTGGCTAGGGTGCTGTGGGGTAAAAACTCACCCCTTGTCTACCAGACAACTGACAAGTGGAAGCCAGCTTTGAGCAGTGGGGTTTCACTAAAGCTCTAGCAAATGGTGGCATGGTGGTTCAGGTTGGCCTCTGCTTGGGAACAGCAGGATTGGTTTCAAACCCTGCCCATTTAGCTTGCAGAAAGGTGAGGTTATCAAGACATGAACTTGAGGATTAGCCAGCGCTGTCTGAGTTACCCCACCTGCCTGTGTTCACAAGTGCCCTTCAGTATGCTGTCTGGGTTGTTTTCAGGAAGCACACGGTGTACTATGGTGGCTTTCACGGGAGTCACAGAGTCATCATCTGGCTGTGGGATATTCTGGCCTCCGACTTTACGCCTGATGAGAGAGCCATGTTTCTGAAGGTATTTTGTGACCTGTATGTGTTTTTGGGGGTGCATGGTAGTCTAATACACCTAGAAGACCTATTGATAAATGGGAAAAATAGAATTATCAAGAAAGGTCATTGGTATGTTCTCTTCTGTAAACCAAATGGTAAGCAGGGCAGGCTCAAGGAATGAGACTGAGCCTGCTGCCTACTGCTCGCTGCAAGATGGGCCTCCGCCCAGCTAGGCATGCATCCCTGCTCAACTTGGCATGCTGTCATCTCCTGGCCTGTGCTGGCCTTGCTGATTATTTTTTCTTACTTTCATTATAGAAATAAACCATATTTATTACCTTAGCTTAAGAAGGTATAGCTGGGCATGGGGTCATATACCTGGGCTACATGGCAAGTTTGGGGCCAGCCTGCAGCATAACAAGACACTGTCTCAAAAAGAAAAAAAAAAACAGATACAAACTAAACAATCCTCTGATCCTAAATGTTTCTATAAATGTAGAACTTTAAGCTTCCTACCTATCAGGGAGTATATCCACATACCGTCTTTACTCAGTAGTGGGAAATACGTGTAACGCCCCCCACACACACACATATGTGGTATCCACTAAAGCATACACAATTGCTTAGGCTGATGTTACTGTGTATTTTTGCAAGCAGTTGCTGACATGAGCCAGTTCCTTATTCTGGTGTCTGTGAAGTTCCGAATATTCCAGATAGTCCTGCCAGAGCTACTATACTGTCTCTTTAATGCTTGACATCTGCAAAATGTTAGTATTGTATAGGACAATGGGTGACACGCCTACACATCTGTGTGTGTACATGTATATGTTTATAAAAATGGACTGTCATTTAGATCTCTTTGACATTAGGACATTTTGCCATGTTCTGGGAGTAAATTTAGTGCCCTGACTTATTGGTAGGCCTGTGGGTATCTTGAACAGAACTATGTGACCTCCAGTGTCAAGGCGATGTGGCAGAGTCTCACCAATTGAAGTAGCAGCTGGTCTTTTTCCATGGTTGATCCCTGAGTGGAAAGTACATTCCCATTGACCAAGTGACCTAAGATGATGGGAGCTCAGTCTACTGGACACTGCAAAGGCCTCCTCAATGAACTTCCAGTCTTCTTGCCTCAGCACAAGAGGCAGCTATGACCTGAGAAGCTGGTTCTGGGGGAGCCGCTCAGGCTTCCCACCAGTGAGTCTCCACAGCATAGTCTCTGCTGACCTGGTAACCTCACTCTGCTTGCCTGGGAGAGGACAGACAGTGGTTCACAGTGGTGCAGTCGCAGCCCAGTCAGGCATGTCTATACCTTCAGTTGAACTGTCACCAAACCCCCAGTGTCTCATGTGCCTGTCTTCCGTGTGGCTACAGACAGGCCCCAGAGCCAGGGGAGTGAAAGTGTGGCTTTTGCCTGGGAGTGGATGCACTGGTGATACTGTGCAGTGTAGTCTCTGGAGACTTCCCTGCCCTCCACTCCTCCTCCTGTCGCCAGAGGGTGGAAGCACCTCCCTCCTCCGGCAGCCCCAGGCCACAGCACAAAGCAGTCAGTTCTGAGTCGGCCCGCGTTGAATGTCCAGATGGTTTGTCTGTCTCCTTAGAACAGAACTAACCCAGCCTAGACACACAGCATCTGTGCAGTGTCTGTGAGGAAGTCCTGTGTTCATAGAAGGCTCTCCTGTTGTTGCTATGAGTTTTTTTAAAAAACCATTTTAGAAGAGGAATATATTCAGTACTGTTTTGTTTTGTTGAACCCAGGGCCTTCACACTGAGCTACATCCAGTTTTCCTCTTTCTTTCTTTCTTTCTTTCTTTCTTTCTTTCTTTCTTTCTTTCTTTCTTTCTTTTCTCTCTTTTTTTTTTTTTTTTTTTTTGAGACACAGTCTCACTATATAGTTTAGAACTGCCTTGAACTCGCTGTGTAGGACAGGCTGGCCTCAAACTAAGTGCTCTTCCTGCCTCAGCCTCCCAAGTACTGGGGTTACAAGTGTGCATCACCACATCTGGCCCTTTTATTTTTTTATATTGAGATAGAACCTCCTTAAGTTGCCCAAGAGGACTGAACTTCCAGTCTTTCTCCCTCAGCCTCCCAGAGTGCTGAAATTACAGGTGTGTGCTACCACATGCTTCTATTTAGTACTTTTTTTTTTTTTTAATCGGTACTGGGGATCAAACTCACAACCGCACACTTGCAAGGCAGGCGCTTATGCCGCTGAGCTAAATCCCCAGCCCTATGTAGTACATTTTTTTAAAACAATTTTCAGAGCATGACACAAACTAAATTGGCCACTGAATTTTAGAGCCAGGCTTGGAATCATAAGTAGCAGGGCCCTGGGTCCCCTAGAGAAAGAGCATTTCGGGCTACTGTGGAATTACAGAAAGGGAAGGTTTCCTAGGACATTCCTATCTAGGTTGATGCTTAGATTTCTGGGTTGGTCCCTGCGTGTGTCCAGACATGAGCTAAAGTAGATGAGGAACACAGGCACTGCCATTTAAAGAGGGCAGAGGTTCTGGGCTGCAGCAGGGAAATGGGGCTCAGGGCCCACCTCTGGTACCCAGTTTTTTGGTCCACTCCTCAGCCTCTCTAGCTGAAGAGACCTGATTTTTCTCCACATGCTGAAAGCAGATCCCTTCTTGAAGAGGAGTCTCCAGGACCCCCACTCACAGAGACAGCTCTGCCAGCCAGCAGGCCAGGGCACTGCAGTGAGCTTGCTGAAGCAATCCACACCAGGGCTGTGTGCGCTGGCTGCAGGGCCTCGGCTCAGGCACAGTGCCCTCTGCTGCAGCTCACCGAGGGGCACCACCTATATCGGCCTCACGCTTGCCAGTGCTGCTGTTATGTAATATCTCTAAGGAAGGCTGGCTTTCAGTGTTCTGCCCTGCTGCCGTGACTGTGTAGCACTGCCACAGGAGACTGCCTCCCGGGAAGGTCACTCTGTCTTTTTCCTAGATTCTTCAGTCAATGGTCTTCCACAAGCCACCAGTCATCTCTGATGGGCAAGGATTCTATGTGTGTCAATTCCAGAGAGCTGCACCCTGTAGGGACATGTGTTGTCCACATGTCTGAGCCAGCTTCACTGCTCTGTCAGCCCCCACTGCTGGTTCAGCACAGTGAACAGTACAGTGGCTAAGGAAGGGAGAGTGCCCAGTATAACTGCAGGAGCTCCTCCTGTCCCCTCTGACCCTGTGTTGTGTTGCAGTTTGTGACCAGCTGCTCCAGGCCTCCGCTCCTGGGATTCGCCTACCTCAAGCCCCCGTTCTCCATCCGCTGTGTGGAAGTGTCCGACGATCAGGTACACAGGGCTACAGGCAGCAGGGTCGTGGTTCTTGCTCCAGCTTGGTTGTCTTCTGCTGTGCTCACTGTGTTGAGCCCTCACCCAGTCTGTGTCTCAGCAAGACTGGAGCTTAGCCCCTAGGAGCTATAGTTCCCACAGCCTGAGAGCAGCTGGCCCTGCACTGACTGCCCTTCCTTTTTCTGTCCTTCCTTGAGGATGGTGACATCGTTGGGGTGGTGCATGCTATTTCAGTGGCAGCTGGTCCAGCCAGGTTCCAAGTCTGGGAGGCAACATGGGAGAGCCTCAGGACAGACATATGCAAGCCGGTACCACAGCTTCTCCCCCTGCTGCCCATGCTATCCAGGCATGCTGCCTTGGCCTAGTCTGTTAAAAAGAATACCTTCGGATTAGCGTGCCCCATGCACTGTGAGCCTGGCCATTGCACATGCTCAGATGTGTCCCACCCATGGCTTCTGGATGTACCTCCTTCATGTAGGACTCTAGATGGTCCTCAGCCTCTGTGCTTCAAGGAAAGTCACCCATGAACCAGGCAAGGCCAGGGAGGAAGTGTTAACTTGCATTTAGAAAAGTTTTGGTAGCCAAAATAGTTTCCCACTGTTCAGTTGTTTGCCAGTTGGATAACTGATATTGGCGATGACCCAGAAGGTCCATTTGTGAAAGCTGGCAGCACACGAGTCCCCCATGTGGCCTCATGGAATAGGGGGCTGCTTATCTATACTCAGCCTCTCAGGCCACTATCAAATTTGGGGTTGACCTCAGGCATTGCATACCCCAAGGGCAGCACTCACATTCTGCCAGGTGCCCAGGGGCTGCTCAGCTCTCCTCTCCACTTTGGCACCTAGCAGATCTCCAGGCTAGGCACCTCCTGATGCAAGGCTGTGATGTTGCTTGCAGGACACGGGGGATACCCTGGGCAGCGTCCTCCGGGGCTTCTTTACCATTCGCAAGCGAGAGCCAGGTGGCCGTCTGCCCACCTCCTCCACCTGCTTCAATCTGCTCAAGCTGCCCAACTACAGCAAGAAAAGCATCCTCCGGGAGAAACTGCGCTATGCCATCAGCATGAACACAGGCTTTGAGCTATCTTAGCTCTAACCCCAACCCATCTACATGCCCTCCAGGTTCCTAGAGACAGCTAGGAACATGGCCAACAAGCCAGGAGACGTCGGCCCCCAGACCTCTCTATAGCCATGAAACTCCCCTGTGGCCTCGAGGGCCCTAGAAGTGCATGACACAACCTTCCCCAGGTGATGCTACTTGGAAGGGGGTGTTGATAATAAACCTCCAGGTTCCACCCACATGGGTCCTTTTTTCTCACGTTCCAGTGGCCTAAAGCCTAGGCCTGGCAAATGTAATGAGGCCACTTTTGGATAGTTGGGGCTTTGTGAGTGTCTTCCCTTGACCAGAGTGAGCTGGTCCCTGGAACCACATGAGCCTGGAGTCGTTCCGTGGTGTGGGTCTGAGCACACAAAGCCTGCTACACATGGATCCTCTCCTTCTGTTCTGAAAACTCTTCACTCAGGTAAGGCCTTCCCAAGCCTCTATGCACCCAACAAAGTCTCTGCCTCCGTCCCATCCACAGTGGCCTCTTCCCAGGCAGCCAGGCCCAACTGGTACCCAGGGAGGCTGTGGAGCACCAGAAGTTCAGGGCGTTGTTCCCACTGCAAAGCCGCAGGTACCGTGCTGGCAGCCTCCTTTCTGAGTCCTCGGCAGGCCAAGCTGCAGGGATCCTGTCCTGTGCATCCACGTTGGCATCCTGGTTTGGGAGAAGAGCTCACTCACTGGTCCCACGGAGCAGCTCCAGTTCCAGCTGTACTCACTGACTGCTACCCAGAGCAGCAACTCCTTTTCTTGGCTCCTTTGCCCAGCTCATCTGTCTGAACTGGGCGGTGGCTTCACTCCATGAATCTTAGGGCTCTCCACCCTTGGCACAGAGCACCAGGGAGCCCTATGCACTGACAAGCTCAGGAGGCCAAGGAGAGCCACACGTACCCCTCGCTGCCTCTGCATTGGCTTGTTTTCATTTCAGTTTTTACCCCACTTCCCCTTCCAGACTATTGTGCTTTTCTGTACGATCTATTTTTGCCTTTCATGAAACTTTGTCCAGATCCAGGGAATTGAGGCAGGGGCCCTATTAGTGGTCTTTGATGACAGCCACCCTCCCCTCTTCGTGCACCTGTTATCTCCACCTGCTTGATGCCAGAGAAAAAGCCGGGAATGTCTGCTTCCTCCTCCACTCTGTGCCACAGGCTCTGGGCTTACAGCACTCTCGGAAGCCACACCTTAGAGCCTTCCTGTTGGCAGAAAGCAGAGCACACAAGAGGCCTCAGCTGGGTCCCAGTGTCCCGGGGCTTGTGAAGAATAGTACCTGCTTTACCATGATGGGAGAAAGACAAATTTGAAGACAGGAAGTTAATGTTAAGATACACTAATAACCCTGCTTCTGTGGCCTTGCCACATTCTTTAAACACTCAACTCCTTTAAGGATGTGTGCTGACCATGGTATGTACAGGCTGCTGCTGGGCCTGTTAGCCCAGGGCCTGCACAAAGATGGATCCCATCTTGATTTTTCTTACCTGAGAGGGGGAGCCAGTGGGGATCTGGGGGAGGAGTGGTTTATAAGCACTAATATCAACTTTACTGATTCCTTTTCTTGACCAGGCGGGGTAGTTTATAGTCCAGCAGCTGTGATATTGCACTATCTAAAACACTGAGTCTGTACTTTTATAGCTGGTGTCACTGACACCATGATGGCTCTTGATGACTCTAAAAAGTTGTGGGTTTTTTGTCTTTGTAGATAATTTATGGATTAAGACATGACAGAGGCTTTATTAAATTTGTATTGAAGCACAGGACAGCTGTGTTTGGCTTTTTGTGCAGCCATATGTCTGGACAGCTCAGCCAGGCATCCCAGAGTGGGGTGAAGACACAAGAGGTGCCGTGGCCCACACCTTGGCCGTCCAGCCAGCTCAGAGGCTTCCCACGTGTCACACTTGCTCCCAGTCGTGTGGTGACACATTTCAGAAACACATCCATCTCCCAGCCCATCCCTGCCCCCCCCCCAGAGGTCACCATGACTATAGGTCATCTTTGCGGTTCCTGTTTTATGTAGTAACTTACCAAGTATGAATGTTCAGTGGGAAAAAATTCAGATGATTCAGACATACATGAAATAAAATTTTACATGTACCCCTGGATGTGGCCAGCTGTTCTGCCTGCCAGAGGTCAAGCATCATGCCTTGCCTTTGTCTAGGACACCCCACTCCCTCTTCTGTGGACAGGGAGCCTGTTTTCCCAGCCCACCATGGGTGGCTTTTCCCTCACCAGGGCAGCTCTACCAACCGAATGCATTCTCACCACCTCACCTGGCCTGGTGGAGCACAAGCAGGCCATGAGAGTCAGGAGCCATCCCGGCTCCTGCAGCCCTGGGGCTTTCTCAACACTAATGAACAGATCCTGCAGAGCCCCAGAATACTCAGGAGCCTCCAGAGTAGCACATCCACCTAAACACTGAGGCCTCTGGGATGCTTGGGCTTTTCCTTACAAATTATCACTGTAAAGAGAAAGTTTATAATGGAAAAACGGTTTGGGTTTTGATCTGCTGACAGGATTGTAAGTGTCTAGGAATTGTGTCATTTTTCAGTGCAGTTGGAGCAGCACTGGTCTCCAGTGTTGTGAAGCCATTGGTCAATCTGTGTTATTTCCTTGGCAAGTAACACGGTTGCATAAAAGTGGGTGATCAGGCATGGGCAGGTGGGTTGTCTCTAAATGGTTAACATGTAAGTCCGTGGCTGTCTTAGGTCTCAGGTGTATTACCTGGAAACTAACTCAGTTGAGCAGTGTGGCTTGAAGAACGGTGAAAAGTTCATTCAGAATACTTTTCCGAAAGCCAGCATGATGGGCCCTGAAATTGCAGACAGATGGGCAAAGTCTCGCTGTCCCCCACTTCCTGCCTCTGAGTCCCATGAGTGCAGTCCTGTACTCATTTCTTTATGTGGAAATATATCTGGGTGCCTCCATCAGGATGCTGAGAATTCGATCCAAGAACATGTGCAATGTCCCCATCTCAGTTCCTGCCTCTGACTGAGCAGCTTGAGAGTAGTCCTCTCCCTCCGCTGTAGGACACAAGGGCTGCCCACAACCCTTTGATAGGACTCTGACCAAGCTCCCAAAGTAACTCCCGCCTGCCACTTCCCACACTCACAGATGGTAACCTCTGGAATTCAGCTGGGCTGGAGGAGAAAGGCACATTTGCTGTGCACCACCGACAAGGAGCCATCCAAATGGGACAGCCACATATGCAAAGGGTGCTCCGGCCGATGTCTTTCCAGGCTTATATGGTCCTGGGCCTCTCTACTGTGCCCCAACACCACACCCACCATGTTACGTGGATGTTGAAGAGGCTGCACTGAGGCTCAGGCTGGACCCACGATTGTCCCAGTCTTTGGGACCTGTGGTGGGAATGAAATCACTTCCTCATTGCAGTCATCAAATGGCCAACATGTGAGAGCGTGTGCTTGGCAGATTGAGTCTGATGCAAAGCCTAAGCCAAGGACTTACAGATCTTAGGAGGACATGAGTGAAAGTAAGAGCTGGGGCTGACCTGCCACTGTCTTATGTCCCACCTCTGCCACCCACTAGCAAGGCCCCTGCCTCCTGGACCTGCAGGCTTCTCTTCCATGGGACAGGGAGAGCAGGCCTCACTAGGCAGTGTTTTTGTGGACAGCAGAGAAATGGCCTGAGAAGCCCCAGTCTGTGCCATCTGGGGCAGCTGACAAGTAGCTATCAGAACTCATTATTTTACCCTAGGGACCAAATGAACAAGTTCTCTGGAGTTGTGTTTTTAAAACTCCGCTGACATCAGCAGGACATCCCAAAGAGCTTCTGCTGGGCTGCATTCAGCCCCAGGTTTCTGGGGCCCCCCATGCTGTACACTGAGCTTCTACACATCCTGGGGCAGCATCTCCCTCACCCAGAGATAAGCAGCTGCTTTTTATTTATCTAGTACTGGAGACCGAACCCATGGAGCTACACCCCCAGCCCTTTTTCTGTTTTATATTTTGAGATAGGGTCTTGCTGAATCACTAAGTTTTCCAGGCTGGGCTTGAACTTGTGATCCTTCTGCATCTACAAGCTACATTTCCTCTGCTTTTCTGTGCAAGTGGTCTCAGGGGTGTTGGCAGGGCAGAATGGGATGGGGTCTGGGTCAGTTTATAGACCTTCTACCAGCACAGCCAGACTTAAGAGAGTATACCAGGGACAACACAAGAAACTATCAGAAATTATGCCACATGCCTCTGACCTCTGAGAAGACTGTAGAGGAAGCCGAAGGCAGAACCCCACACCACGGCTGCTCTTTGGCTGGACCAGGTTTAGGTCTGTTGATGGCCCTGCCCTGGATCCATGTGCACCGTCACCAGCAGGCTACCTTCTCTGGGGGCCTCTTAGTAAGGCTGGCTCTTACAGGGCCATGGAGTGACTGCTGAGGAAAGGAAGGCACTTTTGTAGGTGGTAGATGATTTACAAACCTCCATAGGCCAGAAACAGTGTCCTTGGCCATTGAGCCACAGATGTGTGAAAGACAAGATGTCATAAAAGCCCTACTGGGACTGTCCCTGAACCAGCCCGCACTATGCTGGGGGACTGGTTATGTCCCAAGGAGGTTGCATAGCCTGAGCTGGTATGGCTGCACAAAGCCAGCAGGCAGTGAGAAGATGCCTAGGCAATTTTGGGGACCCATGTGTGAATTACAGGGGCAGGGGCATGGCAGACCCATGGCCACCATCTTTGCAACTCCACAGCGCTGTGTTTGCAGGACCCCCAGAGCCAGGGAGCAGGCCAGGGCAGCAATCTCACTCACTCACCTTCCGGGTCCACCAGAGGCTCTGGCAGAAGAATTTGCTGGGCTGGAGCTGCTTTGTCCTCGTGGCCTGTCCCACTGGGGATTGGAGTGCTGAAGGCTGTGTCATTGGGATGTGAACCTGTCTTGTACAGGGGGCCCATGACAGTCCTCCCATTCTCAACAGGGCCAAGCCCCTCCATGCCCAAATACCCATGTGCACCCAAGTCACAGGGAGATCCCAACCTGGGCCTGTGCTTCTGACAGTCAAGTGCCACACATGGCAAACCATACTTAGAAGCAGGGGTGATACCCAGCCTTCAGGTGGATAAAACCTTAACTCAGTTTCAAAAGCTTGCTCAGGTTATCTGAGTGGCCCAGAGCCTGAGCCCTCTTTGCTCATTAATGCCGCAGAGTAACACCTGCCCAGTTACCATGCAGACAGTACAGGGTGCCTGTGGGGTCAGACAGGCATGGGAGCCACGTCCAGCCTGGCCACACACTACTTTCAGGGACCCTGACCACCTTTCTGAGCTCACTCTGAAGAAAGGTGTAACAACCCATACCTTAAAATGTGTCTCTACAGTCTGGACACGTAACAGGAATTTCAAAGCAGCAGCTCACATCCATGCAGAGAAGGTGAGAAAAGATGTGTCCTTTCCTACTCACCTGGGAAAGGGAGTTTCCATTCTGAAGATGGAGAGACCAAGGGTGGGAAGATGGTGAACATCGAGAACTGGAGCACATCATCCCCCAAAACATAGTGTGTCACCCACCAAATGCTGACGGTCAAGGCTGCCAGCCCCACCCCAACTATGACTGTCCCAGGTCGGGCTCTGTGCTCTTCCCTCCACACACGTTTGCATTTAATCCACCCAGGGGTCCTGGGGGATGGGAGTATAGCTGACCTCATTTTGCAAATGATGACACAGAGGTCTGGGGGGTGAACTTTCTTGTATGGGATCACACAGCTGGAGGCACCACAGCTGAGATTCAACTCTTGGTCTGCATGACTTCACTAACCTGGGGAAGGATCTGCGCTGAAGGTGGGAGCCAGGAGCTGGGGAGGGCCAGTTCCCAAGCTAGGTTTTAGAAGTCAGTGAGACTTCCCCACGCAGGGTAGGCTGAAGCAGCCTGGGCAACTTAATGAGACATGCTCTCTCCAAATAAATAAATGAATAGGGTTAGGGATGTAACTCAAGCTCCGTACTGAAGAAGAAGTCAGGGAGAGGTCATCAGTGGGCACAAACAGGCAGAACTGGGCTCAGGAGAAAGATCCCTTGAGGGAGGCAGGGGAGTCAAAGGTTGGGGTAAAGATAAACGGGAGAGACACGGGTGACACTTCTCCCACTGGGCTGTCTCGCAGCTCTGGGTGCCCCCGCCAGGCTTCAGGCTCCATGATCATTTCCCTAGGGGCTGCCCACTGACCCTCCCTGTTCTGGTCCCACATAGGACCCTGTCTGGGAAGGGAGCATCACTCTGTGAGGGGCAGTCAAAGGCTTGATGTGCAGACTGCTGGATGGCTTTGTCATCACAGCAGATGGTGCCAGATGGGCTGGGCAGCTGGCAGGTGTCCTAGCCAGGAGCTGGCCCATGAAGCAAGTTTGCCAGGGAGTACATGGTCGCATTCATTCATCCAGCAAACAGTTGCACAGGGCCTCTTCTGTTCCGGGGTGGCCTGGGGCTGGGGCTACAGCCATAACAGTGTGACACCATTCTGTCTCCCAGACTCACTCCCTGGTGAGGGGACCACAATTAACCCAAGGGGGAAAACAGAGGATCACATATCCTGATTGCTGCACCCAGTGTGTGCCAGCCCATCATGATGCACACTTTGCAGTGAAGTTTTAAAACCAAGGATCAGAGATAGTCACCCATTTCCCAGAATCCCAGGGTCAGTAAGGGGCAGAGCCAGGATTGTGAGCCTGACTGGCCACACTCCAGTGCCCTGCCTTGAGTTGAGTGTGCACTGAGAGATGGGGGCACCTTCTAGACAAAAGACCCCAACGGAACAGCATCCCAGAGCTGCTCTGTCGGCAGCCTGCTGCACGTGCAGTTCATTCCAGGCCTATTTAATTCCACTTGCTGCTAATCATTCCCACGGGATTTTAGAAGCCTTGCTGAGAACCAGAGCTTTGGTCTCCAAACTTCAGCAAACCAGGAGTGGTAGGCGGGCCACAGAACCGCAGCGGGTCCCCAGCCACCAAGCTAAATAAAAGGGATTTGGGGATGTGCCTGAACAAAGTGCTGGCCTGGTCTTGTAGCCCCCTCCCACCTACCCTTTCAGAGACGCCCCAGTGGGGGAGAAAGGAGGAATGTGACGCTGCCACTCCCTGAGCTCATCACAGTCCCATGGGCTGCAGCCACTCTCCTCACCAGGTAAGGCAGAGACCAGGTGAGACAAGATCAGTGCTGCCCACAGGCCTGGTTCCTTTGCTTGATCTGGGAACATATTCCATGAGGTCTCCCTCTCCCTCCCCTTCCCCTCCCCCTCCCTCTTCCCCCTCCCCAGGGTCTCTCAAAGTTGCTAAGTTTGTCCCAACAGGTGTTCAAATTTTGAAGCTAAGCAGTAGGACACTGCCCACCTCTAAAGCACTATTATGGCATCTGTAATCAGCAAAAGTTAGAAATCGAGGCATGGGTATCAAGACAGAAGAAATGGTTTAGGGAGTCCCCTCACATAGCAAAATAAGTGGTCCCTGCCACTTTCAGGGTTTCCAAAGCCTTTTCTGGCCACCAGGATGGTGGTAAGGATTCAAGCTCTGGAAGTAGACCAAAATTCAAATCTGGCCTGAGTCCCTTCCTCCTTACCACTTGGAATGTGTCACTTACCTGCTCTGAGCCTGCAAAATGGGGAAGATCCTTCTTCCCATGATCTAAGGGTTGCTAAGACCATGCCTGGTACATAGCAAGCAACCAGTTAGTTCCCCACTCATGTGTTTGTTCACATCGTCTGTGTGCACACGCGCAAGGGGTGATCAAAGTATACAGCAGATGTTTAAATTTTAAAAATTATTACAGTAAGGCACATTGCCACTAATCTCCCTCAGAAACCTCCCCCTTGCTTCACATACGCTTATCCACCGTTCTTGCCACTTTCTGAAGCACTTCTGTAAGTTCCCTTTTGTGAATGTCCTTAAGAGATACAGGAGTAGGGGGAAAAAAGAAGAGGTAATATATGATCAAAAGCATTGTGAGGCTGGGGATTTAGTTCAGCACGTGAATTCAATCCTAAGTACCCCCCCCCACCAAAAATCATTATTTAGGTTGGGGGTTTAGCTCAGCAGCACAAGTGCCTGCTTGGCAAGTGCAAGGTCCTGAGTTCAATCCCCATTGCAAAACAAAAACAAAACAAAACATTGTGGATGCTGCTGCCAAGTGTCATCCAACAAAAAGGCAAGCTTGTGACATTATTGGTGCATCATCACCCACCTTATTCACTGGACAGGGTACCATGTGACATCTGGCTCTTGCCCAGAGTCAAAATGACCATGAAATGTGTTTTGAATTGATTTGGGATATCAAGTCAGTCATGACAGCCCCCCAGAGACACTCAGGAAAGGGGACTTGCAGAGCTAGTCACAAAGTGGTAAGAGCAATGGGCAAGGATTTGAAAGACATCCATGGAAATGTGTCTTTAACGCATTTAAACATTCACCCTATTTTTCCATTACATCTTCATACATCTGTGTGCAAGGGAGTTCACCCAAGCCAATCACCAGTTATGCCCACCTGACCCTCCCATCATGAAGTGATGCATGATGGGACCTGTTCTGAGAAATTGGTCCTCAGAAGGACCAGGTGTGGCCCCGGTTCCATCCTCAGTACTGCAAGAAAGAGAGGAGACAGGAGAGAAGAGAGAGGGAGAGAGTATAAGGTAGATGAGAGATGATTGATGTGTCCTTAGGGTATTTGGTCACTGTGTGAGGTCACAGAGTACACTTACACAAAGATGACTATAAGCTTATGTATGTGACCCAGCAGACCACATTGTCACTATGCAGAGTGTGGCTGTTACCTTTAGCCTCATTCATTCCTCTTTCCTTCTAAGTAAGAATTATTAAAATACCCAGTCATAGAATGGGCCACAGCAGAGCCCTACCTCCTGGAGCCCTCTCCCAAGCCACCCGACACCAGCCAAATCCTTCTATTCGGTCCTTATAGCCTCTTCCCAAGCCACGGTGATACCTCTTGGGATGTGACTTCTCTAGTAACAAGATTACTGCTGAACTGTTCAACTCCAGGGGTTTCTTAGCGGTCTCTGGCTGGAGGGCATTGTAAACTCTCACTCTCAAAATGTGCTCCTCTGCAAACAAGATACCCCCAACTAAATACTGCCACCTGGACTGGAGCGGGTGGGAGCAGGAACCAGGTCCCTGCACAGCTGGGAACAGCCCTAGGGGAGCTGAGAGATAAGCAGCCAGAGGGAGGTGGCTTCTAGAACTGTAATCCATAGTAGGCCACAGGATGGCAAAGGCCAGGAGGTGGGGGGAGGGGTATCACACCATTGCTCACTGGCTTACACTTAAAGTTGTGCACTTTAATGCAAAATGTAATTTCAGATACTGAATTATGGTGATGAGCTTGTCAGGGTTGACTCATTAATTAGTCAGATTTATAAGTATTTGGCTCCCAGAGATCTATGGCCCTGATATGTCACTTTAAAGCCCTGAGGAATTTCTCTTCCACTAGTTAGGTTCTCTTGGGGAGCTCTGGGCTGGAAGAGCCATCTTTAAGGTCTAGTTTGGAGGAGCCATCTAGAGACCTCATCTCCCTCAGAAGTCTCTACACTGTTGAGGCCTGTGAGGGCTTTGCCTTAGGAATGCAGAATGTCAAAAGCACACTGCCCATTACTGTACCTCCCTCGTAGCCATGGCAGACATTATTAATGGATTGCCAGACTCCTTTCTGTTAAATCTGGACCCAGCCTCGCCTGCTTCCAGTTGGAACTGGCATCTCTTTGCCCTTCTGGGATAAGCCCTTCCTTGCACTCAGCAGAAGAAAAAGGAAGCTGGAGTTTGATACAGAAGGCTGGGGAGTGAATGCTGGTTTTGTTCAGTGTAGTCCATTGAGCTTACTGCTCTACCTGTCACATGCCACTTTGCCCAGAGAAACATAGGATAATCCAGGATGAAAGTCATATAAGAAAATAAATTGGAGAGTTCTTTTTTTGCTTTCAAACCCTGTAGTAGTCAAAAGATGCAGTCACCAAAAGACGACAGAAAGGGGACACCAAAGTGGCCAGCACTTTGGTGAGAAGCTGATGGAATTGTCCCCAGGGCATTTAGTGGGTGGAGATCATTTTTCTTCCCTCCTCTATTGCCCTAGAGAAGTGCTCTAGTGTGAGGCTGGAGTCCAGCCAGCTGGCCATCTCTCTCTCCCTCAGCAAGTGCATCCCCAGCATCCTGACTCCAGAAGGGCCCATGGCTTTGGCTGCTGAGGGCAAATGCTATGGGTGTGGTGGAGGAGTGGGGGACCTTGTCCAAGGGGGGTTCCGCATGTCTTTAGCCATCCCAAGGGAGAAAGATGATTTCCCTCTATTTTTAACCTGTGTCTGTTACACCCATAAGCCCCTTCTCAAATCCAATCCAATTCATTGCAGAAAATTTAGAAAAATACAGATATGCAGAAACAAACACTTCAACAGCCCATAACTGTGAGGATTCATTCCATATTAGTAGCATATGGAATGAATCCTCACAGTTATTCCAGTGGTATACACACCATATACCTTACATTTCTTTTACAGGATTTGGGTTATTCTGGCGCACTTTGCCATTTGGCTTTGTTCTTTTTTTCTTTTCTTTTCCCATTTAAAAGCTAATGATCACTTTCCCAAGGTTGTAAGTAGGTGGGTGCCATGCTTTTCTGTGGATTAGGATACTTCTTAAAGTTCCTTGTTGTAGAATATTTTACTTATTTACTTATATCCAGTGCCTTATTGTTGGACACTGATTCCCAAACTTTCACTAATGACAACACCGTCCTGGAACACCTCTTACTGCTCCACCAATATATGCATTGCCTTCTGAGGGAGCCTCACACCTGGACTCACCAGACCCTTCCTAGGCCCTTTCAGTCACATTGCCAAATTGCCCTTCCGAAGTCCAGGCCGTCTCCACTGCCCTCTGCAGTGGCGCTGTCACCAATCCCTCTCTCTGCTGAAGTCACCAGCTGGAGAGCCACAGGCTTGGAGTCCTCGCCAGCTGCTGGGGTCCTACAGCTGGAGCCCCGTAGGCCAGGAAAATAAGAGCTCCTTCCCTCTCCCCCAGCCCCAAGTACCTGGAAAGAGTCCACAGCCCAGCTCCGGCAGGGTCCCAAGGCCACCCAGCAAGGCCACCCGCAGCCCCAGACCCCCTTCCCATGTGCTTGCTGGCTGTCTTTTCTCAAGGCCTGCCGCTCACGCCTCGTGGTGGGACGGCGAGCTTCTGAGTTATAGTGAAACTTATTTCCCTCTACAGCTCCTACGGAGTTAACAGATGTACACACGTCTGAGGCAGTCAGGCGGCAAGAGGCTTTGGGGCCAATCCTTCGCGCTTTGACAGTGTGTAATCGAGGTGAAGCCATAAATTTTATAAACAAGAATAAACGACCCTTAGGAACATATGCCTGCTCGACCCT
The DNA here is from genome assembly GCA_004027455.1 of Hydrochoerus hydrochaeris. Classification (NCBI taxonomy): domain Eukaryota; kingdom Metazoa; phylum Chordata; class Mammalia; order Rodentia; family Hydrochaeridae; genus Hydrochoerus; species Hydrochoerus hydrochaeris. Next base: position 142,862 of record PVLA01003479.1, read on the forward strand.
TCCAAGGTGATCGTAAATAAAGCCACCTGCTGGCTGGGGAGGGACATGGGCATCGCAGATGGCCAGTGGTGAGGGCCAAAGGACCTGTGCCTTGGGAGCAACCCCAGGAGCTGTTTCTGTGGGACTGGCTGAGGGGGACTGGTTGACCTTGTACCCCTAGATCCTGAGATGGCTGAATGCCTTTGTGCATGAACATAGGCAGTTGCCTGGGTACCTTTGCCCTCTGTGCCACCTGAACTGGCACCTGCTTCTTGTGTTTCCTCAGAGTGACCACTTCTAGCCAGGGCAAGCAGGGGCCTCCATAGTTTAGAATTCACACCCCTCTGCCCTGCAGAAGCAGCCCGGACTGCCTGGTCATCAGTCAGCCCTTGTTGCTGGCTGTCTTGAGTGGTCACAATAGGGGAATCTGAAGGCCAAAGCAGGCAGACCCAAGGGCAAACCCCAGCAGAACCTCTTACTCACTGCATGGCACCAGTCAAGCTGCCACTTCCCTGTGCCTCAGATTCTGGGTTTGTGACCCAGCAAGGCTAATGTTTGTATGAAAGGCTGTCATAGGGAATGCATGCTATCTTGGGCTCAGCTATGGGGAGAAGGTTTTATATATATATATATATATATATATATATATATATATATATATATGTATGTATTTTTTTTTTCTTCAAAACAGGGTCTCACTATGTAGTTCAGAATGGTCATGAACTTACTATATAGCCTAGGCTGGCCCCTGACCCTTGGGGATCCTCCTGATTCAGCCTTCCAAGTGCTGGGATTACAGACATGTACATCCTGTAATCCAGCTCAGGGGAGAACGTTTTAAAAGCTCCGCCAGAAAGAGCGCCAAGCTGCCATCAGTCTATGATGACATCATAATAACTACCATCATCAAGCCAGGGGACAGCTGTGGCTGTGGGCAAGACAGATCACGCCTCTGAGCCCCTTTCTCCACCCCTCAAGAAGGGGGATAACTGTACATACCTCACACGGTTCTGAGAAATAAACGAACACATAAAAAACCTGGCACCGCTGACCGCCATGGTGGTGCATGTGTAGTCACAGCTATTCAAGAGCCTGAGGTAGAGGCAGCGCTTGAGCTCAGGAATTCAAGATCGGCTGGGTAACACGGCAAGAGCTTGTCTTCCAAAAAAAAAAAAAAAGCAGCCGAAGCAAGCCTGTCATTGTGGTACAACCGAGCACATGGCTCGGGTTAAAGAAGCACTAGTCACGGCGGCGTTCAGAGAGGAGACACCGATCCAAAGCCTGGCCCCACCTCTGAGAGCGGTGTTAAAGCCATTCCTCCTTTCTAGGAATGATAGCAATATTAATAGCCCCACCTTCACGGGGCTATTTGTTGAGAGAATCAAATGAGCTATGGCACTGAAGTCCTTAGTAAGGTGCTCAAGTTGGGGTCAATATGTTCTCCTCTCTGGGCCTCAGTTTCCTTACCCATAAAACGGGGGTGAGGATCTCATAGCTCTGGGACCATGTCCTCTGCCTTTTATTTTGGCACAGAGCTTCATTTGTTCCTGGAGCTACATCCCCCTGGCCTGAGTGTGACCAGTCCCTCTAGAGGCCGTCTGTCTCCTCCAGCCACTCTGTAAATCTAAGGATCCAGAGGCTGCCTCACCTGGCCGGAGTGATCAGAAAGTGCCCTGCAAAGGGTACAACGTGACTCAACCACAACAGCTGCTTTTCTGTGTCTTCTGAGCGGCTTCCATGTGCCAGTCCTGAGGACTGAGCCCCTGAGCCTTGTAAATCCATGTTATTATTCCCAGCTACGGAAGATGAAGAGCGAGGCTCGGAGTGACTAAATAAGTAGCTCAAGGAGGCTCAGCTAAAAAGTGACCAAAAGGGAATTTGAATCCCAACAATAAATAAAAAATAGCTAGGATATAGTTAACACTGCCAGGAAGGAAAATAAACACTGCTTTTCCCTCATTAAACTCTCCCAGTGACCTTGTGGGGTAGATGCTACCGTTCTCCTCACAGGTAAGAGCAAGTCTGAGCCCTAAGTGGCAGAGCTGGCTGGTCTCATGTCTGCCTGAGACCATGCCTGAGCCATATTCTACTCTTTTTTTCCCTTTTTCCTTTTTATCTCCTGGCACTGGAGATTGAACCAGGGCCTTTGCACTGACTTACATCCCCAGCCCTTTTATTTTGGGGGATGGGATATTGCTAAGTTGCCCAGGGTGAAGTGAAACTTGTGATCCTCCTGCCTCAGCCTCCCAGTGTGACAAGCCATGTGTCTGATGACCACTCATTGCCCTTCTAGAGTTGGTGAGCATCAACATCATCCAGGCCCATGTATTCCCTCCTTCCTACAAGGCTGCGGCTGTATGAATACCGCCAGCCTTCCTATCCCCTGCCGAGAGGCTCCTGCAGAAGGCAGCCTGTGAATCCCCTCTTGGCTCCTAAAGAGGGGGCTGCATGGGTAGCTTTCCATTGTTTGTTGAAACAGGGTCTCCCTATGTGCTCAGGATGATCTCAAAACTCCTGGTTTCAAATGATTCTACTGCCTCAGCCTCCCAAGTAGCTGGGATTACAGGCACACACCACCATGTCTGATTTCCTTGGGTTGAGACCAGGTTTTCTCAACTGGGGTGTCCCACAGACTTCCAAGGGTGTGAACAAGCGTGTGCACATCTGTATCACAATTCCAAAGGTGAAAATGATGGCTTTGGAAGTTTCAATTATGCCCAATGGGTGGGTGCAAGGGATAACCCCAAAGTTCCTGGGTCCCAAGCCCTTGCTCTGTCTGGATTTAAGCACCATCTTCCATGAGGGACTCTCAGAGCAGGCAACAGGCCAGGGCCAGTGACAACCAGACCCCAACCTGGCTGCAAAGGTAAATTCACCCCTCCCGACGATCAAGACAGGAGCAGCTTGGGCTCAGTACGCCGGTGAGGTTCTCCAGCCCATTCTGGGAGGAAGAATGAGCCACAAATCCTTCCAGGCACTGATTTATGTAGCATTCATGCAGAATTTATTATACAACGAATTTTATTCAATTAAACTTGAAATGCGCCTGGATTCTTAAAGGTTCAGTAGTGATCGCTGGGACAGAGCAATCATAAAACTGGATGGGCTGTCTGAAGGTGTTGGGGAGGAGGCGAGGGTGACATTGCAAGCTGATGGGGGATTTGGAGCGGGGGACGTTTGTCATTGGGATGTGTTACAAGTTCGGGCTGTGGAAATTACTCAGTGAAGAATGCACATTAACAATAGCCATGAAATATCAGTTAAGGGAAACTAGGTTGAGAAACGAGACAGCAGGATCTATTAGTGCCTGGCATTGTTCGCTGCAGTCCAGGTTGTGATTAAAGCGACTGTCAAGCAGCAGTAGGGAAGGAGGGAGGAACGCCATGTCTTGGGCCAGCCCTTGGGGCCTCAGTTTCCCCTCCTGTAAAACATATTCAGTGCTTCCCCCAGGGCTGCTGGGAGGTTCAGGTGCGGACCATGTGGCTCAGGGCCTGGCACAGGGAAGGCGCCTCCGCAGCGCTGGCTGGCGCTACTGCTACTGCGTATGTTCCACAGTAATGACGCTAAAGCAGTGCTGCAGGGAGCCAACCTGGACTAGGGAGAGGCACGTACGTGGGAGTGGCCGGGTGAACCGGTGCAAGCCTGGGGGCCCAGCTATTTGAGGCAGGAGGACTGAAAAGTTCAAGGCCAGCTTGGGCAACACAGGGCAATACAGGAGTACCAAAAACTTCAGTAATCAAGATCAGGGTTTGTACACAACATTTTCAAAAGTCACATTATTTCCCAGAAGAAAAAAAAAAAAGAAAAAGGAAAAGCCCACAATAAACCAAGTGCCAGGATCTTAAATACATGTTGGGTTTATAATCCTGTCACTGCATGGAGTGGGCTGCTGGTTGACTGCACAAACATTGGGCAACATGGAGCTTTACAGAGTCGTGTTTTTCAACTGTGGCCATTCATCGGCTCTTCCCATTTGGATCAGGGCATCTGGATGGACACATTCCCCCTTTTGGCTGGGGCTCTACTACAGCTACTGCAGAATGGCAAGCGCTTCACACAGCCCAGCCTGTGTCCACGCAGCCTTCTGTTCTCCCAGGTTTGGCAGCTCACAGAAACATCTGCCCTGCCCCTGAGCGGGCCTTTGGGAGATGTTCGCTGGTGGAGGGAAACATGGGCCCAGAGAGTGGGCCTGGGAACCTGAACGCCAACATCCAGCTGCTCCAGGAGGGGCAGGCTTTGCCAACTGGCAAGCCGCCTCACTTCAGAGATCGCTTTAGGGTTACTGTGTGCACTCTGGATGTTTCTGTTTTTGCTGTGGCTAGGAGTATAAGAGTGTTGGTTGACTGCACGGTTTCTGCTGTTTCTAGAAAGATTTGGAGATGTGGGTACAACTGAGTGACTGCTGTGAGCTTCTGGGACATCTGCGTCCCAGCTGGGCCTGCAGAGATCACAGGGCAGGGAAACTCCACACATGTGCTTTTCCGGTCTCTCGTCCTGTCTGTACACATAGAGCATCCTACCCTGTGCCAGGCTTGGGTCTGACTCGGAGGCCTGGATGGCACTGGCCATGGCCTCCTCCTGGAGGGTGTTCCTCACTGCTGGGCACTGGGGACCTATTCACCCTGCCCAGAGCCCAACAGAGCTACAGCAGCCTGCCTGCTCCCAAAGAGCCCAGAAGACAAAAGGGTACTGGCCTTGCCTGCAAAACGATGTACACGGCTGAGAATTTAACATCTGCCAAGGTGCCAGTGAGGAAGATGATGGGAATGACCAGCCTGCCCATGCCTGGCATGGAGCCCCCTGCTAGGCAGGCACTTGCTAGATAAATGATTGCTGAGTGCAGGCCTCCAGGCATCCAGGCCCTGGCAGTCGAAATGAGCCTGCTCTTCTGAAGCCACTTCCTGTAATAAGCAGCATGGAGTCCTTAGATTCTCAGGGCTTCCTCTCTGCCCTTCATAAATATTCTTCTTCCAAGGACACAGCTGGCACCGGCAGTGTCATTACATAGCAGGAGGGAGCAGTGGTGACTAGCGGCATAAAACACAGCCGTGGCGCAGGTCTCAGAGGCAGAAACCTGCCAGTGCAACGTCACAGAAGTCTCACTGCTGTCACCTTGTTGAAGCGGGAGATCTCGTTTCCTTAGCTGGACCCGCTCACCCTCACCTGCCACTCGCTCAGACCAGGCAGGAAGGGCCAGCCTTAAGTGACGGTGGCGTTGCTCTGCCCAGGGCCCCGTCCGCATCAGAGCGGTCTCCCAGCCACAGCCCCGCCACACGCCGAGTGTTTCCGGGGCCTCGTCTGTCTATTGGCAGCTGCCCGTCCCCACACGGCAGTGGTGATGGGTGACTCCGAGGTGACTAAACTTCCAAAGCCTGCCTCCCTTCTCCTTTATAAATGTGACATCTACAGCCCCTTTGGCACAGGTAAATCACAATTACATTGCCAAGGGCCTCTGGTACCATTCCAAATCCTTGAACAGCCCTAGTCGGCGGCGGGAGGGCTCATTCGTGAGTCACTCCCCACCCCCACGCACACAGGGCTCAGGCCTTTCCCACGTTTATTTTAAAACTCCACCTGGCTCCATCACTTCGTAGCCATCACTTTACCTTCCTTTTCTGCGATACTGCATTCATTCCCACTTCCTCTAAGACCAAGGCCAGCCTGGGGAAGCAGGGACAAAATCTTGAGGGCCCTGGACCCTCCAGGAAAGCATCAAGGGGTGTGATGCAAAGCCGTGAGTCTGCTAAGACCCACTACCAGCTCCTCAGGACCAGGGTCCCAGAGGCAAACACTTCCCTGTCGTCCCCATCACTGTCACCGTCACCGCAGAGGGGCCTAGGGAGCTCCCCCTTCCATTATCTCCAAGCTCCTCATGCTCGATCCGATGGGTTGGTTTTCTTGTATATTTTTTCTTCGTTTCCTTCTTTCATGGCCGCATATCTGGCTATTGTGAAGAGATAGTCACTGAGTCTGGAGGGGCAGAGAGAAGCAGAGGAAGGTGTGAAATGAGAGATCGCTGCGGACCAGGTCCTACCTATTGGCTTTCAAACTGGAAGTACAAAGCCACAGATCTGCAGGAGCATCACGTAGGGACGTGGCGCCTGGCCACTGAGGACTGATGGATGCCACACAAGGCCAACCTTCGTGAGAGCCGAGGGCTGAGCCAGCCCTAACCCTCAGAGAAGGAATCTGGGACCGCTCCATGAGCTCATTTCTCAGCTTGAAGTGACCAGGACAGGGTTTTCTCATACTGGAGAGAGCACAGTCACAGGATCTCAGCAATATGCAGATCCTGGGGCCAGAGGCCAGGGCGAGGCCTAGGATTCTGCAGGTCAAATCCCAGGCCAGACCAGGCTGGCACTGCTATACCCAAGGCCACACTCAGGGCAGAGAGGCCCTAGGCAGCGCTCTTGACCTTGGCACTAAACACACTCTGGTTCTCCCTCTGTGGGGGGCCACTGTGTGCATCGCAGGGTACAGAGCAGCATCCTTGGCTCCTACCCACTGGATGCCAGCAGCATTTAGACAACCAGCTGTCTCCAGACACCAATGTCCTGGTTGACAAGCACTGGCTGGAAGGTGCTGGGGCCTAGAACCTCATCCCTGCTTCCTTAGAGCCCATGGTGGTGGCATCTGGCCAGGAGACTGTCTGCAGGCAAAGCAGTGGGGAGAACACAGAAGAGGCTGCGTCTGCCCTTCAGGGACTCAGCGGTCCCTGAAGTCATCCCGCCCCTCAAGGCTTTCACACCAAGCATTCGTCACCACCTCTTTTGGTGCTTCCTGCCAGCTCCTACCTCCCAGACCAGTTCTACAGGGCCTTCCCTGACCGGCAGTCCTGTCCTCCCCAGCTGTGGTGGCCTGCTGTGTTCCCCTCCGGGTAGGGACCCCGGGACCATACGGTCCTAGAGGGCAACAGTGCGTTGGTTTTTTGTTGACTCCAGAAACCCGCCGAGGGGGCAAATGGTCCTGGACCATACCCTACTGCAGACCATTAGGCTCCTCAGGGTTTGTGGGCTGCTGCTGCAGGGATTCCCTTCCCAGGAGGAATGGAGCCGCTCGGGACTGTCCAAGTCCAGGCTGCACCCCCGAGGAGGAAAATCCACTGTCACTTTCTGCACCACTAGGACAGTTCCTGGGGTGCAGCCCTCACCGCTGTCCCATAGCTCTCTGCCTGCCCCAGGGCTCCAGCTCACCCACTGGTGCCACACAAGCCAGGCTGGGGGGATGCTGTCCATGCAGGCTTTGGCCTGATGGGGAGGCAGGGGTGGGTGGTGTCCACCTGCGCTGGCCCGGCTCACAGGTCCTGTCTGGGGCCTCCTAGGGAGGGGAGACTGGCTGGGAGGAGCTGACTCCTGCGCCCCCCACCAGACTTCATGGCGCGTCTGAGGGCACCCCTTACTGTCCTTCATAGTGAGGTTTGTTTCTGCTGGCTTTCGTAGGTCTCCCCCAAGTAGAGCTTAACTTCATCAGAGACAGTGACAGTGTCTGCCATACAGCCTGGCACACGCACACTGGCCTACAGGCAGGAGAAAGTGGGCGCAGTCCGGCACTGTTCCCCAGTCCTGCTGCCTGCTGTTCTGCCCACACATGTTCCAGGCCTTTCAGAGAGGAACCCTCACGTTCCATGTTAAGTACCTGTTTAAGAATTTGGCCACATTTGCATCTGTCTCTCCCATCTGGACAAGAGGGACCACACTAGAAAGAGAGGAAACACAGTCACACCACGTGGCGAGGGATAACACATTTGGGCACCTGGGGCCACAACCGGCACTTCCCAACTGGCCATCATTCGACCTCCATCTGGACAGGACAAACCCAGCCAGCACCAGCGGTGGGAAATCCATGACTGGAGGGCTTCACCAGTCATCCACCTGGCTCCTGGACGTGCAGCCTGCCCAAGGAGGGACGGAGGATAGGGGAGAGAGAGGGGAATGCTGCCCCACATCCCGGCCTGCTGGCCTTTGTGCCACTGGGTCTGGGGTCCTCCCTGTGTTGGCTGGAATGGTCAAGCTCCAGCTTTCAAGATGAAGGAAGCTGGCCCTTAATGCCCAAGCAAACTCTCACCTCCCTTCACCCACGGTTCTGTGTTCCCCGTGCAGATACTTCAGAGGGGAAGCGGTCTGCTGAGCACTTATGATGAGCCAGGGCCTGCCGGACCCTTCAGGAACGTCACTGCTGCTGCATCGCCTGTGTTGGGAGGCACGGTCTCCACACCTAGCCTTGCACGCAGTGCCTAGTAGCCCAGGCAGGAACTGGCCCAGGCCTACCCTGTGGCACCTCCAACTTGCATGGAGCTTTGTTGCCCAACGGAGACCCATCTGGGCATCTCTCCTCCCTGGCAGAATGCCCACTGGTCGTCACTTAGCTGTGGCCTGGTGGCTGTAGTGAGGCCAGCTGTCAGCCTAGCCACCTTCTTTTTGTGCCTCTGGGTTGTTTGCAACTGTTTGCTATTATGAACACTGCTGACGTGGATGACTTTGAACAAATGACATTCTCTACTTTGAAGCCAAAGTGTTTTCTGTTACCCAGGAATCCTCAGGGTCTGTCTGACCTGACAGCCCTGCATGTAAGATAAAACCTTTGTGATGCAGGAAAGAGCTCAGTTTGACCAAGATCTGCACTTTTGCCATTGAGCCTGGCCACAATGTCACCTCTCTGAGTCCATTTCACAACTCCTATAAAGTGGAGCTGCCACTGCCTGTCCTAGAATTCCTATGTGAGCTCAGTAAGCTCATGAAGTACCTGGCACAGCCTGGCTTCTGTACCAGGGAGGGTCTGTTTCCACTCTAAGCTGGGCAGCAGCTAGCAGAAGGGCAGAATGAATGATCCTTTTCAAGTGCCTCTTGTTAAACTTGAAAAGGCTGCAGGTAGATTGGGTGGGGCGTGGGCGTAGGCATGGGGCGTGGGGTGGGGAGCCCTCCATCCTTTCCTTTCTTGATGCTCAGCTGAGGCAAGGGTTGGGGTAGCAGGAGGCTGGGCTGTTGAAAGCTTCCATTCAGGGCCCCCACAGCCCTGCAGCCCCTCCAAACCCTCCTCCCCTGAAGCTAAATGGCCCAGAACCAATCACTGGCTTCCTGTCACTCTACTGCGGTTCCCTCTACAGTATGGGGCTCTGAGGACAGGGACTCGTCTGTGCTGGCTGCTCTGGCACCGTGAGGCACCTGGGAAAGGTCTGGGTGGTGCAGCACCAATCCATCACATGTGCCTACGACGAGGTCCCCTGTCCCCTTACCGTCTCTCAGCTCGGCGACACACGGCACGACAGAAGTGTAGTGCAGCGCTGCTCTTGCCTCCCGACTGAAAGGGGAAAGCAGGTGTTGGCGGGGAGGGCTGAGTGGTGTGCTGGCTGCAGCAGGACTCCTCGGACACACCCAGGTCTGCCTCCTCCCTTGGCCACATTCTGCTTCCAAGGGCCCCCCTGACAGGCCCTCTGGGTATGTGCATCCAAAGCGGGCAGGGAGAGAGCAGCGAAGACCTGAAGGGCTGGGGGCTGGCACACAGCTGGTCACTGCTAAAAGCTATAAGCAGGGGCACTCGCCGCAAGCCCATGCGTTTCTGTCCATGTGCTTGGACACAGCCACCCCTAGGCTGGGGCCGTGATACCTACGGGCAGAATGAAGGCTGTGAGTGGCGGGAGCTGCCTGGAGTAGTTGTCGATCCACTGCTCCAGCTCCAGGATGGGCCCCGCCTCAAAGGCCGTGTGTTCTGAGGAGTCACAGAGCAGAACCAAGGCCCGGCTCACCACAGCATCAAGGACACACCCCACGACCTTTCCACCCAGTGTCCCGCAGATGGCTTCCTCCAGCCCAGAGAGTGCCCCCAACCCACCCCAGGGATGATGGACAAGGTGGCCAGGCCTACTGATGGGCCTCAGGGAACCCCAGGAGAAAGGGGGCCCTCTGACCACCCACACAGCACAGGGAATTACTTAAGTGGGCCTCCCTGGCAGAGGAGCGCGGAGTGGCCAGGGCTGAGCCGACGTCCTGCAGCGTGCACTGGATCTGCGGGGGAAGAGGCGAGAAGAAAGGCTGGCTTGCGGCCGGCTGGGCAGAACACCATGGATCCCTGGAAGGAGGTGCCCCAGTGGGGGTCAGGAGGAACCCTCCAGCTCCGGACCACGCTGCCATGCACCTGAGCCCTTGTGAGGTTTCCTTCTTTCCTCTGCACTGACAGCTCTCGCTCTTCAGGTGCTAGGTCAGGGGACTGGACAGGACAGTCCTACCTTACTGCAAGGGCCATGGCATGTGGAGGGGCTGGGAGCAGAGGGCTCCAGCCTGGGCCAGACTTCCGTGTGAGGCGAACTATACTACGGAAACCAGACACCTGCGTAGGGGGAAACCGTGGGCACACGCAAAGCATTCTGGGTGTCATCCCTGCTCTCGGAGGGTCAGAGGTCAGCTCCTTTGTAAGTCAGGAACACGACAGTGTTACTAAGGAGTGTGAGTCCTGCAGGCTGAGGCTCACTGCACCTGGCTGCTCAGCCTGGGTGCACGGTGCTTTGGTCGTGTGTGTGTGTGTGTGTATGTGTGTGTGCCCGTGCGTGTCGGGCAGTGTGTCCTGTGCACTGCAGACATGTAGCTCATTCCTGGAATGTGCCAGTAGATGTTAGCAGCGCTCCTGCTCTAGATGTGACAGCCCCAAACGTCATCCCAAATGGCCTTCCCAGATGTCCCCGCCTGAGGCTGAGCACTGCTGCACTGTGCACTCCCCTCTCTCGGTATGATCCTCACCCCTTGCCTGACAGGGAGGACGAACACTGCACACCCCCATTCTACAGGTGAAGAGACTGAGGCCTGCCGAGGCAGAGTGTCTAACCCTGGGTGACACAAAGAAGTGACAGTCAGGTGATAAATCGAGTTACAGCCTCCAGGTCACAGAGAAAAAAAAAATCCCATCTTGGGGAGAGAGGATGTTACTTACTTTCTGAAGCTCCTCAGCAAATGTGTGGCCCTTTTCTGTGATTAATTCCATAGCAAACCTAAGAGGAAAAAGGAAAAAGAATTTGCCTCTAGTATAATGCTGCTTAAGACAAAGCATCCTTGGGTGGTAGCCATTTAGCTAATTTAGTTACAATAGCACAGTACTATTTTTCTTGTTGACAATAGGAACATCACAAGCTTCCAGCTGGTTGGGGTATTTGTTTCTCAAAATATTTTTTCTTATACTAATTATGCCTAGTCAACAATTCCTATCTGTGTCTTGGTGATTCAGTGGGGACAGAAGGTGACCCAGGATCTGTCCTGCTGGAGGGGAACATTCAAGTTGAATACCACATTGCTGAACAGGAAGTTGCAAACTGAAGTGAGTGCTCTCTGAAGGGCAGAGTGAGGGAAGCTTAACTTGGCCTCAACTAGGAGGAGGTAGGGCCTCCTTGTGGAAGTATCCTGAAGGTGGGGCTTTGAAGACTGAGTAGGAGTTCTCTGGTAAGGCAGACTGAGGCAGGAGCAAACTGCCTACAACTTTGCACTCCCTTCCTGTGCCAGCTGTAGTCCTGGCAGAAAACACTGGCGCACTAGATGGATTCGCAGGGAGCTTTGAAAAGGGACAATTCCCAGAGGTGTGAGCAGAGTTAGGAAAACTGATGATGAATAGCAGATACTAGCAAGAGTAGGGGCCAAAGGGGCAAGGGAAGGGGAAGGTGCTACTGGCCCTGAATCGTGTGGGATTTGGGGGCCACAACAGGAGCCACAGAGCAGGGAGTTAGGCAGGAGCCCAGTGCTCCAGGGCCACACAGCAGGGGACAGGTTATGAGTTTTCACACCTCTCTGTACTCTCCTCAGCCCTGCTGCTGCCTCCCATAGGCTACAGCCCCTGAAAGCCAGCAGAGCAGGGACAGGTGATACGATCACCAGGCCGGGTCAGCTGCCCAGGTGCAGGGCAGAGTGGAGGGGAACAGAGAGGCAGAGGACTATGGTTTGTATCTAGATGTCTGCTCCCTCCAATCCTCATTCACTTGTAGGTGGAACTTGTTGAAGTTGGCTGGATCTAGGGTGTGTGATGCCAGGATCAAGGGTGTGTGGTATTAAATTAGTCCACTGATTGGTTTGGTCTGGGCATAGATAAGGGGAAGACCATCTGGGTGCGTGCAGAACCACCCGAAAGGCTTTTGGCCTGGATGGGATAAAAGATAGAAGGAGGCTTGCTGCTTTCTGCCTTCTGCCTGGCTTTCCATGAACCGTTTTCCCTCTGTGATGCCCCTTTGCCATGCTGCCCTGCCTTTGAGCCAGCCAACTATGGGTTGAAACCCCTACAAACTGTGAGCTAAAAAACCTTTCCTCCTTTAACTTTGAGTATTGGGTATTTTGTCTCAGCAAGGAGAAAAGTGACTAAGACAAGGCGCACGTGAAGAATAACAAGTGCATCTTTCTAGCCCATCTTCCAATCAGAATGACAATCAAACACAGGATTGGTTATCTAGTGCTTGTCTCTCTTCTGGACTGTGAGGAAGGGCTGTGTGGGCTGGGACACTGGCTTTGTCACAGCAGTGTGCCTAGTATTTAGTATCCAGCAGGTATCAAGAAACACCTGCTCACTGACAGATGCTCTGTGCCATGTCTGTCTGTAGGCAGGGGTAAGGCTGGGTTTAGCAGAGCCTGGCACAGAGGCGCTCGGTCAGTGCCTGGCAGAGGGAGGATCTATAAGTGAGGCTCCAGACCCACCCCTGCCCCACATCAGCTGGGAGACACTGGCTCACTGATCTGCTAATTCTGCAATGGCTGATGCTGGAACTCTGCTTCTCTTCTCTACCTACTTCATCTTGTGGCCTCCCTCAACCCCAAGAGCCAGGCCATCTCTACCCTGTCTGGTAGACTATCTACTCCTGCCATCCTCTATCCTAAAAATCTCATCCACTCTGCTCGCCGCTGAGAAATGGTCTGCATGAATAGGTAAATTAAGATGACAATTCTCATTTAATTCTCCCTAGAATATAGAGACATGGACACTATCTCTGCAGTGTACTATGGTTCTCAGTCTGTGCGTCCCTCCTCCCCCACTGATATCAGGCATGGCCAGACTGGCTCTGGCCGGTGAGGTGACTGGGATGAACCACACCCGTGGGGGTGGGGGTGGGGTGGGAACAGGACAGACGCTGGCACAGGTGTGGACAGAGGCAGCCTGGCAGCCTCCCAGAGCTCACCAGCCGTGCTTCCTGGCTGTTCAGGCGTGGGCAAGGTCCAAGACTGCCCAGCGCTACTGAGAACTTCACAGTCATGACACTCACTGATGCCCACTTCACACCTGACCTCCAGGCTGATTCCATCTCCCTTACCCAATAGCTGAACTCAATTCATCCGTACTTCCCAAAGCTTCGAACACCTGGTCATCTTTGGGTCTCCTTTCTCCCGTGAAGGTGCTAGAAAATCCTGTGGAAAAACATTTAAACCCCTGAAATTAGATCCGCCCCGCAGATATGCTGTTCTTTCTTTAAAAAAATTTTCAATGTCAAGTACACAGAGATAGAGAAAGGTGCTGATACCCTACGTGTACAGCTCATGAACTGCCACTAACTGAACAGTCCTCTGTGACAGCACCCAGCTCCAGATCAGAACTTGACCAGCACCCCAGAAACGCCCCCAGACTCCCTTTCAGGCACCACTCCTAAGGATAAGCACTATTCTTACTTCTTTCCTGATACACTTCTAGTTCAAACTGAAACATCCCACACAACCGTCCTGCTAAAGGATAAAACATCTGTCACACTGCACACACATTATTAATATACTTCACATGCAATTGGAGTCCTCTCACCTCTGCCTAGGTGACAGTTTCTGCCTGGCACTGTCACCTTGGGGGCTGCCATGCTGCCACTCACAGGTAAGCCGCAGTGTTCTGATAAATGATTTCACAGAGTACTGTCACACTGGCCACTCTGCGACAGTGACAGATCAGGACCAAAACAAAACAAAACAAGGCCACCGTGTAATCACAGCTGAGCACAGAACACTGTCTAAATGACAACCAGGTGCCCCCTTTCCTGGCTCATGTGAGTGATTGCGGGTGGCATTTTTATCCACCTGGGCTTTAGCACCTTTTGTCTCGCTCACCTTTAAAGAAATACTAAGACACCCATTTACATAATTAGTTCTGCTTTCTGATAGTATCCAGTCCACAGCAAAGGCCCACTTCTTGAATCTTCCCTCCCAGCAGTTAACACAAGCCCGATACCATCCTAAGTCCTTTGCCATGTCCCCTCCCAGGGCTGGACTGTCCCCAGCTGTCTACCTCCTGCCTTCTAATGAGCCACCTTCTCCACTGTTTGCATGGAGGTTGCCCCTGGAAATCTCTGGCTGGAGGGCATGGACACTACCACCCAATACTTATTATTCCTACCCTTGTTTTCTTTTTATTGTTGTTATGGCAACACATATTTTTAAAAAACATAAAATTTACCATTTTGATATTTTTCCAGTGTATAGTTCAGTGGCATTAAGTACACCCTATCTATATATTTTTACTGTATAAGTATAAATCTAAAAAGCAATAGCTAGTAGTGAAGTGCATGATTTTAAACTTTAGAATAGGATATTATTCTGAATCCAGGCGTGGTTGCGCAAGCCTGTAATCCCAGCTACTAGGATAGGACTGAAGTTCAAGGTCAGCCTGGGCGACTTAGTGAGATTCCATCTCAAAATAAAAACAAAAAGGGCTGGGGATGTAGCTCAGTGGTAGAGCACTTGCCTATTACACTTAAGATCCTGGGTTCAATTCCTAGTACCACAAAGGAGAGAAAATGGTATCACTTGATACATGCTGTATTTGCTTGTTTGTTTTGTTTTTGGAGACAGGGTCTCAGTATGTAATTGAGGCCAGGCCTTGAACTTACTGGTCCAGGCTAAAACCCATGGAAATCCTCCTGCCTTATGCTCCCAAGTGCTGGGATTATAGGCATATGCCCAGATTTCTGCATCTGTTTTCTATAAAATATATTCTGGTATTTTTTAAATTATCAAAGTAATATGTGCTTATTGTAAAAAAAAAAATGCAAGTGTGTAAACTTCTGTTCATGCTTCTCTTCCACAACTCAGTTTCTACTGGGTAATATATATATATATATATATATACCCTTTTAGCTAGACCAATTCAGGGTATTTGGATTATCCTGAAACTTGTTTTTTGTTGTGGTCAGTATTCTACTACTGACCCTCATCCCACATTTGTACATGTGTGTGCATGTGCATGGTATCGGGGATTGAACCTAAGATCTTAACACTGAGCTATGGCCATGGATATAGCTCAGTGGCACAAGCACAACGTCCCGAATTTGATTTCTGGTGCTAAAAAAACACCCAAACACTGAGCTATATCCTTAGCACCACCATCCCCTTGTCTTACAGTACTGGGGTTAAACCTATGGCCTTTGCACTGAGTGGTATTTCTAGCATCTTGAAAAATTTTTTATTCTATTTTTCAAATTGAGGCTGGATCATACTAAGTCATTAAGTTGGCCAGGACAGGCTTGAACTTGCAAACCTCCTGCCTCACCTTCCTAGAGAGCTAGGATTACAGGTATGTATCACCACACCTGGATCCTTTTTTATTTTGGTGCCAGGGATTGAACTCACGACCTCGTGTTTGCCAAGTAGGCACTTACACCACGGAGCTAAATCCCCAGCCCCCTTTTTTATTTTTTTAGAGACAGTATCTCAGTATTCTCCAAGTTGCTCAGGCAAGGCTTGAATTTGCAATCCTCCTTCCTCAGCCTCCCACCTAGGATTACAGATAGATGTGCACCATCATGCCAGGCTCTGCAATTTGCTTTTATCATTTCATGTATCTAGGGCATGTTTCATTTCACATCATATTATTTTTAATATATTTTCAGATCTGTCACATACTTTTTATTGGCTATAGAGAAGTTGGAAGAACTTTAAAGCAATATCTTTCATATGTCTTTTCTCATCTGTGTCCCAACCCTACCTTTGTCTCCTGTTTTTGTGTAAATCTTGGGAATCTTGGGTGTCTTCAAGTAAGGCTGCATCCTAATGAGAAACAAACATGAACAGCTTGTAAGTGGGGACAACTCACACAGAGGGGCACTTTTGTCCCTGGGACCCAGCTTAGTTAGTAACTCAATGCCAGCTGAGTTGCTAGGATGGCACTCTCTTACTGACGTTTTTGCCCTCCATCTCTAGCTGCAAGTCTTTTGTGGATAAGCTCTGCATCTTGTCCACATGTCCACCTGCAGTAGGTGATGTAGTGCACTGCTCAATGTAGATGTTCAGTAAACATTTGCTGAACTGACTGATCGCTTCCAGTAGCTGCTGCACCATTGTGTTTTATGGGCATCATCTCCTAAAGTATCTTTCGACCCCGAAGACCTCTTATCTTCCTCTTACTATTGAGGAAAGCAGCTTAATGAGTAACTCATTTTCCTGTCGCCCAAGGAGGAAGACACAGAACTGGGGCTCATGTCCAAGACTATCCTATACCAGCACCCCAAATGTTACCTCTACTCTCTCAAAACTTCTCCCTTTAACCACTAAATTAAGGCCTCCGGGCCACTTGCATTTTTTAAGGCTTCCAGTACACTTAGGAATGAAGGGCTGCCAAAACAAGGTTTGAAAACTGGCAATTTTTTTCCCCTAGTTTTAAATTTTTGTGATGCTGGGATCAAACTCAGGCCCTTCCACATGCTGGATAAATATTTTACCATTAAGCTACACCCCCAGGCCAAAAATTCCCCGGCACTATCAAATAGCAATAATATATATGTGTGTGTGTGTGTGTGTGTGTGTGTGTGTGTGTGTGTGTGTGATTTAAAAGGTGACTTCTCAAGGTTATTCAAAGGTTAAATCACTGGTTTTATCAATTACTTTCATGATTGTTAATTCGTGGTACTCTGCAGGTTCTGAGGTCAGGGGGTCTGAGAGTGCAAGTTTCAAAGTAAAGTCATGTTTGCTTTGAGGAAAGCCGTGTTTAGATCATATTTAAGTCTCAATGTCTTCAGAGAACAAACTACTCATGTCAAAATCTGAATGATAATCCTCCTGGCCTACGTGGGTTTATGGACGCTCCACCGTGACGGATGATAGCTTGGATTCGGCCAGCCTTGCACAAAGAAATCCTAATCTCTGCGTTCCACGACGCCCAAGTGGCGTCAAAACAGAGGGAACGTCACTAGGATGTGTATCCTGACCACAATACTACGTGATTCGCGGCAGGCATTGGAGTTCCTCTGCCAGCCACTCACCTGTCTTCCACGTCCTGAGAGCCGCGGCTCTGGAAACGGGAACAAAGCAGCTTGTAGGTGCCAAAGCATCCGCGGAGGCCAATACGACCTCCCACAACCCACAGAGCCATGAGATGGTGGTGTGGGGTGGGGGGGTGGCTCTTCTCGGAATGACTTCTCCAGGCTACCGTCCAGACCCCGGGTGACTCCACCCATAGCCGGCCGCACCACCGCCGAACCGCTATTTCCCATTGGTCCGTGACTCTCGCATCAGAGCGGGACACTCCCAGGAACTTGCTTTCCATTGGCTTAAGGAAGGAGTGGGGCGGGGAAATCCTTGACGGTTTGGCTGCAATACCTATTGACCAATGCTCAAGCCAATCGGTAAAGGAATTGAGGTTGCGCGCTCTGATTGGCTCGGCGGAAAGACAGGCCACCTTCAGCGAGCTCGCTCTCTGGGCTGGAAGAATATAGGAGCTGCTACGGATTTCTTGTGGAAGGGCTGCGGCAGCGACAGGTGAGAGGCTGGAGTTATGCGACCCTGTGGAGCAAGATCCGAGACCCAGGACGACCCTAAGTCCTCCAGCTTCTCCAAGGCTCCCAGCTTCTCCAACTGTTTCCCACCCACTATCTAGGTGGGAAACAGTAATACTGTTACAATCCAATGCCTAGCTATTCTGTTGTGCAGTAATCCTTGCTTACGTGTGCAGAATGGGGCGTAACAGTTGTTTTCTGCAACCTTGTTTGTAATTGAGATACATAGGAAGCAGCCTCAATGTCTAGGAAAGAGTTCCGTCTGCTCCTTGTAAATCTCTCTCTTCTCTCCCTTTTCTTCTGTTTCCCATCCCATCAACCTTTACCTCTCTGTCTCTGTCCGCGCTGCTGGGAATCAAAGAGGGTCCTTCTCATGGTAAGCAAGTGCTGCATCTTTGAGCTAATCAAGTAATTAGAGGCCTAAACACTGCTAGGGGTTCCTCTTGCGTTATTTTAACCTTCTTAATGAGCCATTAGAGTAGATTTCATTATTGTCCCTACATAATGTGTGAAAAACCTAGGTTCATAGCCATGTAAGTGAGTTGGCTAAGATGACATCACTGGAGAATGGAAGACCAAGGATCCGAACCCAGGTCTTTCTTGTTTGTCCAGTTGACTGGCACACTGTACTTCCTTTCTGATACATAGTAAGTGTTGAATGGAAGCTGCCATTTGTTGCCATTGATGACTTTGAGACAGGGTTTCACTGTGTTATCCAGGGTGGTCTTGAACACACAGTCTTTCTGCTTCAGCATTCCAAGCATTAGGATCATGTGTGTCCACCACACCTGGCTTCTTATTGTTATAATGACAAGCCTGAACTAGGATTCCTCAAATCTCTCTTCCTTTTGGTTAGAACATCTAGAGACCTTTGTTCTCTTCTCCCTTTTAGGACCCCCTGGAACCATGATGCCAGGAGAGCTGGTGGTGTCAGCTCCAGGGAAAGTCATCCTCCATGGGGAACACGCTGTGATTCATGGCAAGGTAAACCCCCCCCCCCCAGTGCTTTGAAGGATTGGGCACCACTTCTCCCCAGCACCAATCTTGCAAGAAGATAAAAAGGAAGCTTTGAGGCTGAGGCATAGCCTGGATGCAGGTCAGAGAAGATCCCTGTTTTTCCCCTGCCAGGCAAGAAAATGACAGATCTTATGCCCAATGAAGAATTTTTCTGGCTTCACTCAGTACAGTGACAAAAAGACGACACATAAAGCTCTGCAAGTGGAATGAAATCACCTAGGGAATGAGCTTTGGTGGCAAGGAAAAGAGGTTTGAGGATTGAGTTTTGGGGCACTCCAGTGTTTAGAAGTTGGCAAAATGATCCTGCAAGTGTCAGAAATATGCATTATCTCATTTAATCTTCACAACTTTCCCAGAGGTACATTCTTGTATTCTATTTTACAGGTGTGGAAGCATAGAAAAGAATTGGTCAACTTGACCACATTTCCTATACCTTAGTAGAGCTGAAGGTGAATCCAAAACTCATGCTTTTTATATTCCTTCACTCCAATTGCTATTACTTACATCTTTAACTTATGTTTTAGACTTGTATTTCTCTTCGAAAATGTCGTGATTTTGGGGAAGCAATTCTTTGGTGCTGAGAAGCTCTGAAGCTTGGAGGAAGGCAGATATAAGTAGATGTGACTCCCAGCTGAGTGATAGTAGCTGTGCCCAGGCTCAGTGGGAAAGTGAGCTGAGGTCAATTAGCAGTGTCTTGGGTAGGAGTGGTGAGTGTGCTATTGTTTGTCTTCATTTCTCAGCACATTGACACTGGCCCCCTTGCCACTCCCTGCCCCTTAGCTTTTGCTTTTCCCCTTTGTTTTATGTTTTACAGGTCGCACTGGCGGTGGCTTTGAACTTGAGAACATTCCTCAGGCTTCAACCCCTCAGCAATGGGAAAGTGACCCTGAACTTACCAAACATTGGTATCAAGCAGACCTGGGATGTGGCTAACCTTCAGCTGCTGGACACAAGCTTTCTGGGTAAGTTCCAGGAGGAAAAACCAAGTGTGGTTAGAGTTTGGGTCCTGAAGACAGGGAAAGAAGGCAGCTGAATAGTTATTCCAGGGTGTCTCTAAGGGACCCAGAAGCCAGCCACACCAAGGGTGTTTTCTATCATGACCCCATAAAATTGGCTTTGTTCATTGAGTATGATGTTTAATTTAAAAGTATAAAAACTGTCCCAGATATCTGTGGGCTGTTTTGGACAGATCATCAAGTCCTACTGTTAAGTGAAAAAAACACAAGATATAAAACAGCATGCACACATACTTACATATAAATCAGCATGTAAAGGTGCAGAAGAAGGTCTAAGGGGACAGACATCAGAGTGACAGTGGTGATCCATTCTTCTGGGAAAGTCCTAGGGCTGGGGGATGGACAGAAAGCCTACCTTCCACAATGTCATTTTTAACAAAGAGAATAAATACATTGGTGTCTTGTATAACTAAAAATCATTTAAAAATAGGGCTGAAAGGCTGGGGATTTAGCTCAGCAGCATAAGCCCTGCCTGGCAAGCAGGAGGTCATGAGTTCGATCCCCAGTACCAAGAAAAAAAAAAATAGGGCTGGAAGCATAACTTAGTATAGTTAGTGTGGTTAACATGTGTGAAGCCCTGAGTTCCATTCCCAGGACAATAATAATTTTTTTTTTCAAAGTAACTTATGGTTATTACTAGAAAATACAGTCAGTACTGGAACATTATGACAAAAATCATTCGTCACTGCTTCCCTGGGCTAACCCATTAATTAAAAGTTTTTAGAGCATGTTTCAGAAAGTGGCCAGCTAGGGCACCGGGGCTTGCTTTCTTTGGTGCCTAGGGCCACCCAGCAGTATTCCCTGAGAACTAGCTGCTGCTTTTATAGGTCACTGGCATGAACCCAAAGCAGTTAGGTGTGCTGACACCTGTCTCAGACCCCTCTGATGGCCCTGGTGAGCCTGGGCAGGTCGCTTCACTTGCTGGGCCCCGGCAAGCAGGCTTGTGTTGCCTGACTGAGTATTGCTTTCAGGATCCAGCAGGACTGGAGTTAGGGCCAGGGCTGAGACGCCAAGCACAGTACATACAGAAGGGCTTGTTCATCTACTTCATGGAGGAGACAAAAGGCATTCAAGCCTTGTGAGACCCTTTGTCTGCTAGGTTACAAGGATCTGCCATCCTTTTTTTCCTTCCCGATAGGAATATCCAGTGTGCCGTCACTGGCATCTATCTGCATGTACCAGGTACTGCACCAAGTGTGGTCACATGTTAGCGTCCTGATAGTTCTCCAGCCTTCTCTGCAAATAGATGATGTTCTTCACCCTGTTTATGGATGTGGTAGTTAAGACTCAGTGGTCCAGGGGCTCGGGCCCCAGTGTGTAAGTGGCAGAACGGCCGGGTTTCTGGCCCCTAAAGCTGATTGCATGTCTGTGGCAGAGCTCTATGGTATCACTGGCTTGGCTGGACTGATCGTATCATGAATACAGCCAGCTCATATTGCTGGATGCCGAATGGGTGCCTTGAAGTTTCTCAGTGCAGGAGTGCCCAGCTCCATCTCATGTATCAGGCTTGCGGGTGACTCTTAAAGATGAGCTGGTCAGACTCGCTCAACCGCCTTAGCATCACGGAGGAGAGAAGTCCAGGCCCCAGCATGTCCCTGGGAAGAACCTCCTACCTCACCTTCCCCTCCTGCCCAGCAGCATTTCACATGCCCTGTGTTTACTGGAGTTTGCCTGCTCTCTAATTATCTTTTGAGAGAGTGAAGTATCTGGAGAATAATTTAGTATTGCTTCTGATTTTGATTTTGTACAGCAGACAGTGAAAACCCAGCCTTTGAGCAGTTGACCTAGTATACGCTCTGGACACACATGTATGCATGTGTGCCTGCATGTGTGTGTTTAAACTACTGTTAACTAAGTGCTTACTGCGTGCCAGGAGGTGTGCTAAGAGTTCTACATACTTAGCTTTGTCTTCATGGTAACCTGTAGAGAAGTACTGTAAGTTATCTCATTTTACCAACGAGGGAAACTAAGGTTCAGAGAAGGCAGGTCACACACTCAAGGCCACCCAGAGAGGGAATGGCACAGTCAAGACCCAGACCCAAGTCTGCCTGCACCCAACAGAGGTGACCCTTGGACCATAAACTCAAGTCCCTCGCACATCCCGATCCCAGTGGCACCTCGGTTCCTTTATATTTTGTTTATAGAAGCACCTGAGGTCCTCTCACCCACCGGTTTGCTCATGTTATGACAGAACAAGGTGATGTCCCAGCACCCACCGCAGAGCAAGTGGAGAAGCTGAAGGAGGTGGTTGGCATCCCCAAGAACTGCACCAGCCCTGAGCACCTGGCCGTGACGGCCTTCCTATACTTATACCTGACCATCTGCCGGAAGCAGAGGTACGTGGTCTGCAAAGGGGCCCTGCTTCAGCTCCCCGAAGAGGTGGGGAAAGTTGGAAACTGCATGCATATGCCTTTCCCTAAGCCTCTAGGAGTGCTTCCTCCTTTGTCGGTAGGGACACAGCCACTGGCTGTCCTCAGCATGGGCCCAGCACCCTGCCAGACATGCCCTAGAGGGCACTTAGTAGTAGTCTGGGAGAGAGGCACCTCTTCCTCTATACCAGGGGTGTAAGGCTGTTCGGCTAGTTAGGGAGCGGGAGAGCTGCGTGGCGATCCACTGACTGTAACACCCTCCCTGACACCCCCACCCCTCCTTTCTCCTCCGCTCTCTTCAACAGAGCCAGAGCCATTTCCACTCCCAGGTTCCAGGGCTTGGTGTAGAGGTGCCTTCCGACCACATCCTGCTGCTCCAGGGAACTGTTGCTCTTCTCGCTTTGTGACGAGAGTTCTGAATGCTAATGGCCACCAGCACCATCAAGGCAGTGTCACCGCCTGTGAGAGGAAGCCGCACTGGTTCGGCCTCACTAAGTAGCTCCTGGAGACACTTGCCTTCTAGCCTCAGTTTCCTATTGGGGTTGTGATGAGGCTAGTTTATCTAGTGTTTGGCACAGTGGCCGACACGTAGCTCTTCCTATTATTGATAGTTTTCTCAGAAAACAAAAAGAAGAAGAGAGATTAGAAATATATAGAAGATAGGCCCAGTACTGTAGCTGGCACACAGGGAGTGTGTGGTTTGGTTTTTTGTTGTTCTTTTTATTCCTTGCTGCTGGGGATTGACTCAGGTCCTTCTCTCTGAGCTACGTCCCCAGACCTTTTTTCGTTTTTGATTTTGAAGACAGAGACTCACTAAGTTACCCAGGCTGGGCTCAAACGTGAGATCCTCCCACCTCCTCCCAAGTGCTTGGATTATAGGTGTGTGCCACCTGCTTGCGTAGTGTTATTTTTCACGCAGAACCCAAAGGACAGCTCCTCCTTTGAGCAGCAGGCAAGGGCTCAGGAGCCAGGCACTGTGCTGAGGACGTATTCATGCAGGGCTCACACTTGCTGTCTGACTCAGACACCCTCTAGGAGGGCCATGGTTCTGTCAGTGAGGGGAGTACTTCAGAGCCTGCGTATTTTGGGTAGATGCATGTTCCATGGTGTTGGAGTTTTGTTTCTGGTTTTGTTTGCAGTGCTAAGGACTGAACCCAAGGACTTTGTACTGGTCTCTCTTCCCTGCCTGTTTTTGTTTGGAGACGGGGTTTTGGTAGTTGCCCAGGCTGGGCTTGACCTTGTGTGATCCTCCTGGTTTAGCCTTCCGGAGTGCTGGGCTTACAGGCATGCGCCACCACGCCTGGCCAGTGTTACAGCTTTTCTGTTTGGAAAATGAGAAAAGCACTTAGTAGAAATTACTTCTCGTGAAGTTTGACGGATCTTGCCTGGGGAAGCACATGTCCACGGTCACTGTTCCAAACCTCCTGTCTCTCCCAAGCAGTCCCAGGTGGTCACAATGGGACCGTGGTTTAAATGAATCTAGTACCTGTTTCCTAGTTCTGATTCATATGATCTCCTATAGTCCCAGGAAATCTCCCAGTCAGTCTCTGCCATCAAGTTCTGGTCCCCAGCCCTGACTTCAACACTGTCCTCTCTGCCGTTGGAGAGAGTCACACTTTGCACCCTGGTGTGTTTCAGGGCCCTGCTGAGCCTGGACATCACCGTGTGGTCAGAGCTGCCCCCTGGGGCGGGCTTGGGCTCCAGCGCCGCCTACTCCGTGTGCCTGGCAGCCGCCCTCCTGACAGCATCTGAAGGCATTTCTAATCCACTCAAGGACGGGGACAGCGTCAGCAGGTGATCACAGTTCTTGTCCTGGTCATTATCCTTCCTGTGTGTCAGCACCCAAGCCAGAGTCCCCTAGTGGGACCTTGCCATCCCACTGTGAGGTGAGATCTGCCTGGTGGCCGTTTTCCAGGTGAGGAGAACAAGGCCTAGAGAGGCCCAGGGCAGCACAGCTCGTGATGGGAGAGCAGGATGTCTGAACCCAAAGGCGGAGTTCTTTGTTCCTGTGCTCTGTCTCTTACCCCCATCTTTGTTCTTTGGGGTTCAGGTGCCAGTGGTGTGACAGAGAAAACTTGAGTCTGTATGTAGATGGCAGTGGCCTAGAGGAACCCTCTCACTTCTGCCCCGACTCGCTGCAGGACCTGGCCTGCTCACTGCACCCCTAGAAGCATCCTCATCCCCCTCTGAATGCTAAAGAGCATGCCTGAGGGGTTACTGTGGGGCCAGTCAGACGCTCACAGAGCAAAAAGTACAGTGTGCTGAAAAATCGGCATCAGGAGGTGTCTGTTGGGTCCTCACCTTTGTCCCTGTGGAGGGAGAGTCACAGTCCTCCCTGGTGGCTCACTGTTTCTGTCACCTGTGGATTCTCCAAGAGAACCCTCCCAACATGAGCAGCTGTGCAGTTTACCCAGGGTCTGTGGCATTCGTTGGGGAAACGCCCAGAAGTCCGCTGGCAGCTTCTCTGTGAAGCATCTCTGAGCGCCCTGTGTCATGGGGGGTGACCCACCCCATTGGGGAGCTTGTAGTACCAGCCATGTAGAACTCAGCTACGCCGTCCTAAGTGGGCTGCTGGTCTATTTTGTCTCCCAGCTAAGCCAGTATCAGAAAAGGCCACTCAGATGGCTCTGAGTGCCAGCATAGACATAGCTGTGTCACCACCTCACGGGCCCTCAGCAGGGCACAGAGGGACCCAAATGCCATGAGCAGCAGCACTCAGGTCTGTGGCTGAAGAACTCTGTTCATCTGATTTGGGTTTGACTGAGTGTTTTTTTCTCAGGCATGAAAAGGCCGTGCTTCTGTTTCTGTTGGTCTGTTAGGGTTCCTGTCACATCCAGTAATTTGTTTCCTGAAACCCGTAGGTTGAAGCACATCTGATCTCAGCCTGAGTCCCAGGACTGCCTTAATCCTCACAGGCGAGGCCTGCGGGCTCCCTGGAGTAGTTCTAAGGGGCTCCGCGTGTGTAAGAGATGGCTTGGGACATGCGCTAGAGGCCATTGTTGGTCAAGGGCAGAGTCAGGAAGCGATGAGAGACTGTGGCCCAGTCAGTGCCAGGCTCCTGCTGTCTAGGAGTGCCGAAGTTTTACCTGTTCACTTGTTGCGTGGCCTCGGGCAACCCCGTCTCTCTGGAGCTCTGTTTCCTTGTCAGGAAGTCAGGGGCCAGACCCATGACTCCTTGGGGGACCCTTCCAGCCTTGCCCTTTGGTGATGCTGTGAAGTGGTGACTCAGGAAAGCGATTTGGAGACAGCTGCTCATTACTGTGGCCTGATTGCTGCCCACAACCCAGAGCAGTGAAGGCTGCTGGCCCCAAGTCTTCTGAATAGACCCCCTCATGAGGGCAACAACCTGGCTCTGCTTTTCAAAAGGCAGAGGGTGGCTCTGTGTGTGGTGCGGGCACGTGGTCTTTCTCATGCTGCTTCCGGCCAGTTCTCCTGCCTGTCCTGAACACCCACTTGCCCTGCAGGACCCATGTGGGGAGCCGGCCCCTGCCCTACTCTACTCCCTGGCATTCCTGAGCCCAGAGGAACCCAAGCCCAGGGTGCTCTGGAGGCTCGAGTCTGAGCCCCTGAAGAAGGAACGTGACACAGTCTAAGAAAGAGCCTCGCCCTGGTGAAGGGCTGAGCCCGGGCGCCTGGGCCTTCCTGCTCCTCCTCTTCCACTCACCTCTTCCCTGGCACACGGCTGCCTTTTGCTCCCTGGGCAGGGCCAGCTGTGTCCATTCCCAGGCACTCTACCAGCTGGTGGCTTGGCTGCAGCGCTATCCTTGTCATCGAGCCTGACTGGCTTCCCTCGCTCCCGGCCTCCTCCAACTGGGGAACGGGGTGAGCGCTACTCAGCTGCCCACACTTCCCTGAGGCCACCGTGGAGTTCAGTGCCACAGATACTGATGGCTCACCGACTTCCGCTCTCACCATTAGACTCCAGGCTCCCGGGCGTCAAGGCCCGTGTCTGTTTCTTCCTGCTGTGAGCTTAGTGACAGGCACATGTGGTAGCAGCTGCTCAGCTGATACCGAGAGAAGGAGTAAATCTCAGAAGTTCCGTGAAGTTCTGTGGTTCAGACCTGCGTGGTTCTGATGTGGCTGTGTGTGCCAGTGTGGCTGTTTTACCCGTCTGGGCCTCAGTTTCCCCTTCTGTGTGAAGACTTTTTATAACTGTAGAGTTATAGTGACAGTGACAGGGCTGGTCCGTTTGAGAAAGCTCTGTGCTAACCAACATTAACCAGGGTTAATTTGTCTCTAACCCTAGCACGTCAGCTCCTGGGTGAGTTGCAGGGCCGTGAAGTCCTCCCTTGACAGAAGAAGAAGGAGACTCAGAGTGGGTAACTGACATACCCAAAGCTGCACAGCAAACGAGTGGTTGCTGTGTGGCAGACACTTTGTGCTTTTGAGGGCTTCGGAGATGATGCCGCAGCCTGACCCCTTCTGGAGCTCGAAGCCACAGTGACTGCCGCCAGGGCCTTGGGAAGCGTCCCTGCTCAGTTTGTTTTTCCTGAAGGCGGGCTTGGCTTGGGAGCTGGCTCCTATGGAGAGGACCCTTAGGGTCACATTTCCCACCTGCTGCATGTGGACCTTCCAGGGCGCATCACCTGCCTTAGACACACACACACACACACTCTCTCTCTCTCTCTCTCTCTCTCTCTCTCTCTCTCTCTCTCTCTCTCTCTCTGAGGAGGGCGGGGTGAGCCATTCCCCTGCTGAAGATAGTGAAAGCCCAGGTGTTTTTCTGCCTCACCAGGTGGCTTTGGAGGGGAGGAGGAGGAGGTCTGTCTAGGTCTCTAGCTAACTGAAAAGCTCTGCGCTGCTTTGCTCTTCCTCTGCGCTCATGGGCCCAGCCCTTTTGCCTCTGTTCCTCATGTTTAGCCTGCAACCCTTGCCCTCTGCTGCCCGAGGTGATCCACTGCCCTGTCTCCAGCACCTCAGTAAAGATGTGTTTCTGTGTCTCCAGGTGGCCCAAGGAGGATTTGGAGTTAATTAACCAGTGGGCCTTCCGTGGGGAGAGGGTGATCCACGGGAACCCCTCCGGAGTGGACAATGCCATCAGCACCTGGGGTAGGTGTGCTGTGGGCACACGGTGTTTATTTTTATTATTAAGAATCTTGGGGCTGGGGCATAAGCGCCTGCCTTGCCAGCACGCGATCATGAGTTTGATCCCTGGTACCAATAAAAAAAAAAAAAAGAATCTTGCTACATTGGTAGTTGCCCTGGCGTTGTTGCCTTGGGCTGAATAGCGTCAGTGGATTGACTCTGAGGAAAAGGGCATTTTCCTGCTTGGGAGGACATTAAGGGAAATCTCAGGGCTCTACCTTGTACCCCCAAATTTGCCCCTGAGCATGGGCATGAACAAGCCCCAGTGAGCCCCCTGGGGAGGGGTGGAGGATGCTCAAGCTGCCAGGCCACCGCCACACACTCTGTGAGCCGCACTCTGGGCCCCCCTTTACAAAGAGGCTTGGCCTCCTGAGGCCTGGTGCTGGGAAACTGGGCAACTCGGAGGGAGGGGAGCACCTGAGAGCCCCAGGCCTGGGGAGAGCCTCCTGGCAAAGCTCGAGGCCCTTCTGCCCTGCAGCAGGCCAGGGATGTTGTTTCTCCTTTTCCATGTGAGGGTCACAGCTAAGGCCAACCCCCACGGCCCAGCCCCTCTCCCCAGGGGCAAATGCAGAGCTTTTGGTCCCTGACTGGCTTGCTGTTCTCTCTAGGAGGAGCCCTCCGATACCAGGGAGGGAAGATTTCATCTCTAAACAGGTAACTTGGGGGTAGAGCAGTCCCAGCCACAGGTCCGGGGTACAGCGCTACTGAGGCAGGTGTCCCGGGCTTCCCACCCCCCTGTGGCTCTCGCGGGGTGCTGGCTCTGAGGACCCAACTCAGCAAAGATCTGGCAGCTGCTCTTTCTCCTCCACACCAGCTCTTAAATTGCCGGGAGATTCGAGACAAGTCATGTATGGCCGTCCCTACACCTTCTAGAAAGTACTCCTGCCCAGACCTAGCCGCTGACCCCTCTGTGCATTCGTTTGCCTGTTCGCTTAGTGATACCTTTCTGTGTTCCTCATGGTGCATCCTGGGGAGATAGAGATGGATCTCGGACAGTTTCCCAGTGCCCACAGCCCAGCTGGGTGAGGGAGGTGGGACAGACGGGCACACAAAAGCCACTACAGCACGATGTGCTGGTTGCCTTCATGGAGACACAGAGCCAAGGCAGGGCCGAGTTCACGTGTGGGAAGCTTAGCACAGAGGGGCAGCTTGGCAAAGCTGGGCCTGGTTTGCGTGTTTCTTCAGCCCCACCCTCTGGAGCAGGTGGGACAAGCACAGGTATTAAACATCAGCAGCCTCAGTCCTGTTTGCACCCGTGGTGGAAATGTCAGGTGCAGGGCCAGGTAGCTTTTGGTGGTTCCACGCCGGGTGGCAGTGTTTGTCTCCAGGCACCTCTCCGCCTCAGTGGGCCTCTCTGTGTCTGGGGGGCGGGGTCTGGCACTGTCTCTGGCTTTTTTGCCCTCGGGAATATTCTATGGGTGGCAGCTGGTTCCGACCATTAGCAGCTCAACGTGTGGATTGTCACCATGCGACCCCAGCCCCGTCCGCCCCTGTGGGAACTTCCCGTCCTGGCCCTGCTGACCTCCAAGAGCTAAGCCTTCCCTTCCCTGGCTCTCGTCAGGCTTCTCAGCTTCAGCACTGCTGATGACATTTGGTTCCAGGTCATTGGTCGTGGCAGGGCTGTCCTGTGTGTTAGAGGTGGTTCAGCAGTATCTCTGGCCTCTGCTCACTGAGACCAGTAGACCCCTCGGCTGTGACAGTCAAGAACGCCTCCCAGCCTTGCTCAGTGTCCCCTGGAAGGCAAAATCCTTTTGGCACCAGCCCCTGCTCTGCACAAGGAGGGAGGCAGAGCCGCTTAGGAGCATGGGACTGCTTCCTCTGCCTGCCGCGTGAAGGGTCATGGCCAGGGGAGCCCTAGGCCTTGGAGTCACCTTTGCCAGCTGGCCTGGGTCCACATGGGCAAAGGTGGGGAAGGCCTGGGAGATAAAGAAGGCAGCTGGAGGGTCCCAAAGCTGGGATGGGTGACAGCAAGGGGCCAGACGTGTGGATCCTAGAGGGAGGTGGAGGCGTCCAGTATCCCTGGAGCCAGTCGTACCCTGAGCACTGGAAGGGAAGCCAGCTTCGAGCAGGTAGTCTGCTGGGGAAGCCGGAGCTGAGCGCTGGAGTGGGAGCTGCTGCTTGCCCCTGCTGTGGCCGGTGGAGCTCTAGTATCCCTGTGTGCTTTGCACTCTGCCCCTGCTACTTGTCACCTGGTGCCCTTGGCTGGGTCACTTCTGCTGAGGCCTCCATTGTCTCATTTATGTATCGGAAGCAGCATCCTGAAGTGCCTAGGTGTATACCGACTAATAGATTCCTCCGTCCCGAGATACTGTCAAGCGTTACTCTATGCTGTGCTCAGAGGGGACAGAGAAAGTTCTGCCTACCCACGACTCACTTGTTAGGGAGACAGCCAGCCTTTGAGAGCTTGTCAGGATGTTGCAGCGCCCTCAGGAAACAAAGCAGGAGAACTCAAAGGGAAGGTGATTGGAGGTGGTCCTCAGAGGCCCTCTGTGGAGGAAATATTAGAGACCCGAAGAAATAAAAATGGATCATATGGCTATGGAAGGAGTGGTAGGGGAAAATGTAAGTGCAAAGGTCCTGAGGTAGGAGAGGCAGGTGTACAGTGCTGCAATGAGGAGGCCAGGATGACTGAGTGGTATACCCCGGGGGAGGAGGAGAGGAGAGTCGAGATTAGAGGTGGCTGGGCCCAGATTACATAAATGCTTCCTGGGCAGATCCCTGAGTGGGAGGGGGGTCACAGGATGTCACTAGAGCCCCAGGTTTTGTGGGGCTGGTGGCAGGCCCATTCACGGAGGACTTGTCGGAGAAAGATGAAGATGTGACCCGCCGGCCCCTCCCCCCATCCCCTGGGTGGGAACAGAGCAAAGCGACCTTTGCCGCTTGCCGCAGGGCCCCATGGAGAGCAGATGGCAGGTCCTCCGAGAACCGGGAGGCCGACTCCACATTAATCCCACGATGGCTTAAAGAGGGGCCCTTTCCCCCTCCAACCACGCATGGTGCTTCTCCCTGAAAAAACGCATTGTTTGTGAAGTGGATCAAGATGTGGCCTCCCAGAATGCTGCCCTTTTTAGCAACAGCTTGTCTTTAAAGGGAAGAGAAAAGCTAAATAGAATGTTCATCTTTTGTAAAGTAAAAAAAGGAAAAGGAGCGCCAGCCTCCAAGGCTGCGAATCGATATTAATTTCATGGGCTTATGGGCGGTGAGGTAAAGCAGGTCCCTGGCAGCCCTTTCCAGCCCTGCTGGATTTTACAATCTTAAGCTGTGAAGAGAACGCGAATAAAGGTGTCAAGGGGTTGGAGCCTCCAGCTGTCTCGGGCCAGGGCACATCCCAATGCTCCATCCTCTGGTCCCGGCCTGCAGCCCTCTGAAAAGCAGGTTAGATGATCAAAATTTTACAGAGCGGGGTGGGGTGGGGGGAACATGGATCCCCAGAGTCAGCTCAGCACGCGAACGTGGGGGCTGTGGTTTCAGGAAGTGTGCACAGCCCTGACTCCCTGTGCCCTCGGCTGGTCTTGTGCCCAGGCTACCGGACACCATCGAGGAGGGGCAGGAATGGAACCGTTCTCTGCCACCCTGCTTCCCCTCGCTTGCTCTGGCATCAGCTCTTCTGACTAGGGCCGCTCAGGTAGGAAGGTGCCTGCAAATGCTCCGAAATTCAGAACCTCTCTAACCCGAAACTCGGCTCTTCCCGAGCACTTTGGAGCAGGCATCCCTCACCAGCATGGCACTGTGCCAGGCCTTCCCGGGCCCAGCTGCACCATTGTCCTGCACACTGCATCCAGCCCCCTGGACAGCGCACAGGACCGGCCCTGGCCCCCCGGCCGTGCCCACCTCCTCGGGGCTTCGCACTCGCCACTGCCCTGCTGGCAATCCTTGTGCTTCCTGCCCCTGCCTGGTGCTTGCTGCCCTTCCTCCATCCTCACGGGAGGCCTGCGAGGATCTTCCCCCGCTCCCCTCTGCCCCGTCCTCAGGCCGAGCTGGGCTCCCTAATGTGTGCCAGCTGATGCTGCCTGAATGAGCAAGCAAGTGAGTCAGGAGCCAAGGGACCATGTCCATCTGCCCGGGACTGAGGTGGAGAGACGGCTGCGGCCACTGCTGTGATCCACGTGTTTCCCCCAGTCCGATGTCCTCTTTCTGGGTCTCCACTTCCTTCTGGGTATCACAGTGCTGCAGAGTCCCACGTTGCTCCCTGCCCTGATCCAGCTCCTGCTTTCTGCCTCTTCCCCCTGCAGGCTCCCAGCTCTCCAGATCCTGCTGACCAATACCAAGGTCCCACGGAGCACCAAGGCTCTTGTGGCTGGCTTCAGGAACAGGCTGATCAAGGTGCTTCTTGTTTCCTTCCTGGATGGGCTTCAGTCAGGGCAAGACAGTGTCATGTTTGTATTCCCAAACTCCCATTCTGGCTGATGGGCTATGGAACGGTCCTGTGGTAGCATGGCAGGGACAGGGAAACTTGGGGAGGCAGTTTGGTCAGAAAATAAGGTATTTTCTGTTCCCATACCCTGGCCAGAGGGCAGGATGGGATTCCCGAAACAACAGTGATCAGGCTCAGTTATGCTGGCTTGGTATCGAAGGTTCCCTCCTGGTATCAGAAACAGCAGCAGGGCAAAGACCAGGCCAGAAGCAGGCGGTTCCCGAGGATAGGCGTAGCTGTTAGGGACTCTTCTGTCCCTCCCCTCTGCTTCTGGGCTGCTGTCCAGGGTTCACCTGCCCCTGCCCCTGCCCCTGCCCCTGGGCTCATAACCTGCCTTCCTTTCCCTGCAGTTCCCAGAGATCATAGGCCCCCTCCTGAACTCAATAGATGCCATATCCCGGGAGTGCGAGCACGTGCTGACAGAGGTGGCAGCAGCCCCGGCCCCGGAGCACTACCTCGTGTTGGAGGTAAGGGTGCCCCCTGCCCTCTGCCCGCTGCTGCCCAAGGCGAGCCCCGCCCCACCCCCTCACTGCTTGGCATCTCCCAGAAAACAGAGCGGCCGAGTTGTGCCTCTGGCCCTTGCGGTCAAAATCCTGTCGCCTGGGCCAGCATTGGTGTGTACACACGGGAGCAGGTCCTGAGTCATTCGGAAGTGCTTGGGTCAGGGTTTGGGGTACACACTGAGCAGATGTCCTGGGATATTGTCGCGAAGGTTTTTTGTTGTAACCCCAGCCGGCAGCCTTTATGTCATTTTCCTAGAGGACTTCAGATCTGAGCAGCTCATGGAAGCCTGGCTCCCTCTGCTTGCTGGGTGGCCTCACAAATGTCTAAAGCCTCTTCCGAGCCCCCAGGTGACGCACAGCATGGCGCCTGATGTGCCACCAGCTCGGGACCAGAGGGCTCCCACTCAGACACTGTCCATCTGGCCCACAAACAAGAGGGACGTTGCAAAGCCATCTGGCCTCACTTCAAGAGTAGCATGACCGGGCAGTAGCAGTGAATCGAGGTGCAGGTGGGGTCCCCCCAAAAGGGGCCTTATAGTCTCCATCTGAGGGTCCCTCCACTGTGCTGTGTTGCTGCCACAGTCGTTGTCTGTGTGTCTCCCTGTCCCTGAAGGCTCTTGAGTCTCCAGCCTCCTCCCCACACAGAGGCTGCTGATAACCCAAGCCTTTTACCTGTGATTCTCAGTGGCTCCCCACAGCAACCGGCCTGTGACGCAGGCCTATTGTCCCCACTTTACGGATGTAAAAACTGAGGCCCCGAAGAGACTGGCTTCCTCCTAGATTATCTAACAAGTGAGTGACTGAGTTGAATCAAACCAACCAACTTACTTATTCCTCTATTCAACAGATTTCTTTTCCCCGCCTCCTGTGGGAACTGAATCTGCAGAGCATTAAGCTCCATCCTCAGCCCGTTTTAAACTTCTGTATTTTTGAGGTGGGGCCTCACTAAGGTACCCAGGCTGGCCTCAAACATGCGATCCTCCTGCTGCCTCCTTCTGAGTAACTGGGATTACAGGGGAGCTCCACTGCACCTGGATTATTCGTCCGTCTTTGATGAGCACCTACTGTGTGCTGGGCGCTGGGCCTTCATGTAATTCCTGTGCTTTAGCCCTCATTCCCCAGCCTTTACCTTCTTGGCTCTTGACTCCTTTCCTGGAGAAAGGAGGGAAATGTCTCCCCAAGTAGGAAATTAATAATGATAGGGTACTGCCTGAAGTACGCCTTGTGAGCCCCCGGAGAATGCCGTGCAATAGCGTGTTGATTAGACATTGTGTATATTTTTGGTGATGGCAGCCATTGAAATGTGCAGCTCAGCTCCTGGACAGCTTTGCACTCAAACCAGCGAGCTGTTCTCCCGTGTCACAGCCTGTCATCTGATCCTTGACAGATTTTGGATCAGAATGTGACAGGTGTCTGGAACCTGCCTCAGCAACGTGACACCTGGCGCTCAGGCGCAGAGCGAGGCCCCCCAAAATGTTCTCCCTCACACAGCTCAATGGGCTAGGAAGAGGCATCCGGGGCTGCCACCCGGCCATCAAGCCTGTCTGCTCATTTGTCACAAGTGCTGGGGGGTGTGAGGAGGGCCTGGGGTGAAGAGGGCGGGGCTGCCAGATAGGCCCAGCCCAGCCGGGCAGAAATAGCTCAATGATTGGTACCTCACGCACAGACACTCCGCTGCCCTGGAGCCACGCACTGTAAGTCCCATGTGTTCCCCAGGAAGTGGTGGCAGCAGGGACACTCTCAAAGGCAGGTGGACAGGAGCTCCGTGTCAGGCAGGATGGTTTCCCACTGCCTCCTTAGCTCCTTCACCTCAGGCAAGGCGCTTGTGAGTCTCAGTTTACCCCTTTGTAAAATGGGGCTGACAGTACCATAGCCATAAAAACCTCCTTAGATGTTTGCAGCACACTTACCTTGTAACAAACATTGTCTAAAAGATTCACCTCGTTTCTTCCTTGTGGTAATGACATGGACAGGTGCTCTTATGGCCCCATTTCCAGCTCAAACTTGGAGCAAAAGACCAGAGCCAGGGAAATAGGACTGGGAAGGAGCAGAGCTGAGGCCCAAACCCAGCCCACCTGACTGCAGAGCAACACCTGTGACCTCTCCGCGGGGCCTGGGTGGGAGCTCACCCCCGGATGCTGTGTGCTGTGTGCGTTTGGTGAATGAAATGTAAACAGCGGATGCTGGGCAGTGGTAGCTGTTGGTGTTATTATTCCATCTGCATACATTTTGTTTGATCCTTGAAGAGCAGGAATGTTATTATGCATAATTAAAGAAACCTAGACAAATATTTAGCTGTTTCCCCTACTCATGACCTTGCTGGAAATATAACCCAGTTCCTACTCTGAGCATCCGTCCCTGAGGCAGCTGTAGGGTGGCATGTTATTTGATGCTTTTTTTTTTCAAATGGCAGAAATGTGTTTCAACCAGGCTTGTGCAGAAAAGGAATATATTGGCAGAGGGAACAGCTTCAGGCATAGCTTGGTCCGGTGGTCGAAACCATGTAGTGGAGAATCCATCTTTCATGTAATCTGTGCCCATGCCGCAGGGCAGGTAATTTGGGCAGCCTGTGTCTGAAGTTTCAGCAGCTGCTGAAGAAGAAGGCAGAGAAAAAGGCCCAGGAGGGACCCAGCTGGCACAGCTTGGGGGTCTCATGCCCATACTTGGTCAGTCACGAGGTCCAGGGGCTTTTGGGTCAGGGCCAGGATCAGTACTCGCCACCATGGCGGAGGTTGAACTCTGCCATCCAGGGCCCATGGGAAGTCCTGCAGGAAGGAGACGTCCTTTTACCAGGGGAGAGGGACATGTGCTGGGTAGACAGAGCACAAGCCGTCCCACCCACGGTCACGGCAGGCTGGGCAGACGTGTGGTGGGGGAACCTCAGTCCAGGCAGGCCAAGAGGGGACACATGGCCCTTTCTCCCCCAGGAGCTCATTGACATGAACCAGCACCAGCTGAATGCCCTTGGCGTGGGCCACACCTCTCTAGACCAGCTCTGCCAGGTGACAGCGGCCCACGGACTGCACAGCAAGCTCACTGGCGCGGGCGGCGGTGGCTGTGGCATCACACTCCTGAGGCCAGGTACCGGGGCGGGCCAGGTCACCAGTGGGCTCTCAGGA
This sequence comes from Hydrochoerus hydrochaeris, assembly GCA_004027455.1. Classification (NCBI taxonomy): domain Eukaryota; kingdom Metazoa; phylum Chordata; class Mammalia; order Rodentia; family Hydrochaeridae; genus Hydrochoerus; species Hydrochoerus hydrochaeris. Next base: position 178,068 of record PVLA01003479.1, read on the forward strand.
AGGCTCCACCTGGAGGATTCTGCTGGGGAGGGAGCAGAGGCCCAGGAATAAGTCTCAGCTCTACAAGTTAATTAACCTCTCTGGGCCTTTGTTTCCTCCCTGGTGGTACAAAAATGACAGCATCTACCTGTGAGGCTACGGCCCAGATTCGCCGCACTCCTGAGCCTCCTCCACTTCCCTTCCCGCTCCCTCATGATACAGCAGGATGGGCTGATCCTGCTGCAGAAGGAAGGGCTTTCTCTCTCGGTGGCCCTGGGGAGGAAGAGGACTGAGTGTAGGAGCACTGCAGGTGTCTCACCGCCCAACACCACATCTGCCCTTCGAGATAGATCCTGAGGAGGCGTCCGGTAGCCTCCCACCTGGCCCCATTCCTCTTTGGTCTCCTCTCCCTCTTCTCCTTCCTGTTTCCATTGCCCCGCACTTGACACTGATCCCCTGAGGGCTTCAAGATGTCCTCTTGCTCCCACCAGTGACTCTTGGACCTCAGGAGTCAGCCACATTCCCAGGGCCTGACACTGATTCCCACTCAGGGCCAGTGATGCCAGTGAGAGTTGGCACTGCACTGCCTATCTCGGCCTCCTGGTGACCACAGGGTTCAGGACCACTGTCCATATTCCCTCAGGAGAAGACAGGCTTAGAGAGGGAGGTCAGAGCCACGTGGCCAGTATGTGGCATGGCCAGGTCCATGCAACACAAGAGCTTGTGTGTTTAACTGGTGCCCAATCCCCAAGTGGGCCCAGGGCCCTGCGTGGCCAGTGTGTGGGGGCCACAGGCAGCCTCTGCACCACCAGCTTGTTGGCAAGGTGTGGTCACAGCCAGGACAGCCTGCACCCTGGGCCTTTCCCATGAGTGGCGTGAACATCCTTTGGGCCGGGGAACTCATGGCTGTCTTGCTGACCTGCCTTCCCCCAGATCTGGAGCCGGCCAAAGTGGAGGCAGCGAGGCAGGCACTGATCAACTGCGGGTTCGACTGCTGGGAGACCAGCATCGGGGGCCCTGGCGTTTCCGTGCACTCGGCCTCCTCCCTGCATGGCCCCGTCCTTCAGGCCCTGAGTGGGCTCTGAGATGAGTGCACGATGCTCCAGCCCTACAGAGAAGCTCCCCTCGAGTCTTCTGAACGCAGGGTTCGCCTCCACGTGGACCAGCGCCATCTAGCTCCTGACACTGACGCAGAGGCCTCCAGCCCCTGCTTACTGCCCTTCATCCCGGCTGTGCCTCTTGAGCCCCAGTGGCACAGCTCCCATGAGGTCCCCTGAGACTGCAGATCCAAAATGAGAGGGGCTTCCTTGACAGCCCCTGAGCTATCACAGGTCAGTCCATCTGCCCCTGCCTCAGTCTCCCCAGCCTGACTGTGGGGATGTGCATCTGGCCCCAGTACGATGTACCTTCTCTCCCTCTGCCTCCCCACTTCCACCAGCCTCGGGGCCTAGGTCCCTCCTGCCTCCTCCAGGAAGCCTTCCTGACCCAGCAGGCTGACCCCGGCCCTTATCACACTGCTGATGTGTTGGGAGTCATTCAGCCCTTTGTGTGGCCTGACCTCCCACCTGGCTCCCCCTCTCGGCCGGCAGCCTTTGCCTTCTGTCCCCAGGCCAAGGCAGGCAGAGTGAAGGGAACATGGATACAGGCCAACCCCTACCGGTGTCTGAGCAGTTTGCAGAAAAGGTGGCAGACTGGAATAAAAAGAACTTGTAAGCAAAGCATCACATGTGTCCAGAAAGCTGAGGTTGGAGGACTCAGGCCCGTGTGCCTTTCTCTGGCCCTTTCCCCAAGTGGAATTCTTGAGGAATGAGGGCTGTGGGTCACTGTGCATCTCAGGGATGGGGAGTTTCTCAGATGGGCCTTGCTGATTGGCGTGGAGACCCCTCTGCCAGGCCACGGCACACCAGGTTGCTTTCCCAGAACAGGCTGCTCAGCTCCCAGCCCCAGAGCACCCACCGAGGCACACAGCTTTGTGATCCAGGGCAGCCTGGAACATCCTTTTCTTCCTGAAGGGAACCTGTGTTCATGCCCCTGGGCCTGGCACCCACCTGGCCCTCTTTGAGCTTTATTGCCAATAAACATGCCTTTTGAAACTTTTGATGCATGGAAAACGCTTACAGCTAGTGTGCTGCCCACAGAACCCCTGGGAGCCACAGGTCCCTAAGGGGTAAGGGACACAGGATTTTGTTCCAGCAGCTCCTGTGTGTTTGCCCTTGGCCACTAGGGGGCATCTGGTGCCTTCCCCAGTGTCCTCACCAGGAGGGTGACTGGGAGCTGACCAGGATGGAACTGGCCAGAGAGCAGAGGCTGAGCTCCAGCCCCATGCTCTGCCCTGCCTGGGTCACTTCCTGGAACTCGAGAGCAGTGGGAAGGACCCCAGGCCCAGCTTGGCCCCAGTGCCACTGACAGGTTCCCTGCCTCCGCCCTCCCCAGATAGTTTTTAAAATAATAACACCGGGCATTCATGCAGAGCAGGCCTTGTTTGTCCTAAGCACTGTACATCCATCCACTCCTTTAATCTCTATCAACTCAAGAGCATGGTTGCTGGTCTCATCCCTCGTTTACAGATCAGGAATAGAAAGCTCAGTGAGACTGAGAAACCCAGCCAGGGCTACCCAGCTAATCCACGTTAGTCAGGAGTGAAGCTCAGACAGGGTTACAGTTTGGGTCTAGTTGTCCCCTCAAAACCTCATGCCATCGTAGTTGGGGCTTTTCACAGGTGACTGAGTCTAGAGTGTGTGATGCTGGGATTAAGGGTCAGTGACTACTAAATCAGTCTACTGGTTGGTTTGGCACAGCCCTCATCCCAGTAGCTGGAACACAGCGTAAGGAGCAGAAAGAGGCTCGCCTTGTCGCTTGCTTGCTTTGCTACCTTCTGCCTGCCATGAGCTGTTTCTCCTCTGCGATGCCCCTCAGCCATGTGCCACCCTGCCTTTGAGCCACCCGTCCGTGGTGGACTGAAACCTCTACAAACTGTGAGCCGGGGCCGGGGATTTGGCTCAGTGTGGCAGCGTCTGCCTGACAAGCGCAAGGTCCTGAGTTTGATTCCCGGTATCGCCCCTCCACCCCCACCCTCAAAACACGGTGAGTTAAATAAACCTTTCCTCCTTTAACTTCGGGTGTCGAGAGATAACTAAGACAGACAGGAGCCCACCTTCTACCTGCTGGAGCCTGGCCTGGCTTTGCACACAGGTGTTCTGGTAGCTGCTGTCTGCCGTGCCGAGCCTCAGTGTTTCCTCTGGACTCAGGCAGGCAGATCTGTGGCCTGGGCACTATTTTTCTCCCTGCACAATTTGGAGAAGCAGCCCATACCGAGAGGCCCTATTCTTGGTGACGATGCTGGTTGACAGCTGCTGTCCAGCCTGTAGCAGATGAGAAGGCTTCCTGGGCTCGCATCATAGACCTGGGGGTGTGAAGGTGTCCTGAGGCTCGGACTCCCATAGCCTTCCCATTGCCTGAGGCCCTCCCTCTTCCCTGGTAGACAGGGTGTCAGTCCCTAAGCAGGGGCCCGGGCCGGCCCCACTCACTCGCCCTGTGTCTTGGTCTGCACAGCCTCTTACTCAGCTCCCACTGCTGCCTGCCACTGCGTGGGCCTTGCGCCACCCAATCCTGGCTACCTGTCTTTGATGCCACATTTGCAATGTTGCAGTCACCCCTTCTTGGCCAGATAACTTCTTAAAGTCCCCAGGTGATCCTAATGTGTCGCCGGGGCTGAGGACACTGAGCTAGAGGACCCTGAGATTGTCTCCAGAGACCAGAATGATGGTCAAGCATTTAGCTCTGCCCAGGCTGTTTCAGCTCTGTGACTGGTAGTCACATGACCTCGGGCTGCCCTATCATCTAGAGAATAGGAATAACCATATCCCTTTCTAGAAGCCTCAAGGGGATTGCATGGGAGGTTGCACAAAACGCTGTTGGTGCCGTGCCCGACATGTAGTAAGTGCTCAGTAAATGCTCCCTGTCACTGTTTTTTCTGAAAAATAAGGATGTCTAGCCAGTTGGCACTAGCTGTTTTGCCAACAGTAACCAAGGAGTCTCAGCCTTGGGGCTCTGGACCAATGAAGTTGGCACTGTCAACCAGCACAGTGTGAGAGCCACCCAGATGCCCCAGGGTGGCACACAGAGCTGGTTGAGTGTCAGCGTCATTGGTCCAGAGCCCCAAGGTTGAGATCCCTTGGTTCACTGTTGGAGAAATACAGCTAGTGAAACAACCGGTGCCAACTGGCTTGCCTGCCTCCCGCCTTCCTTTGCAAAGAGCCAGCCCTCAGTCCCAGCAGCCCCTTCGCCTGGGCAGCATTTCTCTGGCCTGCGGATTTCACAGCCACCTGCACAGCGTTGAGTTCACAGTGAACTTTCCAGTTCCAGGACAGGTCTTACTGGGAAACAGGCTCCAAAAAACGGGAGTTCCACTAGAGGGTGTGAAGCTGCTGAGATGGAGCCAATAAACTTTCTCTTGGTGAGAACTTGTTTTTGTTATTTGAGACAGGGGCTCCCTGTGAACTTCAGGCTGGCCTTGAACTGGCTATATAGCCCAGGCTGACCTTGAACTCACTGCAGTCCTCTTGCCTCAGCCTCCCAAGTGCTGAGATTAGAGGTGTGCACCACCACGTCAAGTTGGGTGAGGACTTTTTTCCTCATGGCCATGGACCATGGCAGCCCAGTGCATTTGTCGGCGGTTCGAAGTCAGAGGTCGTAACTGACACTGCGTGGGCTCCATTTTCATTCATTCATGAGGCCTCTCACTGCACCTCTAGTACCCAGAAGGTTCCAGCTCCTGTCCCAGCCTTCCTGGCTCCCCACTAATTTTGGATGTGCTCTGGGGCTGTCTCTCAGCACCCGCCATCTTCCAGGAAGAGACACAAAGCTGCGTTTGAGGCCAGGTTTCCCAGCTCTGGAGCCTGGACTTTTGATTTAATCTTAAAATCAGAAATTCCTTTACTGTCACAAAAGCAGCATATACACCCTGTAGAAAGAAGCTTCAGAGGGACAAAAATAAAATCAAAGCTCTGAGTTTTCACCACTCACAGGTTAGCCCTCATTAGTGGCTTCCGCCTTTCTGTGTGTGTGTGTGCATGTGTGTGTGTGCACATGTGTGTGTCCACTGATAAAATGAGATGGTGTTACAAGCGCTGTTTTGGTTCCCTGCTGTTTCCGCTCAGATGGGCGTTCTGTGGCAGTATATCTTCATCATCTGTAATGCCCAATCCGTTTTCCCCCAGTTGACCCCAGAATGGCCAGGACCCTGTCTAGCACCAGACAGCTGGCTGCTGTGGCCCTAAGTTCCTTTTTAATGTAGCACGACAGCCCCACGCACACGCGCACACACACACACCCCTGCTTCTCCATGAAGTGGCGCTTGTTTCCCTCCAACACTCTGGCTTATCATCCTATAGAACGTCCAGACTTTGTCACTCTGCATCCCCTTCCCCCCTGTGGCCCTCAGAGCTCGGAGCTGGTGCCAAGCTCACAGCCAGCCTCTGCTGTACACCCGTCATGGGTCACCTCCTTGGTCATGGGCCTCATCCCTGGGAGTCCTCCCCATCCGCTGAGATTGCTGTGACACTGTCCCCATTCTGGTGATGAGTAAACCGAGGCCTAGGAAAGGAAAGCACCTACCTAAGGCTACAAAGCAGGCAGGTGGCAGAGCTGGATTTGAACACAGGTTTGCATCACTCCAGACAAGCCTTAGCCACTCTTGTGGGCTGCTTCCCAGGGAGAAGACCAGCGACCTCCCAAAGTCCCTGTCCACTCCTGGTCTAATTGACACGATTGAGTTGTCACATCTGCCGCACAGGCACCTGCCCCCTTGGGCCTGTGGCCTTGTGCAGTTCTGCCCCCACTGTGGCCCTGCCAACACGGCAGATTGACCCAGTGGTGTGGCGAGCACCCCTCACAGGAGCTGCGCCCAGAATCACCGTCTCCCTCCTCCCAGGACATCCTAGTGCAGGCCTCCCAGAGTGTCAAACCAAGTGCCTTCTCTAAGCTGAAACAGACAAATCCAATCATCCGTGGCATCCCTGACAGGTGTGTCACTTGCTTGTAACCCCAAATACATCAGAGACAAGAGGACTCTTGGAAATCATATACCTCATTTGCTGTCCATATTGAAGGCAAGGCCCAGAGAGGGCAAGAGACCTGCCTGTGGTCACACAGCAAGCCACCTCAGCCTCTTTCTTGCCTTTTTGTTCTCTCCTGGCTGGGCTGTCATAGAAAAAGCGTGCAGAATCCAGGACCCACCTCAGAGCCTGCCTTCCGCCCCTACTGACTGCACACCTTAGAGCAGGGAGTCCTACCCTGTCTTTCTACTCTAGGTCTCAGTTTCCTTAAATGCACCATGGCGGGCGGTGTGCCAACCCCTTCAAGATGGTCGTGTTCATTTCCTCAGTTCTCCTGTGGTGCAGGATGCAGGGTCAGGGTCCCTGGCCTGGATCCTGGGGCTGGGCACGATCTGGCATTGAGAATACTGCAGGTTGGGGATGGCAGCCCTGATACCCTCTGCCCACAGTGGCATCTGGAAGGCAGCAGCCACCCCGATTCCCACAGAAGGCACACAGAGTCCCACTGTGGGGGGCAAGGACTATGTAAATGACAGCACTGGGACATGTTGGCTTTGCTGACAGATGAGTTGGTTGCGAGACCTCTGGGTGTCAAGCACCCTGGATCGTAGGCCTGAGTTAGTCTGCCACTCTGGAGAGGAGGGCAGGCAGGGGTCCCTCGGACTGGGCCAGTGACTTGCCTGGCTTTGAACTCTTGGCCTGGCCGCATGGGACCCCCAGTGCTACAGGTCTGAACAGCGCCATCTCTGGACCCTGCAATGAGAGGCACTGTGCTGGCCTGTGTGGACAAGTCCTGTTCCACGGGCTGTGTGCTGCAGGCAGTGGCCTGGGCCTGGGCACCCACTTGACTGTGAAGTCAAACCAGAGCCCTCCATCTGCCCCACGGTTTTCTTACCCTAGACCTCCTGAGGGCACGGACAAGGCTGCAGAGGAGGCCCTGGGACGGAGCCCGGGCTGTTGCCGGGATGCACCTGATTACCCAGCCCAGGCTCCTGCTGGGTGAGCTGGCTCTGTGAGACCATTTCACTCTGCAGAAGAGAACCAGCCTGCTGAAGCATTTGCATGATGCGTGGGCCCAGGCCAAGTGGCCCCCTGAAGGATGGTGGGGTACCACAAACAGTAACTGCGCACCTACTGTGTGCCAGAAACTGGGTAAGGCCTCAGGGAAGAGAGATGACCTATCAGAGCTGCTGCCGTCCTCACAGACGTGCTGGCTTCTGGCTTTGGGCTCTTTAGCTCCCTTCCCTCCACCCCATATGCTTAACAAGCTCAAGAGAAAAGGACATGGGCCCATTTCACATGTGAGGAAACTGAGGCCCAGAAAGCAAGTTCAGGTGCAGACATTAGGTCCTGAGACAAGTCTCTGGATTCCAAGCACACTGCTTCTCTCGGGCGCCCTGCCTTTGCCCTGGAGAGGTGAGTGGGCATTTGTCAGAGACCCAGGTGAACAGGACATGGACAGGGAGGATGAGGGAAAAAACTCAAAGAAAGGGGGAAGTGACTTGCTGTGTGATCTGTGGCGGGCCTTTTGCCCACTCTGAGCCTCTGTCCATTTATAAAAATGATGTTTTCTTTCAGTCCTCCCAGTGATTGGTATTTTGTGGCTCTGGCTTAAATAGATCTGGTTGTCTTGTGCCCCACCCACTTACTGCTGTGGGACTGTGGGCAGACTGCACCCCTCTCTGAACCCCAGTAATGTAGAAATAGTAGCAAATAATGCACCTCCAGCATGTAGCCTGGACCTCACCAGAGAAGGGAAACAGAAGCTCAGAGAGGTGACAGCTTGCGAGTGGCTGAAGCTGAATTTGAATCTAGAAATGTCCAAATCTAGAGCCAGCCGTCCCTCCCTTTCGCTAATGAGATGAGGTGGGTTTTGCTGACGCGTCCTACCCTGAGACAGAACAATGAGAGAGTGGCAGACTCCGTCCCGTGGGGCTCTGGCAATGCTGCATCTGGCTATGCAGCCTGACGCTGTGGCCCCTGAGACCTCTGTGCCAGCCAGGGGTAGGAGTCTGGAAGTGGGAGTGTGACCTTGGAGGGAGAGGCTTCCCTCAAACCAAGCACCTGTCTTCTGTCACTGTGCCAGCCGCATCTGCTCCATGCCACCTCTGACCTTCACAGGGTGGGGGACCTGCTGCTCACATGCCTGGCCTCATCCACGGTGGGCAATGGAGTAGCTGTCACTCATCCAGGTCACTGTCCCCTGCCATCTGCCCCAGAGAGATGAGTCATTTGAGAAGAGGTGTCTGTCCATCCAGACCGGTCTCAGAGACAGTTGCGAGGTCTCACTCTGTGAACAGGGGAGCTGTGATTGGAAATGACCTCCCCATGGCCACACGGTGTATTTGTGGCAGAGCTGGGACCTCCACCCAGGCTTCTGGGTGACTGAGGGCAGTGGGTAGAGCTAGCACCTTCCCAAGACCAAGAGAACAGGTCCTGTGAGACACTGGCTCCTCTACTGGGCAGCCGTACTGAGCTCTGACCGGAACCAAGTGCAGAGGGCTGAGGGCACACAGAGCAGGAGTCCCATAGCACTGGTGGGGTCAAGGAGCTGCAAGGCCAGCACCGTGAATTCCCACCTGTCCCCTGCCTCCTCGGCTGTGGAGAGCACCTTGCCGGTAACCAGGAAGTTTCTGCGAAGCTGTGTGACATCACAGAGTGGCTTGCCCTCTCTGGGCCTTGGTCTCCTCCTCCCTGTTTCAGAGGCTGTTACTTCCAGCCCTGGGGCTGTGGCCTCCTCCTGTTTCCCATGTCTCAGCAGGAGTGATATCTGCTCAGGTGTCGCCACCCTCCAATCTCCAGAGACCAGGAAGTGACACAAACAAGTCAGGCTGGGGAAAGATGGGGCAGGCTGCTGTCCCCAGCTGCAGCCCTCTGTTGCCCTGTGGGGTGCTGACACTCCAGCCAAGACTTTCTATCTAGTTTTTGCTTCATTTTTGCTGTGTCGAGGGTGGAGCCCAGGGCCTTGGCCATGCCGGGCAAGTGCTGGGCCACTGAACTACACCCACAGGCCTCTTAATTAGTTCTAAAATATTAAGGGGGGAAAAAGCCTAGTGAAGCCAGACTGCAGGTGTCGAGATCTCCTTCCGAGTGGGGTGCTGACCCCAGGGGGAAGAGGTGCCCCCCAACCAGCTCGCCCCTCCACACTGGTGAAATGGCGGCGGCAGGGGCGCCCTGGATCAGTCGGTCGGGAGAGCTCATCCCCTCAAGGCACAGATGGTATTTTTTTTTAATCAGTGTCAGCACTGGCTTCCTTCTGCTCTGATGAATAGATTCTAAAGAGGCAGTGACATTATTCGAGATAACAGAGGGAGCAGGAAAAGGGTCAGCAATGGAGAGAAAACGGCAGAGCCAGCAGATAAAGGGAGGCCGGAGGGGGTGGGGCACCCTGACCAGGCCTCCCCCCCACCAAAGGCCGGGATGGGGACCCCCCAGCCTGGCTGCCTACAACCAGGCTGGAATGCACCGGCCGGCCCGGGCCTGGGAAGGCCCAGACAGCTGCGCCGGCCTCCTCGCTCCTCCCGAGCCTCCTTGCTGCCTGGCCGCCCATTCCGCCTTTTCAATTCGATTCAATTAGGCCTCCCCTCTCGCTCGGAAGCTTGTCTCCTCTGATATCCCGCTTAACTGACAGGGGATTAGTGCTGTTTGTATTACACACACACTCTCGGGCTGCTAAACTGCCGCCAGGGCCCAGGGACCCGGGTTATTTATGGAGCCAGCCACAGTCCTGTCACTCTGGGATCTGTTTTCTTTGGAGGGAGGGGCAAGGAGTCCTGTTCTCTGCTGCCCCTCTTCCTGATCCTGCAGCCCAAGGCCCTGGGCAGTGAATCATAGGGAGAGTCCATATACCACTAAGTTCAAATCCCAGCTCTACCACTTCTTAGCTGCGTGACACTGGGCGAGCAACGTGACCTCTCTGAGCCTCAGTTTCTTTATCGGAAAAATGGAGCCAGTTAACCAATTCATCAGATGGCAGCAGGGGAGGAGAGAAATAAGTAGGGCTTTGAGTACAGTAGCTGAGGATTCACTGGGCCTGTTCTGTCACCTAGCGTGAGGAGTGACACCTGTGTGCGTGGCACTAAGTCATGGGGAAAGCAATGGTCAGGAAGGATCCGGGCCAGGGCAGTGCATAAGAAATAAACACAGAGCTAGCTGCTCATGGTGCTGCAGGAGTCCGGGCAGATGAAAAGCAGATCTCTCTCTTCCGGCTCTGGGTAATCCCTGGGTGTCACAAATAGCAGGCAACCGGCCTGGGACTTGATGGCTGAGCCAGCATTTATTTCTAGGGTCAGAGTCTCAGCCAAAGGCAGCCAAAGTCGAGGTAGCAAGTGGGTGAACTGCCTGAGTTCAGAATGCGCTGGTCGGGGGTTGTCTCAGGGCTGGATAAGACCCACTGCTGCCCTCCAGGAGCATCTGATCAGAGCCAGCCAAGCTGGCCGACAGTCGCAGTGAACAGGAGCAGGCTCAGAGTTACCCTGAGAGCCCTGGGAAGAAAAGATGCGGATCCCAGCCTGGATTGGCAGCAAGGAAGGCTTCCTGGGAGAGAAGGCACTTTGGAATTTGTGCTGGGCTAGAAGGTGAGGGAGGGTGTTGTAGACAGCAGAAGCGCTGAGGTGGACGGTGCTGTGGGATGTGCAGGAAAGCTACGAACGATGGAGCCTGGAGTGAGTACAAGGCAGGGCCTGTACCAGTAGGAGGCGAGGTTTACCCTCAGGGCCTGGGGAGCCAAGGTGGACGTTAGAGCAGGAGCAGGGTCTCGGTTACGCTTTGGAAGGTCCTGTGGCTATTACCCGGTGGATGGGATGGGGGAGAGGAAAGGTGTCAGGAAGTGAGGGGAGCAAGGCTGGAGTGGGCAGGGACATTACAGAGGGTCAGCCTGGAAGGTTACGTGGTTCCCTGGAGGGAAATTTCAGTTTGTCTCCCCTGTTCTGTTGTGGTTACAGCCATGATTTCTTTTCTTTTCTTTTCTTTTCTTCTTTTCTTTTCTTTTCTTTTCTGAGATAGGGTCTCACCACAAAGTTCAGGCTGGCCTCGAACTCATAGTGATCTTTGTGCCCCAGTCTCCCGAGTGCTGGGGTTACAGGCTTAGCCACCACACCCAACCTATCCATTTTTAATAGTCCTGCCAGGTGGGGGTGTCTTTGCCAGTGCCCTCAGTGGCATCCAGTCCTTTCTAAGACTTTCCTGGCTGCTGTGATAAAGCACCACAAAGTAGGCGTCTTGAAGCACTAGAGGTGGATTCTCACATAGTTTTGGAGGCCAGAAGTCTGAAGTCAAGATATCACAGGGCTGAGGGACCCTTGCCTGAACCTAACTCTGGTGGTGGCCACTGATCCTGGTACCCTGGCTCAAAGTCCCTCCATCCCTGGCACTTCCTCTTCTCTGAGGATCATTAGACCTCCTCTCTACTTGCCCACATCTGCAACAACCTGCCTTTCCAAATAAGGTCACATCCACAGGAACGGAGGCCAGGACTTCAACATCTCTTTGGAGGGGACACAGTTCAACCCCCAGAACCCCTTGCAGGTGGGGTTTGCAGGTTTGTTTGCATCTGTACCTGGCACCTGTCAGTGCTCACAAGACAGAAGATGTCTGGCCTGACCTCCCTAGTGACCCTGGCCCCTTCTGCCCACAGCAGCAGCCACGGCCCACTTGGCATCTGGGGGAGGCAGGTCCCCCGGGAACACCTCTCCCGAGGGCTGTTCTCCGAAAGAAGCGGTGTTGATGTCAGCAGATGCCTGTCATCCTCCTTCCCCGGCAGAGTCTCAACTGTCAGAAGACGTGAAATAGTCATTGCCTATCTCCGAGTTCGAGATTTTATTGGCAGTTTCATTGTCACCAAAAATACCCCTCCTTTTTTCCATTGCTGTTTCCATCAGGCGAGGCTGGGGGCAGGAGGAGGAGGCAGAGCTGGCTCCTGAACAGGCTGTGGCAGGCAGTCACACTGGTGCCACCGGCCCAGGGTGAGCAGGGGCAGGAGAACCTTGTGCTGGCTTTTGCTTCAGGTTTGGCTGCTTGGCACCCCCTCTACAGGCAAAGGGGAATGAGACACAGGAGTGGAGGACACGAGGGTGCCCTGAGGGTCCCTGACACCAGGCAGCCCTCCCCAGGGATGCTAGGGAGGTATCGTGGCACCGGTAGCAATGTGGCTTTGGCACCATAGGAGAAATTCTCAGCCCAGCCGTGGGCACCTCAGGGCAAACCATCCCTGCAGAGCCTCAAGGTGCCCTCCAGTGAAGGCCGGAATCTGGGGTGAGCACCAGGCGTTTGTCCAGTCCCTCGAGACCCTGGAGACAGGGTGACCGTGAAGGTCCCCGTTTTCAGCTGGTTGTGGCAGTGCATACTTTTAATCCCACCAACTCTGGAGACTGAGGCAGGAGAATCAAAAGTTCCAGCCCAGCTTGGGCAACTTAATGGGTTCCTTAGCTCAAAAATGTTTTTAAAAGGGGCTGCAGATGTAGTGCGGCAGTAGAGTGGTTGTCTAGTATGCTCAACCACCTGGATCTGAGCACCAGAATGACCAAAAAAAGAATTATTTTCATGATGGGGATACTGAGACTCAGAGAGGTGAGGTGGCCTGGCTGAGGTGACTACAGCAGCGACGTGTGCTAGACTCAAGCTCAACCTTCCACTCAAAGCCGTGAACCCACTTCATAGGATTAGGGGGAGGAGTGCAGACCGTAAAACACTAGGTGCACAGGGAAAAGCATTTGCAATCATCAGGATGGGTGGAATTCAGGCTCGTGGGTGGCCACTAAGTCCCCAGGATTCTCTGGACACCACCGGACACTGTAGGACATAGAATGAGACTCCTCCTCCGCCCAGGACTCAATGCCATTGTGTGCTGCCACCGTGCTTGTGCCCCACTCCCTGACACTGGCCAGGATACATGCTGGTTCACCGTGCACAAGCCATGCAGTTGAGAAACTGAGGCTCCAAGAGCCCCCTCCTGTCAGGACTAGGAGCCAGGGTGGCAGATACAGCGACTAAGGACAGATTCTGGAGCGATGATGTGCACGCTTGGGTTCTGCTACGGCCCCAGCCAGCTGACAGCAAGTAGCCAAACCTCCTTGAGTTTCACTTGCATCCTATGTACAAAGCGACAACAAAAGATTCTCTGGGTAAGAGTAAGAGGCCAAAGGATACTGGTGCATAGAGAAAGGAGGCAGAGTTTCCACTTCCGAAAGGTCTGACTCCAACCCTCATGGCATAAGGTAGGAAACTGAGGCCCAGAGAAGAGGAGGGGGTTCCTCACAGACTGCTCAGAGCAGGGACTCAAGCTCCAGTCCCCGGACTCCCAGTCCAGTGCTCCGGCCACCTCCTGGTCCACCAGTGTCAGCCGAGCTGCCTCCCAGCCGTCCTTCCGCCTGCCGGTGTCTTGGGCCCCTGGGACTTCAATAGCCTGAGCCCTGGGGTGGGGGACCGCAGGGAGGGGTGCCATTCTCCCTCTCCTGGCACACTGAAGGTTTTGAAAGTTAAAGTATTACCGTTGGCTTTGTTGTTGCCTAACTACGACAGACAAATTGAGAACCAGTTGTCAAAATGTCACTGCACAACAAATCAACATGCAAAACGAGTCGCGGAGCTCTGTGGTGTATAATTAAACAAAAAATCCCTTTTAGAAATTTCAGCAAGCGTTGGTTCCACTTTATATTTGTCTGTGTGATTAATAAAGGCAGCTAATTTTCAGACTTTAAAAACAGCTAGAAAATAGCTCCTAATTACATATTAGGTTCCTAGCGGCCCCCGCTGAGCTCCACCGGCATTGGTGGGCCGAAGAATTTGGCAGAGCCTTAATTACATTCTGAGCATCATCTAATTTTAGTTAAATGTAATGTAATCAGCAGCAGATGTCTGAAATAAAATATGAATTATGAATATGATGAAATTTCATTCTTGAATAAAAAAGTAATTTGCTATTTAGTTCATTAGAGGTTTATTAGGAGCAGGTACAGAGATCTGGGCAAGGTTAGGTATTAAATATGGGGGGGGAGACCCCAAAGGGATGGGAAACTTCATCCAAGGATGTCCAGTTAGGATTAATAACTGTGCGACCTGGGGGAGACCTTCGGGGATCCCGAGGCCACCTGGCCCAATAACTCCTTCAGGCTTTTGAAGCAGGGCCAATCCCTGGTGCCTCTGACCCCTGGATCATCCCTGGGACTCACTCTCCCTTCCCCCACCCAGGACTACTGTCGCTGGCTTCTGAGATGGATACAGTGGATGGCTCACTCCTGGTGACATCATGTGTGACAGACACTATGCTGGCCTTGGTGACAGCATGAGGTGGCAATCAGCATCCCAGACACTAGGCAGGAATTGGGGCTGTGCCTCTCACTGTCTGTGTGACCTCAGGCCAGGGACTCAGTTTCTCTGTCTGTCGAATGGGGCTAATCATAGCACCTATCAGGCTCTTGGAACATACTTGGAATGTGGCAAAGCTGTTTAGTGTCACCGGCTGCTGGATGGATTTGCTATTTTCTGTTGCAGAGGTCACACAAAACTCGTGTTAAAATGCACCCTTTGGTCTTTATGAGCAGCCTATGGTCCTGAGATTGAAAATTCTTTCAATCGAGGCTCCGAAAGGTTAAACAATTCACCTGCAGCTGTATAACAAGTCACTGAGAGACTACCTTGTCCCCAATATCCTCCACTGCCATCCCAAGTGGTGCCAGTGAGTTTCCGAGGGTCCTGGGCTGAGAATTCTGGGAAGAGACAGGTTCCACCAGCCCCAGCTGGAGGCAGAGAGCACTGAGTGAAGGGTGGGCAGGTGGCAGGAGGCTGGGCAGAGGGCCGAGGCTGGCCCCTGGGTTCTGCCAGAAGTGCCCTGGGCAGGTCGGGGACAGAGGCTGCCTTTCCACCTCCTGTTCACACCAACCAATAATTTCCTGCAATTATCTGGAAAAGATTAATTAGCAAAGTGCACTGTATTGACTGGAGGCTGCCCAGGGATCGATAAGTGGGACAACCTCTGGGGCTGGGAGAAGGGGGCTGAACGAGGAGGGGGGCGGCAGCCCCATCTCAGGGTCCTGGGAATGGCCCTTTTCTTGGGCTCCAGCTCTACCTAATGCCTTGTGGGCTGCTAGCAGTCCCCTCGTCTCTCGGAAGGAACCTCAGTTTCCCCACATGTAACATGGAAGCGTAGCTTCTTCCATCAAGGGTAGTTTCCATCTAAGAATTTTCTTCCTGCTCCCCAGAATTCTGGGAGCAGAGCAGGCTCCTTGGGGACCCAAGGACTCAGTGGTGTGGTCACTGTGGAGGGGCCCACTTCTCTTGGGCTTGACGTCCCTTTGGGACAAGGCAGCTGGTGTGGGAGCTGGGAACGCAAATGTGAAAGTTTCCCGTGGCTTCCTTCCCAGGGTGAAGGAGAATGTCTGGTCTTCTCAAAGTCAGCAGCAGGCAGCCCCCCAGAAACACTCATGATGGCCTCAGGCTCCAGGCAGTGCTCAAAGTAGAGTGTGGGCGTGGTAGGGCTAAGAGCACAGCCACGGAGGACAGGAGAATGAAACCCGGCTTCCCCATCTCTTCAGGAGAGCCCTAGCTGGTCTCCTCAGCTCTCTGCACCTCTGCATCTATCCCTGTGCAGGGCACCACCTGCCGGATGGCTGGGAGTCTCCAGTGGGCTGGCAAGCGCCTGTGGCCAGCCCTGCCTATAGCAGGTGTGGGTAGTGGAAGCCCCTGTCACATGCACTGCTGGAGTCCCACCTCACCTGGAAGTCCCTGGGGCTGGTATCTCTGGGCTGGTATAGTGAAGACGGTTTAGTAAAAGGAGTTCTGAGCTGGGTGTGGTATAATCCTAGCACTCTGGGACGCTGAGGCAGGAGGAAGATTGTAAATGCAAGTCCAGTGTGGACAAATTAGCAACACAGACCCTGTCTGAAAGAAATTTTTTAAAAGAAACAGTTGGGGATGAGCTTAGTGGGAAGGCTCTGGGTGTGAACTTCAGTACTGGAGGAAAAAGAAAAAATAAGTTCTGTGTACATGGATGCAAACCAGCCAGGGTCTGGGGCAGCCAGGATTTCTTCTGCCTGGGTCTGACCAGGCTGAAATGGAGTTGCCAGAGCCAGGGAGGAGTTGCCACAAGGCTGTAGTCTCAAAGGGACATAGCTACTGCTGTGAATGCTGAGCTGAAGAGTACAGGTGCCCCAAACTCTCCCTCTTCCTGACCCCACCTTCCACTGGACCTTCCCCCAGGAGCCAGAGGGACTCCCCAGATGCTACTTGTGGAGATCAGCTTCCAGGGGCACAGAGGTGGGCAGGGAAAGGGAGCCTGGACAGGTAATAAGAGGGGAAAACCCACCACAGCCCCCTTGGGTAGGAGTTTGGAGAAGTGTTTTATGGGGAGGCCTCTGGGTGGGAGCAGGCATGAGGAGGTCCGAGCAGTGTGGACCTCACTTTGTGTTGCCAGCACTTGGTCTCTCCCTGGTCTCCCCATGGGACTGCAGCCTGCTCATGCAATTAATCTCACTTCCCCAATAGTGCTCCCAAGGCAGTGCTCCTAGGCAGTCAGACAAGATGGTCAGACAGCCCTGGGTGCATGGATGCCCAGGATGCTTGCCTGGGCCTTGGGTTGAGCGGCTCTGCCTCTCTGAGGTTACCAGAAGCTACCTCAGTGGAGTCCCAAACACGGCACTGAGGAGAGCAGGTCTGAATGGAGCACGCTGGCTTCCTGCTCTCTCCACCCTCTTTCCCTCCTCCCCTGCCTTCACCTATTCATCTGTTGGTGACTGGACCCCCGTCATGCACCAGCCCTGCACCAGGACCCCAGCCCAGGCTGCAGCGCATCCAAGAATCATTTGTCCTCCAAGGAAAACTGACTGAGCATCTCCCGGCTTGGGGAACCTGACAGCCACATGACAATAATGCTGGCCCCCACCATGACGAGGTCCATGGGGAGGAGTCTCAATGAGACCAGAAATAAGGGATTGCCAAGTTCTGGATGCTAATGGAGTGGATGGGGTGGGCGGGAGTGGCCCAATGTCAGCCAGCAGCACCCATCAGGGAAAGAGCCTCCTCCTGTGTTCTCAGCCTGAGACCTCAGTAGGTGTCTGTAATGAGGGCTCCGTGTGCAAGACCTCGGCCTCAGGCCTGGGCATGGTGATGGCACGTGGGCTTCTGGAGAGGCTGGACCACTCAGGTGCCTTCCCCTGCATACCACTGGCAGGCCACCCCCTACCAGGATCCAAGGGCGCCTGCCTGTCGCCCCCTGGCCACTGCCCAGCCCAGGTCAGCCGCCTGTCCCTGCTCTATTCATCAAGGGCATGACAGCTAAAATTCATCTGAAGATGAAGAAAGTGCCCGCTAATCCGTTCTGCAAGACATTGATAGACTAGCAGCTCGGGGAGAATTGCACAGCAGTAATGAAATTAGGCTAAAACTGCTGGCGGATTGCAGATAATTGCCCTTGTCTGTCACTAGGAATAACATCTCCCAAATCCAACACAATGATTGTTCAAGTTGCAGGAATTTTCTTTTCTTTTCTTTTCTTTTTTGAAAACAGAAAGGCAAGAGAGCTGAGGCCAACTCAGGGCTTGGAACCCTGGCCTGTGATGTGAGTAGAGGCCACTGGCATGCTGACAATGTCGCCTGCCCAGTCTCCCTTGGAGGAACTGAGGGGCTGCAGGAGCAGCTGAGCCGGCCTGAGACATTGTCCCCAGGCCCTTTGTGAGTCCTGTCTTGATTTCCCCTCAATGCCCCCTCCTTCTGTTCCAGCTGGTGAGGCCCTGAGTGAGGTCAGGGCAGTCCTGGGGGACAAGGGCTTCAGCGGGGACAGGGCTGGGTTTTTGCAGGGCAGAAGCTGGTTAGAAAGAGGACTCATGTTAGGTTGCATTTCCATGATGTTGAGACGACATTGCTTCTTCATACAAGTGAATGGACTGTGGGGCCTACGGTAGGGGCCACCCCTCCTTGGCACTGCCATGGAGGGCTAGAGTCCTTGGGATGACAGTTTTGAGAGAGGACAGCTTAGAGACTCAGCTTTCAAGGTTGTTGGTGTGATCGGCAAGTAGCTGGTGCATGGACGCGCTTGCCAGGCAAATGTTTAGAGCATTCAATGTCAGGACCAGCGCATCTGAATGTCAGCACGAGGGGCCCTTTCAGTACCACATGTGTGATGTTAGTATCATCGGATGATGTCAGAGAACATTTGAATGTCAACATCATCA
The DNA here is from genome assembly GCA_004027455.1 of Hydrochoerus hydrochaeris. NCBI lineage: Eukaryota > Metazoa > Chordata > Mammalia > Rodentia > Hydrochaeridae > Hydrochoerus > Hydrochoerus hydrochaeris. The sequence goes on from PVLA01003479.1 coordinate 196,267, forward strand.
TATGTTAAATGCCAGTAGCCAGGAAAGCTTAAGTGTTCCATTCATAGGAAGCCAGAATGTCAACTTTGTGGACTGTTTGCTTGGAATCTGGGAGCTGGAAAGAGTCCTAGCAATAGACCCAGAGTTCCTTTGATGCATGAACAAACTGCCACTCAGATGGGTTAAGTGATTTGCCCAAGGTCACACGGCAAGAAGGAATTTAATTTAAGCTTCGTCAAGGTCACAGTTGTTTTTGATCAGAGAACTTGGAATCCTTCCTCTCCGGCAGGTCACATGGTAGGATGGTGTTGGTCCTGGTGCTTAGTTCTTAAGGTACACCACGTCCTGGAATTGGGATAGCAGGAACTCCTATCCCCTGGCCCGTGAACTGCACATCAGTCTGTGTCATCAATCAGCCTGGCCATTGACTGAGTCATACTTTCCACAGCCTAACTGCCTTCCATCAACCACGGTCTGCTGAGGGCCCAGGGAGCCCAAGGCCAGGTGCTGGCATGCGATGAGGCTGTAGGGGAGATAACAGGGTGGACTGGGGATTCCGAGGGCGCCACGCTACCCGCAATGAGGACTTGTATTTGGGGCGGCTTGTGCAAGAGGAGGACTTCAGAGCAGTGTTGTGAAGGAAACTACGGTTTTCATTTGCACCTCAGCTAGGATTGGGACAGGCTGGATCGGGGACCCCGCCCTGCATGAGGGAGGCCCAGGAGCAGGGCAGGGGGGCTGGTGATGTAGAGAATTGATTAAAGCCTTTCTGCAGCTCGCATTTCACTGGGATCAGTGCTTCTCCAAGTGTTTCCAAACACCTCCAGGGGTCCCCCAGAGCCCTTCAGAGTGCTTGGGGCGGGGGTCAAAGCCATTTGGTAATAAGGTGAAGTTGTTATGTTTGTCCTTGATGAGAAGTAAAATGTTATGAAGTTTTAAAAATCTCAACATCTGAGTGAACAGCTTTCAAGTATTCTGCATGACGCAATGGAAATTCCGTACAGACAGCCCTTCCATGCTATTGCTAGAGGCTAGAGAAAAGCCCTGCATCATGAGTGGCAGTAGCTGCCCTTTGACTACAGCACCATTTTACCTGAAAGAACAGCTAATCACCAAGAGCAATGGCAAACAACTGCAACCCAAGCTACTTGGGAGGCTGAGGCAGGAGAACCTCAAGGTTGAAGCCACTCCAGGCAACTTAATGAGATCCTTCTAAAAAAAAAAAAAAAAAAAAAAGAGGGGGGAATTGGGGTATAGCTCAGTGGTAGGAACCTTGCCTACCATGCCCAAGGCCCATGTAGTTACCTAGCATGTTCAGTCCCCAGGATTGAAGTGGCGGGGGTGGAGGTACTCTAACACACTCTAGCCTTTCAGACTTAGATATTTGGCAGATATTTTTGGAAAAAATTGACAAAGTTGCCTGTCAACTGACAGCGTTTGTTGCCAATGATAAAATTTGACTTTCAAGTGAAAATCAGAATTTTGGAGAACTTGTATCTGCCACTGTGGGTTTGACAGCTTCCTACTTAAATCCATTGCTGAAGAGACTGGTAATATTAGCGACTGTGACTCCTTCAAATATTATATGATGAAATGTGTCAACATTCGGGAAGGCTGAATACCGCAGGCAACTCAGATTGACCAACACATAATGTTACAAAAGGAGCAAAAGATCCATTCATCGTGCAAAACGGGTGGGTGGATTTTCGTGTTAGCGGTATGGAAAATCAATTGGTGTCTTTTCAGATGCCTTAGTGTGACTAGCCATTAGGAAGGTATAACTTATGGAGTTGGGTTTAGAATCAGAGATTATCTAAAATGATGTCAGAAGGCCACTGGGATCCTCTTCCCTTTCCAAGCTACGAGGTGGTGTGAGGCCTGATACTCTTCACGCACTTCAACCCAAGCAACGCATCCCAAAAACATGGACACAGGAGCAGGAATGAGAATCCAGCTGTGCTCTGTTAAGCCAGACATTAGAGAGATTTGCAAGACGGAAATCCCATTTTTCAAGCACAAAGACTAAGACTTAGATCCAATCTCTTTCCCTGCTGGGCCTCTACTTCCCCATTTGGCCTGAACTGGGGTCTGAAGGGCAAAGGTCTGCTCTTGTCTTCTGCCCAGGTATCAGGGAGAAGGGGCAGGCACAGAGCCAGAACTCGAGCCCCTGGCTCTATTATCCTCTTGCCCGGGGTGGATGGGGCCAGGCCCCCTGGCCTGGCAAGGAGATGCCCAGGGCTATTCTCGGTAATGGATTGTGGGCAGGTGGCGGCCGGGTGAAGGAGTGTGCAGGCCTCGGCCTGTAATGCCTCACGCGCCAGGTCTGGCACGGGTAATTTACTGCCACCGACAATAACATATTTCACTTCCCGTCGCCCCGATGAAGATTAGTTGTGTTTGAAAGTGGCTGAGTACACAGTCAATTCCGCTTAAACGTTTACAGCCAACTGAGCACAGATAATGCCCCCTCCGAACATGTGTCCGTGCCTCCTGCAGCTTGGGGCCGGGCTCAGAGAGGGGGCAAGGGTCCTCAGCCTTGGAAGAGACTGCAGCTGGCAGGAGCAGAGACCCAAGGGGGCTGTATGGAGGAGAAGATTCCAGAGCTGGGGCCTGGGCTGAAATCTATGGCTTTCTTGGGATCTCACTCTTCAAACAGCTTTTAAAAATCATTCATTCAACAAACACTTCTTTGGAACTGGCCAAAGAATCTGTGCAGCCTTTGGGTACAAAGAGAGTTCAAAGTCATGATTGCAGTTGATCCAGGAAGCGGATTTCGGCTCCAGTTTCTAAAAGAAAGGAAACCCCATGCACAGGGAGACTTGTTAGCTTCCCCAAGTTCACACAGCTTTGTACCAGATGGAAGCAGGATTTGAACAAGGCCTGACAGGGGGTTCTGAGTCTTGGATTGTTTCTGGTGACTGATTCAGCTAATGTGAGCAAGCCCTGGGCTGAGCTGGGCTAGGTCATCTGCTCAAGTCCAGCCATAGCCCTGGTTCCTGGGGGAACTATAAACTTACATCCCTTGCACATCCACTCCCAGGTAGACCAGCAGGATCCAGCGCTCAGCTTGGAGGCCCTGGGTCCTGATGGGGGTCCCACAGCAGGCCTTGGGTGCCATGACAAAGGAATTTAGGCTGAGTAGAGCCCCAAGCCCAGAACTTCTCTCTCTAGTGAGGAGCTGCTCTTGCAAAGCAGGCGTCTTGATGTCTTCAACATGCAGAGTGGCTTGAGGACTGCCATGGCCAGGCCAGGGCCCAGCTTCCCATAAGATTGCCCTGGCACCTGCAGGGGCTGGACAAGATCAGAATGGAGGCCCAGCCCCATCCCTCCCACCTTCTCCTCCCAGCATGCTGCATCTAGAGCCAGAAGGGCTTGGTGTACCCACCTGGGGACGCCAACCTGCAGACCAAGCCTTGCCCCTACTCACACCCTGAATGGCCACCTTGCAGCTGCCCTGGGGACCTAAAGGAACTCCCACCGCTAGCAGGTGTTCCCTAGCAGGTGGAGACTTTGGGGAGCCACAGGAAGAACCCTCCACTCCTTGAAAGTGGGTTAGGGAGTGCAGAGATGGGAACTGGGGACCCTGGCTTCTGGAGTATAGCCAGGAGAGGACATGAGCCTTGGGAAGGGCCTTGTGGGTGGCTCAGGTTCCAGGGGTGCTGCTCCCCTGAACAGCCCTGCTCACCTGGACCCAAGCAGATGGTCAGGGAACCTCCTTTCTGCACTATCCCTAAGCCTGAGGTCAGCCCAAGTCCCCAAGAGGCTTCCAGGCCATAGAGACCACATGGTACCTATTCTGTGAAGAAACAGAAGCTAGTCACATGTCACCCTAAGGGATCCCTTCCATGGTCATGGTTGTCACGATCACACCATAAACGGAGGTCTGTACTGAGCATGCACAGAGCCAACTGGGTCAGGTCCTGTAGGGTGTCACCCCAAAGAAGCCTCTGTGAGCCTGAGAGAGAACACCGAGGGGTGGGCCATGTCCATCAGGGGTCCTGCAGAGCAAAGGAGCCCATACGTGTGTGGTTGTGGCCTTGCATGTGTCACACTCTGTGTAGGACACTGGGGACACCATGACAGTGGATGCTGAAGGACACTGTGTCCCCTAGGATGACACTGTCCAGCTATGCTGTGTTTATCCACACCTTAGGGCACTGGTGACTGACCCTATTGTCTGTGTGACACGATTTATCTGTATCAATGTGACACCCCTGCCAACCCTGGAGGAGGATGGGACACTGTCTAACTGTGGGACTCTGTCGAGGCTTCTCTCCTCCGCACACAGGCCGGCTCACTCCATGTGGGACTCCACGTGGCTCTGTGTGACAAGAGTCATCTCTGTTGGCAGGGAACTATCAGGCGGCCCTGCCAGGGAATGGAGAAAATGTTCCAGGACACTGTATGTAGGATTGTGTCACACTTCTCCTGTGGACCTCCATGGTCAGTGTAGCAGCGTTTATCGCTCTCCGCAGCACCATCCGGGTGACCTATGGGTGTCTGCTGCACCATTTATCTGTCTTCATGACACCATGTGGATGACCCGTGTGTGCATCTGTGTGACACCATTTATCGGCCTCCATGACATCATCTGGGTGACCAGTGTGTGGCTGTGTGGTGTTGCATATCTGTGTCCCTGACGCTGTCTCAGTGACCTGTATGCAGTGGCGCTGTGTCTTCCACAAGACTGTGACTGTGAACCTCAGGCTGGAGAGTTCCCACTGGGCACTGGCAGAGGCTGGTGACCACTAACCCCTCTGAAGCTCCATCCAGCGGCCTTGCCCCAGACTCCAAGGCAGGGTACCCAGAACAAGGGATACTACCACTGAGACAGAAGTCCTTGGTGACCACTGACCAGGGTGCCCACTGCAGGGCAGGTGGCCCTGTCACCTCTTCATCCTCCTGCCTCCTGGCAGGGAGCATCTGTGCCCTTTATGCCTTTCACCCTCAAGGCAACATCTGGGTGGGTCCTGTGCCCCAGGTTGGAGCCCTCCCTGCCCCTTCTAAACCTATGCATCTGGGGGCTCCTAAGACCTCCTTGCATCGACTCATTGAACCCCATTCATGCCCTGGGGCCCCAGTCAAGTCCCACCTTCGCCTGCTTCACCATCGAGCAGATGTGTACCGGCACCTGTTTCAGCACCCTCACGTGGGGGCCCTGTGCACCCCCATCCCCAGGATGCCCACCACATGGCCAAACCTTTTGCTCTAGAGGACCGAGAACCCAGGGCAACAGTCTGTGAGTCTGGCTGAAGGCACCTTGCTGTGTGACCTTAGAAATACTGCTTAACTTTGCTGGGCTGAGTCACGAGATGACCTAGGCAAGGGCTTACGTGACTTGGAAAAGCAGAGCGCCCTGCATTGCTATCCAGAGCTCTTCAGCACCCAGAGCACTGCCACCACCACCATGAGAGTGATGAAGGGAAGCTCCTGTCTCTGAGCCCGGCCTTGGGGTCCAGCGCTCTGCAGGCGGAGTGTGCTTTGACGTGGGCCTTCTTTTATTTCCACATTGCAGATGAGAATCAGGTTCAGAGTGGCTTATACTAAAGTCACACAGCAAAGGACTAACAGTTTGGGCCAAACCCACACCTAGCATAAGTCCTAAATTCCCAATCCTGGTCTCCTCGGTAGGAATGAGGTACGGCCAGATTATCATTCCCTTTTGCAGGTGCAGAAACTGAGGCTCAGGGGGAGAATATGACTCCTCGTCCAGTGCTCTTCCGCACCCTTCCTTAGTCTCTACCATTCTGGGTGCAAATCGCCCTGAGGGGTGAGGGGGAGACTTGGATAGGAATACAGAGAGCCTGTTGGGGACAAAGGGCCCCTGTGGCCACACAATGGTGACAATCTGAGCCAGACGATGGGCACTGGGCTTCAGGAGCAGCTCGGAGCCCACCTGCAGCTTCCTCTGCACAATGCAGGCTTGTGCTACTGGGGGGCACAATGGCATCCTGTGTTGGGGGCAGGAGGTGGCCATGGCAGCCAGGGCTTGGCCTAGGAGCTGGGGGAGGGGATGGGGAGGTGGACAGGCGGGGGAAAGGCGATGGGCAGCCTACCCATGTATATGATTTGGAAGGTCTTTCTTTCTTGGCCCAAACACCCACCATCAGTGGCCCGTCACCATGCTTTAAAGTATGCAACTCACTGTCCATACCCGGCCTTTAGGCAAGAAAGTAAAACATCTAAGCCTCAGTTTCTTCATCTGTGAAATGAAATACTAGAGCTCACTTGATAAGGGTGCTAACAGATTTCAACGAGGGAGGCACATTGAGTGAGTAACGAATGTGTTACTTCCTTTTCATTATGGGTGGATGGATGGACGGGTGGATGGAAGGGTGGATGGGTGGGTGGATAGATGAATAGAAGGACAGTTTGTGGAGGAGTGGATGATAGATAGGTGGGTAGATAGGTGGATGAGTAGGTGGGTTGGTGGGTGTATGGATGAATGAATAGGTTGATAAGAAACTATCTAGGATGTAAGGAAGGATGGATGGAAGAGAAGAAGAAAGAAAGAAAGAAAGAAAGAAAGAAAGAAAGAAAGAAAGAAAGAGAGAGAGAGAAAGAAAGAAAGAAAGAAAGAAAGAGGAAGGAAGGAAGGAAGGAAGGAAGGAAGGAAGGAGGGAAGGAAGGAAAAGATAGATGAGTGGATGGATGAGAGAAGAGATGAGAGGGAGGGTGGATGAATGACCCGGAGTGAAGTCCAGGTACCAGGTGTAAGCAGTAGCAACAGATGGAATAAAGGTGGGATGGTCAGAGAAGGCCTCCAGGATGGGGCAAGCTGCAGATTAGCAGAAGGACCAGCTCTTGGCCTGCACTCCTATGCAGACAGGTCCTCCAGGATCCTTTCTTAAATGAACAGGTGATGCACTACCAGCAAGAAGAGCCCTGGACCCAGCTCTGTGCTAACCAAGGCCCTGAGCTTCCCCAAGCCCTTCCCATGGGTGGCATGAATACTGCCTCTGTCCTTGAGAAGGGTGGCCCAGGCAGGAGACGTGCCATCAGAGGGGCTTGGTTCCAAGTTTCAGCTCTCTTACCTACCTACTGGCTGTGTGACTCTGGGGCAGTCCCTTCCTCTCTCGGAGACTCAGATTCCTTAACTTTGTAAACTAGACATCATCTACCCAGTCTCACCCAGGTATCACGGGTGGCAGCAGGTGGTGGAGGAAGAGCCCCGGTGAACAGCGGGTACACAGAGACGGGCATGGCTGGGGTTCGGGTCGGGGTATGGAGCGTGATGGCAGAGAGGGGTCTCAGGGGCAGCTCAAGCCCTTCAGAATCCTAATATCTCTCCAACCCCTGTCCTCTGCCCTGAAACTTGAAGGGCTAGTGAGACCCTTTTGTTTCTTCTCTTTTTTATTCTCCTCTCTTCCCCTCCCCTCTGTCTGTCTGTCTCTCTCTCTCTCTCTCTCTCTCCCCTATCTTTCCTTCTTTAATTGAGACAGGATCTTGCTATGTAGTACAAGCTGCCCTTGAATACACTATGTAGGCCAGGCTGGCCTCAAACTTGCAGTGATCCTCTTGCCTCAGCCTCCCAAGTACTGGGATTACGAACATGCACCCGACTCATAACTTAAAGTGAACGAGGAAGGGCCTCGCTTACCACAACTGCCTCTTAGTGGAATTACGGAAAAGGGCTTTTTAATTAAAGACAAGAAGTTGGGGACAGGTTCATGTTCATAACTCAGGGTGCTGGCCCTGCAGCTGCCCATGGTTTCATTTTCCTCTCCTTATGTCTGACTCTCAGCCTGATCTGTTTTGTTAAAATCCTGCATGAAAAATGGCCCCAGCTTTTCAGATGAAGCCATAAATATTTACCCTTCCTCACTCCAGTTCCCCCGTCAGGGGAAGCTTAGAGATTTTAAATGCGGTTTAAGACATGCTGGAGATGTCTCCTTAAAATTCAGTCTTGCCTTTTCTCCACTGTGGTAATGCTTATGGGGCATGGGACAGGTGGCCAGGAGTGGACAGGTGGCCAGAAGTTATAGGGAATTAGACCGGGGGAACTCAGATGTGCAGGCCTGGACTCTCTTGGGATTTTCTGAACCCCAGCCCGGGGGAAGGACCAGCAGGGGGTGGAGGTGGCCAGGAGCTGGTGATCCCTTAGGAACGGTGATGGTCGGTCTCACGCCCTGCATCCCCTCCTCACCAGCCAGGGGTCTTCCTGATTCCCTGTCTTGCTCCCTCTCTTCCCTGCCCTTAATCCTCAGTGCTCTTACCTGCCTGAAACACCGGGAACCCGGGATACCTTCCCTCCCCCAGGCTCAGCCTGCAGGTCCGGTCTTAAAAGGATGCCCCTCCCCCACCCCCTTCTCCACCACCCCGGGCTAGGCTCAGGGTCCGCCATGGCTTGGATGTGTCCCCCACAAGCTCATGTTTGGGAAACTTAATCCCCCAAATCATACATTGATGATATTTGGAGGTGAAAACTTTTGGGGGTGATTAGGTTAGATGGGGTTACTAGGATAGGACCCCAAACAGTACTGGCGGGTTTTACGAGAGGAAGAGAAGCCGGCTCTAAGGGTGCACATCTGTAACCCCAGCACCTTGTAGGCTGAGGCAGGAGGACTATAAGTTCTAGCCCAGCTAGGGATGCAGCTCGGTATAAAGGTCCCTGGTTTCAATTCCTAGTACCACACACACACACACACACACACGCAAGAGACCAAACTAGCACATTTGCTGTGCCTCGCTAGGGGATCCCCTCTGCCACGCTGTGCTACAGCAAGGGGTTCTCACTAGAGGCTGGTGCCTCGCTTTGGACTTTCAACCTCTAAGGTCCTGAGCCAAATAAATATCTTTTAAGAATTACTCCGTCCCCAAAAAGTGCAAATCCTGGGCGGATACTACATTATTCAGTTATAGCAACAGAAAGTGGACTAAGACCAGGTCTGTCTCCTGTGTCTTGCCTTGACTGTCACACTGTCACACGGGGCCATCTCTCTCTGCCCGCTTGTGTATCCCCACTACCACCACAGCTACCACCAATGCTCTGCTCCCAACTGCTGGTTTCCTTGGAGACAGAAAGTGTTTCCTGTGCTCCACCTGGGCTCTGTGTGGGGCCTGGGACATTGTGAGCCTTAGCCATGGACACTGAGCGAAGGTTGGATGACTGAGGAGGTTCGGAGGTTTTCCAGAAGGTCTCTGGCATAAGTTTCACCATTACTTCCTGGCTGGGTCACTCGGCCCTGCTCGGCTTCAGTGAGGGTTGCCCCAGACAGACTGTCCCCACACCTGAGGGGCAGGTGAATCAGGGGGACTCTGGACAGGGTTCTGTGCAACAATGTGTATCAGTTTTGGTTTCTGTAACAGCTTTAGTGAGATATAATTTATACACCATCCAACACGCCCAGGTAAAGGGTATCGTTTAGTGGTTTTCAATATACTCATGGGGATGTGTACTCAGAACCACATTAACTTTAAGACATTTTCATCATTTTTTCCAAAAGGAAATCAAACACACACACACAGAGACCATAGTGTCCACTAGTTCTTCTCTGTGTGTGGATTTGCCTATTCCAAATATTTCAAATAAAGGAGAAGGTATGTGTGATCATTTGTGACAAGATCTTTCACTGAGCATGACATTTTCAAGAGTCATGCATATGATCCTATGTGACAATACTCCCTTTCCTGGCTGAATAGTATTCCACGATGGCATGAATAGCCCATGTCTGGTTTATCCACCCACCAGTTGGTGGACACTGGGCTATGGACACTTCATAGTTGTCGTGAGTAATGAATGCTGCTGTGACATCCATGTTCAAGTCTCCATGTGGACAAGTTTTTATTTCTGCTGGGTTGATAGCAAGGAGAGGAGTTGTTGGGTCGCATGCTTGTGTTTTGTGACAGCATCTGCCATCGGGAGCTTTCTGGCAGCCTCCGGGGTGGTGAGGAGGGGATCACACCCAGCAATGCGCAAGGGGAGGAGCAGCAGAGCAGGGGACAGTGGAGTCCCAGAGTTTTGTGCCTTGGCGTCTTGGTCAAGTCATTGTCTCTATGAGCCTTGACTTCCCCATCTGCTGAGCAGATAATCAAGTTGCCTCCCACAGCTGCTGGGGAACAGAGGAAATGACAAGTCTGGAGGAGGAAGGGTCACTATAAACCACTCGCCTTCTCCATGTGTGGCAAGGGCCCTGGAGGTGCCGTGTCAACTGCTACACCGCTCAGGTCCACCGTGCTATCTGGGCACAGACTGCGTGGCCCCAGGAGGGCGGCTGCAAGGTGAAGTCCCTTCCCTCAACCTGCTCAAGGCCTGGCCTGCCTCCCCTGGTTGTGTGTCTGATGCCACCAGGAACCAGGTTCCCTGGAGGGCAGAGACTGGGTCTGTCCTGTCCCATGATATGTTTCCAGGTTCCATAGCAGCCCCAGGCACAAAGTGGGGACTTGAGGAATGAAGACATAGCTCAGCAGTGCAGCGACTGCCTGGCAAGAGCAGGGCCCCAAGTTCGATTTCCTGGTCCCCCCACCCCTCTCCCCATGTACAAACATGGGGACTCAGTCATTTTTCTGAGAAGACGCTCGACTTCCAGGCTCAGTTTCTCACTTGTGACATGGGCGTGATAGCTGGGCGCTCGGGCTTGTCAAGAGCCGAAGGCCTGAGTTTCAGATGAAGCTCTGCCCCTCCCTCAGCCCTGGAGGGGGGTATCTGAGGAGACAGTGTCCCCAGGGAGGAAACGGGGGCAGCAATCATGGTCCACGCCCTGGCCCTAGCAGTGCTTTCGGGGTCCCCTGAGGCTCCTCACACTGCCCTGTTCTTCCTCCTGGCCCCAGTGCTGTTCGTCACTACCCGCACACCTCACTTGTGTCTCGGGCCCAAGGTTTCCCATCTGTCCTGAGGTGCCGAGAGGTTGCCTCCTCTTCACAGAGAGGCCTTTGCTCATTTTCCAGCTGACAGGGACAATTAGTATTGTCAGAGGTTGCTGTCACTGCAGATTTCATTACAATAGCCAGAGGGGAGGATACCACTCAGAGTGATCATGAAGCCCCATGATCAGGCACCCCAGGCTGCTCCCCAGAGATGTGGGAAGAGGGAGGGGCCATGTCCACAGGGCAGGGCAGGGTAGAGACCTGGGGCCATGTGCCTGGCTTCTGGGGGGCTGGCCTCCTTCCGCTCATCCCCAGGCCCTGGCCCTGGGCATCAGTACCCCTGGACTGCAGCCTGGCAGGGTCTTCCTCATCCTGGGGCACCTGACCTTCCCCTCTTCGGCTCACAGAGGTCTTGCAAACGTGGCACAGTGGGTTGCAGACACGCAGCTATCTGGGTTCAGGGGATATGGCGGCCATGCATTGTCAGCCCCAGCCCTTGCTATCCCCATGTTATTGTCAATATGCCCCACTGAGACAATTTGCCAAGTGCTGCCCTAGTGGGAAAAATTATAGAGGGAAAGTGATGGGTGTGAGTCCTGTCTCCTCCCTGCTGCAGGGGCCCCAAGTGACCTTTGGCAGATCCCACCTTGCGTGGCCACCTGTGTGGTGGGGATGGGTTCTGTGGTGTGGCAGTGCCATGGCAGGCTGGGGGTCACCTGCCTGCTCTGCCCTCACTGGCAGGGAACCATGAGGTAAGTGACTCAGACACTCATCTGACTGGAGAATGATGGTCCTTCACCTCAACTTATGGTGAAGACGTGTGGGGTGGTTACACGCACCACACTCGGCTCTTAGCAGGACACAGAGAATGTCCAGAGGTGGGTGGCCATCCCACCTGCACTGGGAAGCTGGGCAGGTGACTGTGGAAGGTGTCTGAGCCACTGCCATGCCATTGGTTGGGGTGGGGGTTAAACTCAGTGGTGTGTGTGTGTGTGTGTGTACATACATGAAAGAGAGACTCACACCAGCGTGCTGGTGTCTCTCCCAGGCAGACCCCTGGTCCACACTGTGGGAGCCTTTGCTTTGCCTGGGCCTCCGGGCAAAGATGGCCCTCGGCTATCACCTGGGGGCTGCGGTGGGAGCTGGCCACCATTTGTGTCACTTTCCAGCCTGCCAGAGGGAATCAAAGGCTCTGACGGCCTGTTAGCACCCATTCTCTGGGGATCACTCAGACAATTTCCACAGCACTCCATGACAATGGGCCGTAATTAAGGTGTCAGCATATCATTTACCCTTTCAGTGCAAAGAGGGAGACAGGCGGTGATCTTCACCTCTTCAACGAGATGCACAGAGACAGTGGCAGGGCAGGAGGCAGAGAGACTTGCCCGGGCACACAGGCTCACTCCCTCTCTCTTCCCTTCAGGACTCAGTTGGCCATTTCTCCCAGAAGCCTTTGCTGACCCAGAGGATGCGCACATCCCAAGAGCAAGTGATGGCTGAGCAGCCCTGAGGGTCATTGCCATGGAGATGGGAGGAAAGAAGAGAACCTGGGATGGGTAGAGGGGTAGAGGGACAGAGAGGACCAAGGACAGGTAGGCTCAGCTACATCAGATGAGCCCTGCAGCCAAAGCCCTCCGGAGGGTGCTGATACGAGACTGAGCGGAAGACATGGAGGAAAACTGTGTGCTCTCTGGTTTGAACTATGTGTATCACAAAGACATGGTGAAGCCCTAGCCCCCAGTGCCACGACTTTATTTGGAAGTAGAGTCTTAGTATATGAAATCAGGCTGGGCTGAAGTCATTATAGTGGCTCCTAATCCGATATGACCGGTGTCCTTATTGGAAGAAGAGACACAGACGCATGGGGGAGGCTGCAGGTGACAGGCAGAGCTTGCAGTGAAGCAGCTGTAAACCAAGGAGTGCCAAGGTGGACGGCCACCAGGAGAAGCCAGAAAGAGGGAAGGAGGGACTCTGCCCAGGGTCTCAGGGAGAGTGTGGTCCGGCTGGCTTTTGACTGGGGCGTCTCCCAGGCAGAACTCTGAGTATCCTCTGTTGCTTTAAGCTCCCAGTTGGTGGCACCTTGTTATGTCAGCCAAGTACCCTCAGGGTGTGTGTGTGTGTGTGTGTGTGTGTGTGTGTGTGTGTGTGTGTAAGAAAGAGAAGACGTGGAGACAGGAGGGAGAAAGAGGGAAAGGAGGAGAGGCAGGGAAGCTGGGTGTGGCGTCTCACCATCAGCACAATCCAGTCGAGCACACTTCCTGAGTTGAGAGACAACACAGAAGGCAGCACCGCCACCCCCACCTACCCCCAACGCTACCACCATCACCACCATGGCCCCGTGTGGGAAGGGCAAAGGGCAGAGAGCCGCAGCCCAGGCAGGTAGAAGAGAAGGTCAGAAAACTAAGCAGGCACACGGCATGGGGCGCAGGGAAGAGAGCGGAGGAGAAAGATCTCGGACTTGCAGGAAGGCAAGGGTTGTGAAGCAGGGGGGGATAGCACTGTGATCCCCAGGGAGCCCGAAGGTTGGGGCTGACCATCTTAGGGGACAGAGGGCTGGACCAGCTTACACTGGGGTAGAGGAATGACTGGGACGTGGAAATGGAAGGAAGGTGGAGGCTTGGTGGCTGAAGAAGCTCCCTCATTGCTGGGTGGAGAAGAGATGAAGAACGGTTAGCCGAGGACCCTGGGGAGGGGCCAGTGTGGTCCCTCATGCAGGAAGTGGCAGCCCTGTCTACAGCAGGGCCATAGGCGAGGGGACTCGGGGGCCTGGCTAGAAGCCTCAGCGTGCCGCCAGCCGCGGCTCTCCCTCGTTAGTGAGTCTGCTAGGGCTGCGATGACAAAGAGCCACAAACCAGGTGGTTTAAACCAAGAGACATAGGTCCTCACAGCCTGGAGGCCCGACGTCCATAAACATGGTGTCCACAGGATTAGTTCTTTCTGGAACTAATCAAAACTGCTGCACCTTCTATGAGTTTCTGGTGTTTGTGGCTAATACTCTTTTTAGCTGGTAGCTGTACCCTCCAGTTTTTACCTCTGTCACCACAGGGCACTGTCCTCTCTGTGCCTACTTTCACTTTTCCTTCTTTTTGAGGGGAAAGGAGGTTGTACTGGGAATTGAGCCCAGAGCTTTTGCAGTCAGCTACATCCCCAGGTTTTCTTATTTCCTTTTTGGACATAGGGTCTCACTAGTGCACCAAGTTTCCCAAGCTGGACTCAAACTTAAGATTTTCCTGCCTCAGCCTCCCAAAGTGCTGTGATTATGATCACAGATGAGTGTCACCACATCCACTACATTTCCTCTTTCAAGGACACTAGTATAACAGCATCTTAACTTGATTACATCAGCGAAGATCCTGTCTCAGTCCATTTGTGCTGCTATAACACAATACTGCAGATTAAATAATTTATAAAGAACAGAAATTTACCCCTTACTGTTCCGGGGAGTGGGAAGTCCAAGGCTGAGACGCTGGCACTGGCGTCTGATGAAGGCTGTGTCCAGGACGTTGCGTTACTGCCGCTACAACCTTGAGGGCACACTATCTACACACGGGCAGGAGGGCCAAAAAGCCACCGAGATGGCTCACTCCTGTGACCCCAGCAGCCTGGTAGGAGGATCACAAGTTTGAGTGTATCATGGACAACTTGGTGACTTAGCAAGATCTTGTCTTGAAATAGAAAATAAAATGGAGCTTGAGACACAGCTCATTGTGCAAGTTCTGGGTTCAGATGCCCAGTACAACAGAAAAG